>OX328123.1:91085952-91673452 GCA_946811695.1 Gonocerus acuteangulatus
TATAAAAAATTCCATTAGACTTGTAAAAAGGATTTTTAATTAATTGTTCTTTTTTGGCATATTTTATTATCTGTATATTTTCCTTATCTGAAGTTGATACATCCTTAAAATTATATAATTAATAACAATTATGAAGATGGTGGAAGAGTATTTTCAGATAAAATGGGTAGAATTGGAATAAGATAGGTAGAACCTTCCGAATATTTATATTTAATTAGCACTGAAACTTTCGGACCTTATTGTCCTTCTTCAAGCAGGATATATTTATTTATTGCTTAACCTTAACGGAGGCGATTAGCAAGGCAGGATATGATATTTATTTTATCATATTAGATTTAATAGGGTTACATTGGAATAAATAGGCAGGATATAATATTTATTCAAAAGTAACCCTATTAAATCTATTTATTCATTTATCAGGCGGTAGCTCAATAAATAAAAATGATTTCATTATTCCTGCACAACATGTTTTGTACCTTTAATGTGCAAGATAATGTGGCCCGGATAGTGGAAGGTTCTCTTGCTCTCAGTGGCTGTAAATATTCTAAATTTTAGCTCTAGATTAGGCTCTGACAGTGCGAAACGTATTGATCAGAAATTTATAAATAATTTTTTTTTTTTTTTTTTTTTTTTTTTTTTACGGCGCATCTACTTCTAGGTCATTAGCGCCGACATCCAGGGTGCAGCGAGGAATTTTCCCAGCGAGCCTTGAGATGAGAAAATTCCTGCCGGAGGTGGGAATCGAACCCACCATCCCCCGCTTATGAATCCAGCGCGCTAGCCACTAGACTACGGGAGACCCCAAATATTTTTTTTTTTTTATTAATTCATTTATTTATTTGTTAACCTTCCACCAGATAAACGAGTAAATATATAACATGTATATATCTGTACCCTGGAGGTACAGGACACCATGCCCATTTTTTGTTAAATTGACTAAACATGTTCTTAATATGGATTTTTTTATCCATATAATGGTATAGGTGGGCACTATGTCCTGTTCCCATAAATAAGGAAGATGAGACAGTGAAAAATAAAATCATATTCTTTATCTATTAGAGGTAAAGACACCATGTGGAGGACTTCCAATAACCTATCAACGCCAATAACAATCTGATTTTTTTTTTTTTTATTAGCTCATTTATTTGAAGTCTGTACAAATTATTATATGTACAATTATCAACTTTGTTGATACAGATATATATATATATATATATATATATATATATATATATATATATATATATATATACTAGCTGTTACCCGGTGTGCAATGCTACACCTACTTTATATTAAATATCTGTAGCCGGGCTTACCATGCTACACATGCTTCATATTAAATAGTTGTAACCCAGTTCCATGGTACGCCTACTTTATATTATATATTTAAAAAAAATGAATGATTATATTATATTTGTCCAAATTATGAGAATATAAGATAATAAATTGAGAGCTCGGCTGAAAAAATTATTTTCCATTTTTTTTTAAAGAAAGTGGGGTGGAAAATAAATGAATCCTTATTTTTTAAAAAGTACCCTTATTTTAAAATGGTATTACAATTAAATGATTCCAAATAATTTAATTGCAATACCGTTTTAAAGAAAATCCAAACCAAACTCCCTGTGTTGAATTTTTTTAAAGAAAAAAAAAATATGTGGTCCATAAATAAATATTCATAAAAAATATAAATACAAATGAGGCATTTAATTAAGGTTATGATTAGTTATAAGTTGTAATAACCTACAACTGAAACTATATTCTTTATTTTCATTGATTTTTTTTTAAATATAATATTTATTTATTTTAAGGGCTTCACATCTAAAGCTAAAACCTCAACCTTGCACAAATATAATATTAATATGTTATATTGTTTACCTGTTCATGTAATAATCCGTAACTGAGTTTTTTTTATGAATGAAAAAGTAGGTAAGTGGTGCAGGGTTTATGTTATTTATGCCAAAAGGAAAGTTTTAAATACATAGTTTGTTGTTTCAAATACACTTTCACATATTTTTGTTCACTTTTTTTTTCCTTTTTATTAAAGCTTCAGTTTCAAATTTTATGGTTCATGAGCTCTTCTATAAGGATAGCCCTTCTATCATAGGAAATAGGGGCATCTAAGAATAAAAACAAATTTAAGATATTTTTCTTGCAGTTATGGTCAACAATGAATTAAAGGTATTTGGGAATTTCAATAACGACATTGACTTGGCGAGCAACAATATTTTTACCAGAATTGCAACCGTATTTAAACATTTAGTCCAAGAGCTGGTAACACACTTTTCAAGTGTTTTATGTGCCTTTAAATTGTGCTACAGTGGGTCTCTAGTGTAGATAAAAAGTTAAGTATGTGGTTGCTGGACATACCTTGAAACACCAGGTACTGCGCATGGTAATCAGTAACAAACTATGGGCCAAAAATAGTGTTTTATTCAGAAGCCATAAGTCTTTAATGTAAAATTAAGGCAATTCTATAATGAATAATGTATAAGGCAGACACTTTTAAGTGGGATACATATAAAAAAAAACCCGAAGTGGGTTTTTTGTAATATTAAATGAAGTCTCTTCTTCACACTGCTATTTAAACACCATAATTGAAAATAATTACAAAAGGGCAGACACTTTTTGTGAGGTTTAGTAATCAGCAAACATGAAAATAAATTCAGCCGATGATAGACTGCAATACACTGCGTGTAACCGTAAGAGTGAGTGAGAGCACCCATCATCTGGACAGGACAGTTGTGGTAGTTCTAGAAATAAAGCAACTTGCCTTAATTATACATAAATATTAAATATTGTTGGCTTCTGAATAAAATAACATTTTTGTGACATATTTTTTAACACCTTTCCCCTATGTGCAGTACCTGGTGTTCCAAGGTATGTCCAGGATACACATATATGCCTTACCTATCCACGAGATGCAATACACCAAAATTCCAAGGAGCATAAAACACTTCATGAAATGTGCGTTACCACCTCTCCGACTAAATCGTGACAGTCAGAGGATGTAACTATCTCAGACAAAATAAAGCATATGTCAGAATATAATGATTAAATTATGATGGATATTAAATTAATAAAAAATTGCATGGAAAATTTAATTACTTATTCATTTATTAGAACACCACAATTCACGCGACTTCCTCTTCTTATAAAAATAATATTTTAATACATTAATTTATCTGCAAAAAAAAAAAATAGCATGCAAAAGAAATATTATAAGAAGAATAACTTTATTAAAAAAAAATTAAAGTGAGGCTGCCCAAATTAATAGGGTTGCAAAACCATACAGCTCTTATAATAATAAAATAATGTTTCAAAATGTGGTGAAAATTAATTAATTTATATACATTCATTTGTATGATTATAAACATTTATGTAATTTATTATGTACATCTATCTATATGCGAATAAAAAAAATAAGTTTAATATAATATTTGCATATCTATGTGAGAGAATTAATTTCAAGTTCATAAATTTAAGTCCTTTACAAAATGACATTGTTCACAAAGGAGTTTTTAATGTTTAAAAAAATCTTTATGTTTAAAACAAAAAGTTCTATCTTTTTGGAAAGTCTTGGAACTTTAAACTTCACTTAAAGCTACATATTCTGCATATGTAGACTCTTCTGTAACATCTTTTTTCTTTCTCGATTTCCAGTATAATACATTACCAAATAACCTAATAAGAAAACCAATGGTGGATTTTCCTTCTGAATGATCATTTAAGAATATAGTCTCTACATCCATCTGTTCAACATTTAGACCCATTTGATATCTTCAACTTTCTTATTTCAACAAAATCTCAAGCATTATTTTGTTTCAAACTATCTATTTCTCTATCCCAAAAATCACAATCGCTTGAACTTTATCAGATTCACCCTCAGCCAATCCAGTACTGCTTATGTTTTCTATGATAACATCAACATGCCTAGCGACAATGATTTTATTATTCAAAAGTACTTTATATCCCACTTCACTATAACCGATTAAAATGCACATATTCATTTTTTTATCCCATTTAGAAGTTATTATTTGTTCTGGTTTCCTAACAAAATCTTTACTACCATATAAATAAAAGTTAGAAACATCTGGTTTCTTTCCAAAAAATATTTCATAGGGTATTTTATTTTCAATGGTGTTAGGTGAAGAGAGATTTTTCAAATAAGTTGCTGCACAGACCATTTCTGGCCAACATTTTTTTCTACAATAGCTTCTGCCAGTAAGCAATGAGATATATTCATAATTGTTCTAGTAAATCACACCGTTTAATTCATGAACATATGTGGGGAAGGGATTAATTTTGATACCCTTTTTTTTTGGTAGTCATAATTCTTACTATTTAAATATTCCTTACCAATGTCACATCTCATAATACCAATTCTCTTATTTCCTAAGTTTTCAACCTCATTTACTTATGGAACAAAGGAATGAAAAACTTCTGTTTTAAGTTTAATAGTTTAAATCCTAGCAATCTTACTATTTATTTATTTATACATCAGTGAGACCGCGACAAAGGGAATTCATCACTAAACACTTAAATAACAATAAACAATACTGAACAATTGTGAAGAAATTAACATGAGGGCAATCTTACTATAATCATCTATAAATGAAACAAGATATTTTTCACCTTTGAGACTCATAGTTAAAAAAGGTCCACATCAGTGTAAACAATTCCAAAATACTTTTAGCCTTGTTCCTATTGTTTTCCAAAGGGACACGGTCCATTTTACAATACAAGTTTTATAAATTTATAACATGTCCAGATAAACTTATTCTTTACTGCCTTAAATGCATTCATTTAACAGAAAAGCGAGTGAGAGATTAGTTCAACCGAATACTATAACCGACATTGCAACCTTCCCCTCAACAAAAGTATTGAAATTATTAAAGTTTTATGATATACTTACTTATACGATATTAGTCTATAATCTGGTTAGAGCAGTGTTGCCCTAGGCAATCAAATCAAAATTGATTTGATATGAAGAAAACTGATCTGATATTAAGAAAATTAATCTTAAAAAATATGATATTTTTCCAAACTCTGAGAATATAAACCTACTATTTAGATAAACAAACAAAGATTTTGTATTGTACTTCTTCTTAGAAGGAGGGGCAACACTGGAAAGAAAATGCCGATTTCTGACTATAAACTCTTCTGTATATGACAGTTTCGAACTCGTTACTTCCAAACTATGAATCCTAGAAGATTTTGAGCTAGCCTACGAGATTTCCCATAAGACGTACATACAGTTAGTAAAAAAAGTCTACATACACTTATGATTATTTTGTTTTAATAAAAAAAAGGGTTAAAAGCGAAAGAGAAAAACCCATGAAACAGTTTATTTATTTTTTCCTTTTAAATATAAGCTCTTTTGATGAATTTGGTAAATTTAAAAAAAAATTATAACGCTAATAAAAAATAATATAGAAAAAGTAACAATAAATTTCGCAAAAAAAGTCTGCATACACGGCAAATAATATAATAATTATCAATACAAATATTTAACAAAAATTATCTAATGATCAGTGGGACCTCCCTTATTTGTTATTACCTCCCTCAGACGACTGTTCATTGTGCTAACTAATTTTCTTGTAAATTTTGGATCGGTTTTCAGCCATTCCTCCTTAAGGGCCTCTGAGAGTTGATGTTTATTTTTTATTTTGTGATGCCTCAGCCTCCTTTTAAGATCCTGACAGAGGTGCTCTATGGTGTTAAGGTCAGGCCATTGTGGTGGTGTTCTTAACTGACGTGAAGCATTGTACAGCAACCATTCTTCGACCCTTCTGGCACAATGTTTAGGATCGTTGTTTTGTTGAAAAATAAAATTCAATCTTAGGCCTAACTTCGTGGTACTGGGTCCTCAAACGGTACATAATTTATTGAAAGAAAATAATCTCAAATCGCGAAGGGCTCGCAAGAATCCGCGTATAAGCAAAGTTAACCGAGCAAAGCGGTTGGCATTTGCGAAAAGTTACCTTGATAAGCCTACCAGTTTTTGCGACAGAGTGATTTTCACGGATTAATCTAAATTTAATATTTACGGTGCTGATAGCAATGTTAAAGTGTGGAGGAGAAAAAACGAGGCCATGAAATTGAAAAACCTACGCTCGAAGTTAAGCACGAAGGAGGTGGGATCATGGTTTGGGGCTCTATGGCTTCAGCTGGAGTAGAAAACTTGAACATCATCGAGGGAATAATGGGCCAACATGTATAACTAGATGTCCTAAAAGAAAATCTCTGACCCAGTACCACCAAGTTAGGCCTAGGATTGAATTTTATTTTTCAACAAAACAACGATCCTAAACATTGTGCCAGAAGGGTCGAAGAATGGTTGCTGTACAATGCTTCACGTCAGTTAAGAACAACACCACAATGGCCTGACCATAACACCATAGAGCACCTCTGTCAGGATCTTAAAAGGAGGCTGAGGCATCACAAAATAAAAAATAAACATCAACTCTCAGAGGCCCTTAAGGAGGAATGGCTGAAAACCGATCCAAAATTTACAAGAAAACTAGTTAGCACAATGAACAGTCGTCTGAGGGAGGTAATAACAAATAAGGGAGGTCCCACTGATCATTAGATAATTTTTGTTAAATATTTGTATTGATAATTATTATATTATTTGCCGGGTATGCAGACTTTTTTTGCGAAATTTATTGTTACTTTTTCTATATTATTTTTTATTAGAGTTATAATTTTTTTTAAAATTTACCAAATTCATCAAAAGAGCTTATATTTAAAAGGAAAAAAAATAAATAAATTGTTTCATGGTTTTTTCTCTTTCGCTTATAACCCTCTTTTTTGATTAAAACAAAATAATCATAAGTGTATGTAGACTTTTTTTACTAACTGTATGTGCGAAGTTTGGTCCAAATCGGTCAAACGGTGTGGATTTTTATAAAGAACAAACAGACAGACACGAGATTTTTATATATATATATATATATATATATATATATATATATATATATATATATATAGATTATGTATAAATTGAACAAAACGGTAAAAGTAAAATAAAATTAAAACCATACAAATTTGGAAGGAGCCAAACATTGTTGGCACTTCCGTGGCTGTCTAAATAACTATTTCAATGATCATGATACGGTTAGGTGAGTAAATTGTCTCATGGCCTCTGTCTCTTGAGCCGCCTGGGAGGATTGTCCGGGTGGGATTGGGACGGTAAGGATAGAACTTCAGGATTAGGATGGTAGGACAATGTGGAGTGGAACATTTGGAAACGGGTTTTAGCAAGATCAAGGACAAATGGAATGTTAAGGTCATTGTGAAGGGTTTTGTTTGAGACGTAGAAAGGGGCATTTACAATTTTACGGAGCACTTTTGACTGGAATGCCTGTATTCTTTTGATGTTGGATGGATCCCCAGAGTTCAAGTCCGTATGTCCATATTGGTCGAATGATGGTTTTGTATATCGTTAGTTTGTTCTGTATTGATAATTTAGATGAGGGTCCAAGGAGTCGTCTAAGTAGTCAGTATCTTTTGTTCAGTTCTTGTCTTTTCAGTCTCGTGTGAGGATTCCATGTCAGTCGGCTGTCAAGGTATAATCTTAGACATCGAACCTCGCTGGATACTGGTAGTGGAGTGTTTTTGAGATGTACAGAAGGGCCATGATCTCCGGTTGAGAGTGAATGTAACCTGCTTACATTTTTCCGGGTTGATTTTTACTCTCCACATTTCACTCCAATGTCGTATGGCGGTTTTATTAAAACCGTTTCTATGAGCAATGAAAAAAAAATTAATTAGTTCAAAGTTATGGAACATTGGCACTCCTGAACAATTGCAAATATGTGACATGGTGTCCTTTACCTCCAGGTTATAACATGTAATTGTGCATGATATATAATGTATTATTATTACATATTGTATTTAATACTGATATGAAAATTCATAACCAAACATACCACTATATACAATATTTATGATTGCAGAATAGATGCCTGAAGAAGATGGACAATAAGGTCCAAAACATTGCAGTGCTAATTAAATGTAAATGTTTGGAAGGTGCTACCCATCTTACTCGAATTCTGCTTAACTTATTTAACATTATATTTCACAGTTATTGAATATCCATCTAAGACAGACATATTTTTGTTTTTATCAGTGGTTTTTGTATGCAGTTGAAATTCTTGTATGTAGAAGTTGCTAATTACACCCCAAGCATTGATTTCTGTAAACATTATAATTGATATTTACAAGATTTATTTCATCTAATGTGTTCTATTTTATAACTGTATTTCCTCATCCCGCAGAATCTTTACAGATTCATTTTAAACTTTTTGCTGGTAGTATTAAGCCCAGAAATTGCTTTGAAATTAAATATACTTGTTGGTGTCAATACGAAAATTAACGTTTACAAAATCCCATATGCAAAGTGTTAATTTGCAATTTCTTTATAAAATAATGACAAAAAAAAAATGATTACTGTCCTGACTGAACATTCTATCACTGTTTAACATAGGTTAACAAAGTCCTTAAATTGAAAGTTATTAATAATAGGAAAAAATAATTTAATTGCTCAAAAAACAACAATTTTATACACTTTTGAACCCAATTTAGATCAAATTTTAAGGCTTGTATAAGTCAGTTAACATGATAGCACCCAACATTTTCTTTTTGCCACCAAAACTCAGTATCGAGAATTCCAGTAACAAATGATTAAACAAGTTTATTTATCGCAGAGGACTTCATGGAATTGAATTACAGGGAAATTAAATGTATTGATAACCATATAATTAACAGCATAATTCAGTATACTTAAGAAATGCGATATGCCAAAAAAGTTTAAAGTGATGGAATATGGCATACAAAGAGGCAGTTATGAATCAGGAAGAGGCATGCAAAGAGGCAGTTATGAATCAGGAAAAGGCTACATTTATTTTGCAGCATCCGACTGACCTACTTCACAATTATTAAAATAAAAGCAAAAAAAAAAAAAAAAAATAAAGAAAATTCAAAGTTAGTCTCGTAGTCAACAAAACAAAGACAATGATTATTGAAACCTACCTATCACCTTTGTTATCTCTACTGTTTTTTTTAACCATTACATTTCAGTCCTTTAACAGGCCACAAGGCCTCAGAGGGGCAGATACTGTAGAGTTATCTGATTCTTGACCGTACGACACACTCGGGAGATAGTGCGGTCAGTAGTATGCTCCAGCTGCCTGCTTTTAGCACTTTCCTCCGAAGGAAAGTAGCTATTGAGGTTGGACTCATGACGGAATTTTCGAAAAATTTCTTCAAATCTTTATCGATCCTACCTAGTAGACACCGAAAATGACCCCCGTTAAAATTTATATATATCTATATATATATATATATATATGCATATATATATATGTGTCTGTTAACACGATAGCGGCCAGAGTTTTTGTTTTTTCGTCACGAAACTTGGTATATAGCATTCAATTAGCAAACGATTGAACGAGTTCGTTAACCACTAAAGTCGGCCCACCGGAAGGGGGGGTTTACCCCGAACCCAAAACACTTATTTGACTATGTCAGCCATAATATTTGTTATATTTCAACGAAACTTGGTATTCGTAATGGTAATATAGAGAGAAAAGTGAGATATAAAAATGAACTAAATCGGTTCATTAGAAGGGGGGGTTTACTCCGGACCCACAATACCAATTCGCCACTACCAGCCGTGATTTTTGGTATATTTCGACGAAACTCGGTATTCGTAGTGCTAATCCAGAGGTAAATGTGTGTTGTAAAAATAAACTAAATCGGTTCATTAGAAGGGGGGGTTTACTCCGGACCCAAATTCCTAATATACTCATACCGGTCGTAATTTCTGCTGTATTGTAACGAAACGCGGTATACGTCGTGGGTAACTCATTAGAAAGAAGTGTTGTAAAAATGAGCTGAATCGGTCAATCGGAAAGCGGGGGTTTAATTTGTAATATATTTGAATAGAAAAGCCGGCAGACGTAGGTTCACAAAGCCGCCGCAAGAGCGCTTTCTACCACTAGAGTGACTGTGATCTAACGCAGGAACAGGATACATCCTGCGTTAGATCAAAATACGATAATATGAGGATTTTTGTATTTATTACGTAGTGTAGTAGGTACCATGTGTAAACATAACTCTGGAAGCAGATTAATAATTGATCAGTTACTCATTACAAAATGAGAACTATTCGTTTTTATTTTATTTATGTAGGATATTTTAAGCAAATTGTTCTGGAAAGCAGTCTACACTACCCAATTTCTGAGGAAAGTGCTTAGTTATGCAGCTCCTGCGTGACGGACTTTTTCCCTTTGCAGGTACCCATTCATTAATTAATTAAAGGCTGGGTGAGCCTAGAGACGATCTGGGACCACAAATACAACGACACTTGAAGATAAAAGCCTTTAGAGCGCGCTCGGGTCTTGAACCTGGGTCCGAGTGCTCTACCACTGAGTTAACCTCGCCCCCCAACCATTACATTTGCTGTTACTAAAACGTATTTGTGTGCTAGGCCATTGTGACCCTGGAGCTACTAACACAGATCTGCGATTGGCCGGCATGCCTCCAGTGCATCTAACACAAATCTGTGATTCTGAACAACAGCTGTTTGTTTAACTTTGGTGATCTACATGAACCGATGCATTCAATATAGCTATGACTGTTGGCAATAATAGTAATGGGATACAGAAGGAGACATTTGAAAAATTAATAAATATTACAATTGTAAATATACTTTTTTAAAACAATATATATATATATATATATATATATATATATATATATATATATATATATGTGTGTGTGTGTGTGTATATATACAGTGACTCACAAAACCGTTGCAATGATATGAAAGTTAAGTTATATTATACGAAAAAAAATTAAACCAGTATGATATTTACTCCTGCGGGTCAAAATAATTTAGTTAGGACTAGGAGGTATATTTCTAGAAGGATCTTGAGGGGATTAGTCATTTGTTACACTCTCAGGGATTTGCTTTCCGTTGTTCGTTCATTGCAACAGTTTTGTGGCGGATGTTGTGGAGTGAAGTTAAAGATGTAGAGTGTCAAGTTAACTAGTTATAATAGTTACTATCGAACAAAACATAAAAAATAAAGCCAGATAAATTAAAAAAATGAGGATGAACTCAATTTTCTCTGACATAAACTACAGTATTAAGCTTTTGGTCTCTGAAGGCCTTTCGATGCGACAAATTGCTGCTCGAGTTGGTTTGAATGTTTCTACAGTGAGTAGATATGTTATAAAAAAGATTCTTTATTGTTCTAAACATGTTGGAGGTCAACCAAGAAAAATTTCAGAAAGAAACAGCAAGTTACTGGTTCGACTGATTAGGATGGGCGAGATCGACACTCCTGTACTAGGCCAGCACAGACTTAAAACAGACATGGGGCTTCAAATTAAAGCTGAAACTATTCCAAGAACACTAATAAGTCAGGGATATGAGACAAGGGTAAAGGTGAAAAAGCCATTCCCTTAAGAAAACAGGCAACTACAACTGGAATTTTGTGGTAATCATGAAAATTGAACAATTACTGACTCGAGAAGAGTTGTGAGGTCAGACAAAACAAAAATGAACCTTTTTGGGACTGGAAGACAATGCTGGCTTTGGAAAAAAACCTGGGTACCCCATTACTAACTAGGAATTCCAGTCTACGCGAAAATTTGGTCAAATGGTCTGGGGTGTATAAAGGACCAAAATGTTGGACGGATTGCCAGAATAGGAGGGAAAATGAATCCAGAGAAATATCTAAGTATTTTCCAGTCATCTCAACTGCCAAATTTTAAATTCCGAAATGAAGATATTATATTTCAACAGGATAACGATCCAAAGCACATTGCAAAAATAAGTGGAATGGTTTGAAAATCATCCAATTAACTTGTTAGATTGTCCCCTCGGTCTCCTAATATAGATATTATTGACCACTTTCCGTTTTATAAAAAACAAAATTTGGCCAAGTGCGAAAATTCATCATAATCGATTGAAGAATTATGTGAGCGTAACTAATTGATATAGAACAATATCCCGTCATAATTTTCAAACAATCTTGTGAAAAGTGTAGTAAATACAATTTATTTATTTATTTTACGAGCTTCGCAACGACGGCGACTTGCTCTTTTTTTTTTTTTTTAAGATACAGTAAAAAACACAAATTTATGTATTCACAATTAACAGTAACATAGTACTAAATACAAACAAAAAAAAAAAAAAAAGTTTAAGGAGAGCATAAGACAAAAGTTATTAGGTTTGTGTTAAGAATTAATTGCTAAACATTATTTAGAGCCTTGCTATTTGAACTATAGTTAATGTATTTACATAACTTATCACTAAAACTAACTGCCATTATTTAACTATTTATTAGGTCATGGAGGATGCTACATGTTGTGGTTTCCCATTAATGACCAAGTAAAATTGAGTAATAATTACATAACAGGGAGACAAAAAAAATAAAATAAAAATAAATAAATAAATAAAAATTATCTTAAAATATCTTTCGTTTCAATTGAATTCGTTCCAATTGTAAATACAATTGAGACCATAATTAAAGCCAAAGGAAGCAATAAAAAGTACTAAATTATAAGATTTTATAATAGTTTTTATTCAGTCACAAAAGTGTTGCAATCAGCTCAATTTACAAAGTTTTTCAGAATTTATTTTTATACCTCAATAAAATTATTATTATGTTAATTTCTAATTGTTAAATATGTGTTAAAACCATATACAATTGTTTCATTACCAAACACACATTTCTAACTGCGAGGTATTCAAATTTTGTAAGCAAGAGCTATCATTGCAACGGTTTTGTGAGTCGCTGTATATTGTAATGATATTTTACATTAAATATTTAAAAGTTTTAAAATTAACAAAGAAAATTCTGAAAATTCAAAAAGCTCATTGATATGTTGAATTCATTGGGATGAACAAATATTATTGGTTATATTTGTCTAGCAGTCTATACAGGTAGCATTGGATACCGGTAGGACGCTCCCGCCATGAAAGTTAGTTGTTGTTAGTCTGTTGAGTTGTAATGGAAGATACAGACACATAAAGTTGAAGACTGTTAAAGGAAGCGTCAGTCTCATGTTTCATCTCTACAGTTCGGTTTACAAGAAGATACAGTGCAGTTCAGTGAAAAGAAGATACAGTCTCATAAGTGCAGTTCAGTGAAAAGAAGATACAGTTGTAAAGAAGATCCTGTCCTATGCAGTTAATACCAAGCTGGCTTTATATCAGGTAATGCTTGTTTATCCTATGCCTGGATGTAACTTATCTATGAGTTTTTTCTTTTGTTTTGTTTTTTATTATTTAAAATTATCTTGGTTTTACTTTACTGGACTCGAACCCGACCCCTGAGATAAAGAGTTTTTAAAATTAAATATTATAACATTTTTATTATATTGGCTCCCAACGTAGAGGCGTAACGTAAATAAAATTATTAAAAATAAAACTTTTTACTAATATTATAACATTTTGGCACATCAACGTGTGGCTATTAAATATTTCATTTTATTTTTATTATAACAATATATATATATATATATATATATATATATATATGTATGTATATATCCCTGGAATCACAACGTGGGGTCACCCATGACCCCTGAGTTCTGAAAATATTTGTTATTTCCTACACATTTGAGCTGTTAAACATCTCCGATCCTGTACCTTCCTGACAAGGTGAACATAATAGAGAGTCAGGCTTTTCTCATTCCTATCCCTGTGAACGTATATAAAGCCTTTGGGTCATGGGCGACTCCACGGTGTGGTTTATGTAATATTTTTATTTATCAAATGTAGTATGTCTAACAATAAATTATTTTTTACTGAAGATGAAATTCACAATGAGTTGTTTTGCAAATCGTAGAAGAGAAAAACAGAGAGTTAGGAGACATTTTGAATTGAGAAGACAGTGAAATTGGTGAAGTATGTGATACGAGTGAAAAAGAGGATATATACCATGTGGTTTTTTTTATCGTAAAAAAGAAAGGAAAGCTGTAACAAATTGTGAAAGGTGTAGTAAGAGTCTGTGTGCTGAACATAGGCAAAGTATATCTAAAAATTGTATAAATGAATAACAATATTTTTATTTTTTTGATCATTATAATGTGCGTGCATTCAAGTCACTATATTTTTTCCCCTTTTAAACCAATTTTACATATCATAGTATTTTTTTTATTCTAGTAGTCATAAAGACAAAATATTATAGGAAAAACGCTATATTTAATGTGTATATTCAGAGGGCAAATATTCAAACCAACTTTTTTCTAAATTTGTGGTATTTTGGTGTTTGATTTCCCACTCCCCATTTCTCAATTAAATAAGATTATGTGGTTATAAATTGTTATATTATACATGATAGTCATCTTTAAATACCATTTCTGAA
Organism: Gonocerus acuteangulatus; assembly: GCA_946811695.1. Lineage (NCBI taxonomy): Eukaryota > Metazoa > Arthropoda > Insecta > Hemiptera > Coreidae > Gonocerus > Gonocerus acuteangulatus. The sequence continues at coordinate 91,100,337 of OX328123.1, forward strand.
ACCTAACACCAAATCTTGTAAAAGAATTACGAAAGACTCATGTGACCCCACGTTGTGAGATTTGTAACAGCTTTATCATGTTGTGATTCCAGGGTTAAATATATATTGCAGCAACTTAGAAAGTCAGTCCTCACACGTTTGCACTCATGGCCACTGGGCCTCAAACAGACTTTAATTTTTAGAATATGAAAGGCCGTATTAAATGACAAGGGTCTTGACCATATTTGAAGTGTTCCTTTGCCTTTCAAAGTTTGTTTACTCGTTTTATTAGCCAATATTGCTCCCAGTTGTTTAAAATTTGGGAGTGAGATACAGTGTTAGTATGTTAAAGTATTGTATTGACAAGAGTTCTATATCGACTTGTATCCTTTCATATGGCTACTTTTGCAAACCCGTTGACTTTAGTGCTTTGAAATATGTTTAGCGCGTTTTCTCGCTTCCTCCATATTGAGGAAACACGCTTAGGAAGTCGAAGTGATGACTCAATCCGATGACCTCCCCATAGATCAGGAATAACTGTGGTACAAATTTGTTTGTATATATAAGTTTTAGGATTTTCGTATGTTTTATTAAATATCTCAAAAACTGTTGAGGAATTGTGAAGGGCACCTATTCTAAAGCTTACTAAATTTCCTACAAAAATTGTTCTGTAGTCATTTTCGGTGGGAGGACCTCATTATGAGCGTCGGTTTCGTTCTCTTGAACGGTTTTTGTCTCTATTTACCTCTGTTTTTAATTGGTAGTTGTTTTTTTAACAGCATTTAACAGTAAATGAGTATTTTAGTAAAACAATGTAAGAAAACGAGAAAAACATTTGTAATAGTGTTCTCCTAGAGGGAAGGGTTCTTGTCAGGGTAACCAAATCCAGTGTTAGATTTATTATTTCTGTGTCTATAGGATGTGTTGTATGGAGAATAAGGAACTAAATAAATCGTTATATAAATTACTTTATATATATATATATATATATATATATATATATATATATATATATATATATATACACACGCACGAATAATTCTAACAATTTCGAAGTGCGTTGAAGAATGAAAACGATAATCGATAAAGAGGGTTTCCCGCCACTGAAACAGCTGGACCTTCTCCCCTGTAATTAATAAGCTGACTCTGACCAGTAGATCAATCCAATAAGCCCATTGGTAATTTATGGGACGCCTGAGACGCCTCTCAGGTCTATGTCAAGAGTAGAGAGCAATCATGCCCAGACAGGGTATGAACTTTAATATTTAATATAGATCCAGTTAGAAAAAGCGTTCCTATTAGATATGTATTAAGGGATATCCTGTTCCGGGGGAATCACCTACAGGTATAATCGAATAAATCCTCATTATTATTACAAAGGTAAATGGAACGTTTGATTCTACAGATGGCTTCAGCCTCGTTCGGCTTCCTGCATTGTTATATTCTTCCTCTAATTGCCCTTTTTGTCCTGTCTTCAGGTTCAACTGTCGAATTATTTATGAGCTGTTATTTATTTATTGTGTTTTTCCTTTCATTTTCAGATAACGTCTTTTAAAATCTGGCAGCCCTTTAGATGTAAACTTCACTATTGATTTAGCTCAATCAGAAAACATCGTTGACAATGATTTTATTTCTAACGTTTCGGATTAAATTTCTATCTTCGGCAGAGTTAGTACAAATAACGATATGATATTATATATATATATATATATATATATTATATATTATATATATAATATATATAATATATATATACACACACATAAATAAAGTAAAATTCTAACGGATCGCTGTCTGTACATGGAAGATATGTGGGAAAAAATACTATTGGGGGCCTTTATCAACGCAATAGTACCCAAAAAATGATTTTTAGATTTTTTTTTTCTGTTGGTCTGTATGTCTGCTGTCCAGGGCCGCCACATCTGAGAGCCGGGGCCAGGACCAGATCACGGGCCCCCACTTCTCAGAGCCAGACTGAAAATTCTAGTACTTTTCTACAGGACTTTGGACATTTTAAAATGATTTTCATCTTGATTTTTGAGCGAAATGAGAATAAAAGCCGACAATCGGTGCAGCAAAGGTCACTTTCGGTACTTGTAGTTTTATTACGACTCCTAATGAAATATACTATTCTGGGACTGCACTTGCTTTGTCGTTTATGTGCATTAAAAAAAAGTAGATCCCATTGCAATAAATATAGGCTACGCCCGTCTATATTTTTAAACCCTATTCTTTATACAAGCTCATAACCTACAAATTTTTGCCAATTAGCGAGGGCCGGGACAACTGTACCCGGAAGTCCCCCCCATGTGGCGGCCCTGCTGCTGTCAGTCAGACACTGTACACACTGGGGTTTAACGATCTCTAAGGGGTCAGATTAGTGGCTCTGTCGCGTTTTAGCAATCTTAGCAGCCTATATGCTTGATCCCCCACATGGGTGTATATAAGGGGGGCTGCAGCCTCCCCCTCCCCCGACATTTTGTTTTGTTTAGAACATTTCATGTAAAAAAAAAGCCTACAACAACGAAAAATGACTTCTGCGTTTACCCTGGTCTACTAGGTGGACAACTTATAAGAAATGAGTTGTAAAAAAAAATGAAACCAGATGACAAATCTACTATACATTTGTCAAATACCACTCAATCACTCACCCACTGACCCAACATCGCCTAGCCCAAACCAGTTGACAGAAAAAATTGAAATTTTGCACGGAGACTCCCTTTTGGATGTAAACACTCGCTAAGAAAGGTTTTTTCGATATTCAAATGTTTAAGTATTTCTAGAGAGGTTTGAATTTTTAGTTTTAAAGAGAGAATCCTCGCCTAGGCAGAATGCGTTGCTAGGACAATAACAGAAAAGCTGTAACCGTACTGTATCTATTTTATAGCATTATTTTTAATTGCGATTAATTTCAACTATGATGGCAGTCCTTGAATTACAAGAAATATACTTTAATTTTGTCCCTCATGGAGTTTATGCTATACTTGGTGATGGTCCATCCGAAGTAATAATTTCTCGACCCTTGCACAGCCTCCTCAACCATCACCATCCCCAGTCAGAACACTTCTTGATAATGCTTGCAAATATAATGTGTGTTTCCAAATGACATCTTGGAAACATAAATTTTTAAGTACATTTATTATTTACAAACAATTTTAACCTGTACTGGTTAAACTGCTGTTAGTGGTAACCTATAGATAATGTATTATTTCTACGTTATCTGTTTCTTGACACTGGTCCGGAGCGCCGCAGTGTCAAAAAACATTATACTTTTTTAATTATCAATTGATGAATAACTTAAAGTATTACGGAAACAGTGCTATAATAAACTTCCAAAAATTATGTAGTAGCGTTAATTTTGATGATACTTTATTTAACGTATTAAAGTAACTACTTATCTGCCGTGACGAAGCACGGGTATTCAGCTGGTTAAAAATAAATGTACAATTTATTAAACAGTGGATAATTTTCTAATTGTTGCACATATTTTAAATCCGTTTTCAATACTTTTTTATTTTATATTTAAACGTCTATTTCAGAGTTGTAATGTAATGATTACTTTGAGTAATGATTACTTTTCAAATTAATTTCCTGTTTTAATGGGAATTCGCCTTGGGCACACACTAGACATTGTCGAAAATCGAAATCCAGGCTTTTTGACTAAAAATTACATCAAAAGTAATTGCCATTCCCATTCCCATTACTGTAATGGGAATGGGAATTGCAATTACATATTCCTATTAAAAGTAATGGGTACTGATTTTTTGATTCCCATTACATTTTGATGGAAAAAAGTAATTGCCATTCCCATTCCCATTACTGTAATGGGAATGGGACTTGCAATTACATTTTGCAATTACAAGTAACGGGTACTGTTTTTTTTAGATTCCCATTACTTGTAATGGAAAAAAGTAATTGCAATTTCCATTACAATTACAGGAATTGGAATGGAGTAATGGGAATGGCCATTACATGTCTGTAATTGGATTACATTTCATTAGATAGTCCGGGTTAGAAAAATTGTATTTTTCAAGGGAAAGGGAGCTTTTATGCAGTTTAATATACATTTATATATATATATATATATATATATATATATATATATATATATATATATATATATATATAAATTCACACCGTTTGACTGATTTTGACGAAACTTGGAACACAGGTAGGTCTTGGCCCGGCGAGTCTCGTAGACTAGGTCAAAAACATCTACTAGCTGTCTGTCTGTATGTTTGTTCCTTATATAAATTCACACCATTTGACTGATTTTGGCGAAACTTGGAACACAGGTAGGTCTTGGCCCGGCGAGTCTCGTAGACTAGGTCAAAAACATCTACTAGCTGTCTGTCTGTATGTTTGTTCCTTATATAAATTCACACCGTTTGACCGATTTTGACGAAACTTGGAACACAGATAGGTCTTGGCCCGGGGAGTCCCGTAGGTTAGGTCAAAAAAATCCACCAGCTCTCTGTCTTTATGGTTGTTCCTTAAACAAATTCACACCGTTTGACTGATTTTGACGAAACTTGGAACACAGGTAGGTCTTGACCCGGGGAGTCTCGTAGGCTAGGTCAAAAACATGTACCAGCTGTCTGTCTGTATGTTTGTTCTTTATACAAAATCACACCGTTTGGCTACGTTCATGTTGAGGATTCATTCTGCGATGCTACGGTACCTACTCCGATGAGCGCTGCCCCGATGTATTCTACATCGATGGAGTGTTCATGCTGACTCACCGTCGATGTTCTCCCCTCTCCTTTTTAAAGGCTATCTAGTTTCTTCAGTTGTGCACGAGCAGTTAATAAGCCAGGATGTTATGAGCGAAAACGACAGTGACAGTGATGTTTCGGCTTTAAGAAAGTGGTGGGAGTTTAGTTCTCTGCCAAATCGTGAATACAGTGTTCACGCAGTAAACATGGTTTCTTTTAGGAATCTTTTTTATCTTAATCATGACGTTTAAATGTAACATTATTTATTGACAGGACTCATGAAGGTGGAAGAATAGTCCGAAACGTCGAAATTATGTAATAAAAGTATGTGTTGAAATTTGAAGATTTATTCCTAACCTTGGATTGCATTAACTGCTTCAATCTCTGGAAAAAAATATTGTTGTTTCTTGAGACATACGTTATATAATATTGCTGAGGTAAAAGATAATTTCATATTGTAATAATGTGTCCAACTACAAAAAGTAATTGTTGAGAAAGTATTATTAGTTAAAAATATAACCTTCCACCCCACGTTGTGTGGCAATTCTTCCCCACTCTTTCGCCATATTGTGATGGTTTTTGTCCCGTTTATCCCAGACGGCATTTGCTGAACATATTAATTCAATTAATTTGTCTTTCAAGTAGCCCATGTGGGAGCCCACTCAGCCCCTCTCCCTTATATACGCCCATGTGGCCACACATCAGTATTCTGCCAGTTTAGCAGAAGTGCTTGAACGATATCGGTTCATTAGGAGGGCGGTTTACTTCAGGCCAAAATTCATAATTACTTTTTTATTTAGATATATACCTAATAAGTCAGTATCCACGCAAACGAAGTCGCGGGCACAGCTAGTCTCGAATAAATATTAACTTATAATGTTCTATTATATTTTTTCGGCAATTTTATTCTTCACAATTGCCTTATTATGTGCTTATTGGGCGCGCCTGAAAGAAAATGATGAAATGTTATCTAGTAAAACGTCCGTCGCTGAATTAATGACCTGGAAAAGGCTCCTTAAATGTTAATGGTGGAGTTTAGGAATGTGCTAAAATTCAGTCCCTCATTAAAAGGATAAGTTACCTACCATTGTATTAAAGGCTTGAATATTAATGGAGGCCCATGACCTTGAGTACTCCAGGTAAAATTCTAGCACCATTAAGTAGCCCATGGCGCAACTCTAAAAAAAACTCCAACTCGCAGGAACTGCGTCATCTTAGCGCGTTTCCTTTCGTATCCCTAGTGTCAATTGGACAAAAACAACATTGTTAAAAATAAGTTTCTCATTTTCTAACCTTCTTTTACTAAAAAAGTCACTGAATTGTTGTATGCAATTAAAAACTAAGGCCAAAGAGACAAAAAAAAAAAAAAAAAAAAAAAAAAAGAAAAAAGAAATAACGTTCGAAAGAACGAGACAGTTTTAGGCATTTATTCCTCGGATTGACATCGTCCCATCTAAAATAACTTCTGAGCCTTTTTTTGTGGAGAATCTAGTAAGCTTTCGAATATTTTTCGAGATAATTAAGAAGATATACGAAGGTCCCAAAACTTCTTTGCTAGTGCTTCCTTAACTCCAAACGCAACCAAAATTTAAATGTCATCCTTTAGATGAATATCAAACGTCTGGAACAATTTTCAACCAAATCAATCACTTCTGGGTAGTTATATATATATATATATATATATATGTGTGTGTGTGTGTGTGTGTGTGTGTGTGTGTGTGAGTATATATCAGAGGTGGGCATAATTTTATTTATAAATAAAAATACGAATTTATTCGTACTTCATGTTTTTATTCGCGTATATTAAATATAAAAATACAACTAAAATTTTATTCGCAAATTTTCCTGCGAATACAAATAAATTCAAGAAACAATTGTAAATAATCACAGAAAATGTCAATATTCACAATTAATCAAGTGAAAAAAAAAATCACATTAAAATATATGAATACAAATTTATCAACATTATAATTTGTGAATACAAATTTATCCACAAAAAAAAATCGCAAAAAAAAACTATGAATTTATACGACTAACGATCAGATGATATTACAATTTTTTTAAGGCGATAACGTCTAGGTTATCAGCGCCTAGATTCAATTTGTTTTACCCCAAGCCCGCCGCAGGACCACCAGCCGTTTGCCGTCTGTACCTCAGGCGGCGCATAAAAAAAAAAAAAAAAAAAAAAAAAAAAAAAATCATCTTATCCTTAATACGAATAAATTTATTTACGAATTTTATTGTGAATAAATTTGTATTCAGAAATCACTTTATTTTTTGTGAATATTCACATTTTAGCACTTTCCTCCGAAGGAAAGTAGCTATTGAGGTTGGACTCATGACGGAATTTTTGAAAAATTTCTTCAAATCTTTATCGATCCTACCTAGTAGACACCGAAAATGACCCCCGTTAAAATTTATATATATCTATATATATATATATATATATATATATATATATATATATATATATATATGCATATATATATATATATATATGTGTCTGTTAACACGATAGCGGCCAGAGTTTTTGTTTTTTCGTCACGAAACTTGGTATGTAGCATTCAATTAGCAAACGATTGAACGAGTTCGTTAACCACCAAAGTGGGTCCACCGGAAGGGGGGGTTTACCCCGAACCCAAAACACTTATTTGACTATGTCAGCCGTAATATTTGTTATATTTCAACGAAACTTGGTATTCGTAGTGTTAATATAGAGAGAAAAGTGAGATATAAAAATGAACTAAATCGGTTCATTAGAAGGGGGGGTTTACTCCGGACCCACAATACCAATTCGCCACTACCAGCCGTGATTTTTGGTATATTTCGACGAAACTCGGTATTCGTAGTGCTAATCCACAGGTAAATATGTGTTGTAAAAATAAACGAAATCGGTTCATTAGGAGGGGGGGGTTTACTCCGGACCCACAATACCAATTCGCCACTACCAGCCGTGATTTTTGGTATATTTCGACGAAACTCTGTATTCGTAGTGGTAATCTACAGGTAAATATGTGTTGTAAAAAGAAACTAAATCGGTTCATTAGAAGGGGGGGTTTACTCCGGACCCAAATTCCTAATATACTCATACCGGTCGTAATTTCTGCTGTATTGTAACGAAACGCTGTATACGTCGTGGTTAACTCATGAGAAAGAAGTGTTGTAAAAATGAGCTGAATCGGTCAATCGGAAAGCGGGGGTTTAATTTGTAATATATTTGAATAGAAAAGCCGGCAGACGTAGGTTCACAAAGCCGCCGCAAGGAGCGCTTTCTACCACTAGAGTGACTGTATCCTGTTCCTGCGTTAGACCAAAATACGATAATATGAGGATTTTTGTATTTATTACGTAGTGTAGTAGGTACCATGTGTAAACATAACTCTGGATGCAAATTAATAATTGATCAGTTACTCATTACAAAATGAGAACTATTCACGTTTTTATTTTATTTATGTAGGATATTTTAAGCAAATTGTTCTGGAAAGCAGTCTACACTACCCAAATTCTGAGGAAAGTGCTTAATTATGCAGCTCCTGCGTGACGGACTTTTTTTTGATTATTTACAATTTTTTCTGTGAATTTATTTGTATTCGCAGGAAAATTTGCGAATAAAATTTTATTTGTGCTTTTATATTTAGGATACGTGAATACAAATAAACTCGTACTTCTATTTATAAATAAAATTATGCCCATCTCTGATATATAGATATATAAATTTTAATAGGGGTCATTTTCGTTATGTAGTCGATGAACATTAGAAGAAAAATTTCAAAAATTCTATCATAAGTGGGAAAGTGCTAAAAGTGTAAATGCAGGCCTATAAATGCAAAAACATAAGCCCTAGGATTTCTTTGCTCGTACTTCACAAGAAATTAAATTAGGAAAAAAAGGATGGGCGTTTAATTTACTCGCCTGAACTTATAGTGATCATTAAAATATTTATTTACACAGCTCTGAAAGTGCCAACAAAGGTCGGATTCTTCCAAATTTTGTATTGTTTTTATTTTATTTTATTTTTCCCGTTAAGGTTAATTTGTACACAGCATATCTTTATCAACCTACACAATAATTGTACATTTATAATTTTTCCAGATAAGTGAAATAAATAACAAAATCTAAATCATATGATTTCATGAATTCAAGATAAAATATGCTTCTATTTTTTTTTCTATACGCAACATGCATCTACTGACTGTTGTGTATAGAAAAAATAGAACCATATTATTTTTGAATTATTGTAATTATAACTTTGTTGTTTTCATAGAGACTGATAATGCCGTGACCCGAAACGTCCCAATGAAAATCAAAATTTGATTTGAACACCCCTGAGTTGGCAAACGTTTCTAGAATCCTCAGTCTTTAACCACAAAACATACTGTAAAAAATATAATATTGGATACCAAATGTTATAAAACAAAACATATTACAATACCACTTACAATATAACAGTTATCATTGGAACGTTTCATGAATAAGTATGAAACGTTCGAATGATAACAAATACTCCCAAAAGTTTTGAAATTTATTCTTCAAAATAATTTGTATACAACGAGCTTTCATAGTGAATAATGAATGATGTATTTTAATTATAAATCACGAAAGACAGTTTTATTAATATTATAAAGTATATCCTACGACTTACTGTGTGTTGTCTAGAGATGTGTACTATACCGGTAGTCTGGGATGGACTGGAGTTGGTAGGCAGCAGTTACAAGTACTCATAGATATTTAAGTACTTCCAGTGACTGTCGCGGGGCTTCAATTATTTCCACGGTATTTCATGATTATTTTTCCTCCAACTGTAGGTGGAAGGTTGAAGTCCCCTTCAGTTGTTTTTATTATATTGCCATATTTGTTTGTGCTTAATGGGTTTATTCCAGTATCACACATCATTTCGTATATTTTTCCTCTTTCGACTTTGTGAAATATCATTAACTAAAAAAAAAATTACCAATATACTTTAAGTATTGCATAAGATGTTGAGACGCATCTTTCCCTCTATATACATACGGTTGAGTGGGTAAATTAGTATCGAGGTGAGCCATTTCATCAGAAATTTTTAAGTAACAACAAAAACTCATAGGTTCGTGGAGCTGATAATTCATAGAATATTGTCTATCAGGATCGGGCTGACAACCATGAATTGGTCGTAGAACGCTCTCAAAATCACAGTAAATTACATAAGGTACTCGTAGAGTTTTTTCAACATGTTCAAACATATGGCTTTCTAGGGAGTTCAATGCGAGCTGGGATATTTTGTTTACACAAATTTTTATGATTGATCAATTTCTCTAAACACCATCATAATAATGAGTCAGACATCTTTTACAAATAAAAATTCTGTGTTCAGACTTTGTGATTTGTGATCTTACTAATTTTTCAAAATTTTTAATGTAGACATAGTGAGTAGTTTTTTCATTATCAATTAGGAGTAGGTCCCGATGATCATCTAACTCGTCATCAACTTTTAGTGGACTTTTAGTGGATAAACGTTAAGTTTCTCATCTAGACTAAAAACATTGATTGAAATATTGTTCAAGCGTTCAAATTTTGATATCTCCTTTAAAGGAGTAGGAAATGATAGTTGTGAAAAATCATATTTGTACCCAAGATTCTTGTATTTAGAAACCCTTTGAGGCATATTCTGGACGAACTTTGCTAAAATTGAGTACATAAAACACTTTTCATCGTTATTTTGAACATTTATACAGGCTTTCTTATTAGCAATTTTCTTTGGTAGCTCTATATATGTGCTTCCTCTTAAAGGGTTATATTTATTAATTTTTAATCTTAAACCATCAATTGCCTGTAATGTCCAACCACTTTTCTTTACCTGAATTTCTCCCAATTCCGTATTTAATGCATAAAACAGTTTGCCGACAGTTTCTTCTATGTCGGTTTCACGCAAAACCGGAGTATTTTTAGTTTTGAGGACAATGTTTAACTCATCTCCATTTATTTTCCCCATAAAACAATCAACAGATAAATTAAATTTAATTGCTTTATGTTCTAAAACACTATGTCGAATTCTTGTGACTATTTTGTTTTTAACAGAATTTAAAAATTGTATTAAATCAAAATTATCTTTACATCTAATAAAGTAAGATTTGAGTCTACTTTGAAAAGCTGTTTCGTACTCATTAACCCCTTCATTATCAGGTAACATACCTAACAACTCATCACAACTAGGTTCTCCTCTTGGCTTTTTCTTAGGAATACTGCAGAACTGTTCATGTCGCTCTAAATTATGACGATTATCAAAAACGTGTTTGCAATGTGTGCACGATAATTCGCATTTAGCCTGGTGACGTTTCCTACTTGAGACATAGGCGAAAGTTTTACCGCACCGGTTACAATCCATACTTGAAATGTTTATGTGTGCACAGCTGTATATATAGATATAGACCAATTAAGAGGAGGGGGAGGGGATAATAAAAGTTTCTTGAATAAAGAAAAATATTTATTAAAAGTACACTCAATTATACAATATCCTTTTGATTTATCCATGATTTTGAATCTAAACCTAGCCACTTTATATACAACTTATTTCCTTTCTTTTTTAACACTTTTTCAATAAGATAGGCGTCAGGATACTTTACTTTTTGTAGCTCTTCGTTGTAAAATGATCCTTTAATTGGTTGTTTCAGCATGTCTTCCAATACATAGGTATGAGGCAGAGTCTTTTGAACTTTGACAACTTTGAATATCTCAGCCGACCAGTTTGGAGTATATCCTCTAGAAAATGCTGTTCTTTGTTTAGAAATCCTGACAAAATCACCCTCTTTAAACCGTTGTTTTGTTATATTTTTTGGAAGCGAGGAATACACATGTTTCATCAAATAGGTTTCACTTTTTTCAGCATCAATTGGCCTCATACCACTAGTTTTATGGAAAGCTTTATTATATTCATCTAAAATACCAGTTAAGATGTCTAAGTATTTATAATTTCCTTTTAAACTAAATTGTTTAAACATTTTTGATTTTAATGTCCTGTTAAAGCGCTCAACAATACTAGCCTTAATGCTTGAAAAAGTAGAATAATGATTAATTCCATGTTTTTTCATCAACGTTATAAACTTGGTATTGTAAAATTCCTTTCCTTGATCACTTTGAATATTTTTAGGAACCTTTACTTTCAAGATTTTTTCTAGGGCCTTTACTACATTCTCTCCTGTTTTACTTTTTATCGGTATAGCCCAAGCATATTTAGTAAAACAATCGATTATTGTTAATAGGTACTTGTAGCCTTTATTTTCCCTAGCATAGGGTAACATTTCAACCAAATCTATTTGCCATAAATCGTTTACTCCTTTTAGAACGACTCTTCTTCTTGTATAAACTTTACGTGCGCTTCTATGCAATTCATTTACAATTGCTTTCTTTACCGCCGACATCTAACTACTAAAGCTGTGTACTTTTCTTTAATATATTCTCCAGATACCCCAGTGTCACAACATCCGTTTTTGCAAGTGGTTCAAGAACGTTTGTAATCCTTTTGTTCATTGCATCATATGTATCATTTTGTAGAGTAATTGAACTGGAATTTAAAAAATCTTTCGTAACCACATCATAGCCGTCAATAGGTGGAGCGAAATTAGCAAGTCTCTTGCCGTTCCCATTTATGTAATTACCGTGCCAGTTTTTTAAATCTGTATAAGAAATTGCTAGGGTGTCTGAATATGTTTTATTAACCGCGTCAGTAGAAGAAACAGGATTTGCTACATTAATGATACGTAACTTATTTGCATCAATATGTTGTTCAGACTTTAACAAACTAAAAGGAAAATAATTTGTTTTATACTTGACATGTTTTTTTGTTACATGGGAGCCAACCTTGTTTATCGTCATGTATGAGGAATGTGACTGAGTGCAAAAGTTAATATTGATTTAATATATAATATTCTCTTCTCTCAACTCTTCAATTATCGATACAATTTCATTTCCATGACCACTGTGACCCGCTGCAGTCGACGCCATCAATAATCTGAGACGGTTTACAAGTTCGTTTGGATCGTCATAATGTTCGTAAATAGGTAAATGTTCTTGCATTAAGCCAGTACCTTTTTTATTATAAGAACGAAGTCTGCGATGAGTAGCCGGTGAACTACTGGATGAGGTAAGTGAGCTGAGATAGCTCGATGAAAACAGTCGAGAAATTACTTTCTTATATTTTATGGATCTAGTTCCGCCCAATCCACGTTCTTCGCTGTATCCTTTTTTTTGAGCATTCGTTGCAAGCAAAATCTTTTTATAGTTTTTTAAATCCGCATCACTATAATCTTCTGGATTCTTGAGGTATAATAGCTTTAACAACCCCGGTGTTCCATCGTAAACCACACCGTTAATCGACATATCATCGTTGTTTGTAAAAAGCTCAATATTCGTAGAATCGCCTATGGCTAATTGACCGTTTGGCATTACTCGCAAACCGTACCGGGAACCTAAATCTTTTTGTCCTCCTTTAAACAACTTTTCTAAAAATTTAAATTCTGCTCTAGTTCATCTTCGCCTTGTGGAGTTTTAACATATTCACGAACCTTTACTGCAAGCGGGGTTTCTGTTTCGTACAATTCTTCTTCTTCTTCTGGAGCGATAATAGAGCGTGCATAAATTGTGGAGGATTGGGGAGAGGGAGAAAAGGTTGGTGTTACTTCGACGTTTTCTGATTTGATTTGGGGGGTTTTGGAGGGGCTTTTAAAAATATTTGATATTTTTGATTTTCTTTTTGTAACAGGTGTTTCGAGAAAGATTTTTCCGGTCGGGCTTAAAGCAGACTCATTATCCCACCACATAGACCGGGTCTCGTTCGTTTCTCCCCAGTCTCCTTCCTCCTTTTCTTTTTTGGATCCCCGAGGTCGGGGCTGCAGCTGCTGTTGTTGTCGAAACTGTTGTTGTTTATCTTCCAAAGGTTCTATCACCGGAGCAAAAAGACTTTGCCTTTCCTCTTGAATATCCTGCATTCCTCTTTTAAACGTTTGAAATTTTTTACGTAAAGCATCACTTGTCTTTACAATTTCACTACATATCGAATGCGACATATTAATTAGGACTGATTACACTTTCTCCCCCTTATATATCCACGATATAGACATCTAGACCCTTACGGAAACACCCGTCATTTAAACTAGTACCCTTGTCGATAACAAGATAGTCAAAAGGCTCTTTCCAACACAACGCACAAATATCTTTAAATTTCGAGAAACTGACCTCTGGACTGCTAATATGTTCATCATAAATGTGTTTAATATTCAATTCATCTTGTTTAAAGACGATAAGAAAATTCAAATTACATCTAATGAGATGTCTCGGAATGCAAACATAGCTCTGCGTTAAATAAAAACAGTCAAGAGAGTTATGACGTCCATAGCTGAAATATCGTCGAATATTGTCTTGATCCTCCATCGTAACATCATCAAAAATACAAATAGACTTGCTCTTAACGTCTTGAGGTAATTCTTTCGAATCTTCGAATGTATAATAGCCGATTTCAGGAACGCTGTTTAGAACGCTTCTCAAGTACCGATATTTGGGTTGAGATAGAGTTTTTCCAAATATGTATACGTTTTCATATCTTAAACCGTTTGGATTAAGCAAAAGATTGAGCATAGCGTTTGTTTTTCCACATCCACTAGGACCACAAATCACTCCTCTTATACTATTTGGTAGTAGAGGTCCATGCCTTTTCTCTTCTTTATCCGATATCAACGGTAAAACGTCAACTGAAGGAAATCGTTCCTTTTGTTCTACTAATCTCATTGTGACTAATTTATTTTGACCTATGGCTTGTATATATATATATATATATATATATATATATATATATATATATATATATATATATATAAGTCATTTGTTTCGTTCGAAGAGGTTTAGTATGAAAGGAAAGGTGCGCAAAGGACGAGGTCTCCTCGACAGTGTTATAAATAAATTACCGTTTGAATTACATTTACCAGGGTATCAGTATTGTGGTCCAGGTACAAAAGTGGAAAAACGATTGACAAGAGGTGACGCTGGAATTAATTCTTTGGATAAAGCTTGTAAAGAACACGACATTGCTTATAACAAGTATACAGACTTGGAAAATCGTCATAAGGCTGATAGCGTCCTTGCAGAAAAAGCTTGGCAAGTAGTAAAACATCCAGATTCAACGCTCGGGGAAAAAGCTTCAGCTTGGTTTGTTACAAACGCTATGAAAGCAAAATGTCCGTCACGCAGGAGCTGCATAACTAAGCACTTTCCTCAGAATTTGGGTAGTGTAGATTGCTTTCCAGAACAATTTGCTTAAAATATCCTACATAAATAAAATAAAAACATGAATAGTTCTCTTTTAAATTTGTAATGAGTAACTGATCAATTAATAATTTGCTTCCAGAGTTATGTTTACACATGGTACCTATTACACTTCGTAATAAATACAAAAAACCTCATATTATCGTATTTTGATCTAACGCAGGAACAGGATACAGTCAATCTAGTGGTAGAAAGCGCTCCTTGCGGCGGCTTTGTGAACCTACGTCTGACGGGCTTTTCTATTGAAATATATTACAAATTAAACCCCCGCTTTCCGATTGACCGATTCAGCTCATTTCTACAACACTTCTTTCTCATGAGTTACCCACGACGTATACCGCGTTTCGTTACAATACAGCAGAAATTACGACCGGTATGAGTATATTAAGAATTTGGTTCAGGAGTAAACCCCCCCTTCTAATGAACCGATTTAATTTATTTTTACAACACATATTTACCTGTAGATTACCACTACGAATGCCGAGTTTCGTCTAAATATACCAAAAATCACGGCTGGTAGTGGCGAATTGGTATTGTGGGTCCGGAGTAAACCCCCCCTCCTAATGAACCGATTTAGTTTATTTTTACAACAGTTATTTACCTGTGGATTACCACTACGAATACCGAGTTCCGTTGAAATATACCAAAAATCACGGCTGGTAGTGGCGAATTGGTATTGTGGGTCCGGAGTAAACCCCCCCTTATAATCAACCGATTTAGTTCATTTTTATATCTCACTTTTCTCTCTAGATTACCACTACGAATACCAAGTTTCGTTGAAATATAACAAATATTACGGCTGACATAGTCAAATTAGGGTTTTGGGTTCGGGGTAAACCCCCCCTTCCGGTGGACCGACTTTGGTGGTTAACGAACTCGTTCAATCGTTTGCTAATTGAATGCTATATACCAAGTTTCGTGACGAAAAAACAAAAACTCTGGCCGCTATCGTGTTAACAGACACACACATATATATATATATATATATGCATATATATATATATATATATATATATATATATATATATATAGATAGATATATATAAATTTTAACGGGGGTCATTTTCGGTGTCTACTAGGTAGGATCGATAAAGATTTGAAGAAATTTTTCAAAAATTCCGTCATGAGTCCAACCTCAATAGCTACTTTCCTTCGGAGGAAAGTGCTAAAAGGAAATTTGGATCTAGTTTAAGGACTACCAAAATGAAGAAAAAAATGAATTTTAGAGATCTTGTAAGAGCGGCTAAAATTAAAAACGTGTCTTCTGTAATAAACGCGTCTCAATTAGCATATAATAAGGCGAAACAGACATTGAGAGGTAAAGACAAGCCTTTACCCCCTCGTGTTCTTCCCATACCTAAGTCTGGAGGTTTTTTATCTTTTCTAATACCAGTAATGGCAGGATTATCCGCTATAGGATCATTGGCTGGAGGTGCGGCAAGCATAGCAAAAGCTGTCAACGAAGTCAAAGAGGCAAAGCAAAAATTGGAAGAGTAGAAAAGACATAATTTGGCAATGGAAACTCAAAAAATTGGTAAAGGTCTTTTTTTAAAGCCATATAGACGGAATGGATTCGGACTATTTATAGACCGACCACAAAAGCGTACCTACAGACGCAGTAGTCGTCATATTTGACTACCAAAAAAAGCGTTGGATGATGTCGAATTAAATTATTACGCTCGAAAAACATTTAAAATTCCACATTTCAGAGGCGTATTTATGATTGATACTCTGCCAGAAGGTCCTAAATTAAAGGAGGCGGCTATAGTTAATTTAGAGCCAAACTCAAAAGAAGGTTCGCACTGGGTTTGCTTCGTAAAACATGGTAAAATCGTCAAATACTTTGATTCGTTTGGTAATTTGAGACCACCACCTCAACTGGTCACTTACTTAAAAGACAGTTTTATTTTTTACAATCGAAAGCGTTTCCAGAAATGGAATACTCCGTTTTGTGATCATTTGTGCTTACATTATTTAATGGAGAACTCTGAAAGCGATTAGGTTATTAGCAATCATGAGCCTCGCTGTAACACTTACGGGCACATACAGCGTGCTCCAAGCAAATTTCATGCCCCCCTTAGAGCTAGACAATTCTTACAGCGTCGGTCCACTCTCTTTACATACATTTAATTCGATCCCTAATATTCAAAGAGGTAAGTCGGACATGTTTTATTTTGATACAATGGCCATTCAAATACCAGAAGGAGCCTACGACATTGAGGCTCTGGCTATGTTTCTCAGAGAGCAAATAGCTCATAAAGACCCCGGCGCTATGATGGTGTTGAGGGGAAATCCTAGCACGCTAAAGAGTGAAATACGAAGTAATAAATCAATTTATTTCAATTTCACCGAACGTCCAAATTCTATCGGTCCACTTTTGGGTTATACTTCAAAAAATCTTATTATTCCTCCAAGCGATCAATATATCATTTCCGAGAATATCGTCGATATTCTTAGTGTAAACGTTATATCTGTACAGTGTAATATCGCCTCGGGGTCCTTTGTAAACGGCGAGCCCGACCATAGTATCCATCAATTTTTTCCCGCAGTCGAACCGGGTTATAAGATAGTAGAAACGCCAAATCCAGTCATTTACTTTCCTGCTAACGTACGAACTATTACCAATATTACGATTCGTTTAGTTGATCAAAACGGACAAATTATCAATTTTAGAAGGGAAACCGTTACAGTTAGACTTCACATAAAGAGAAATGGGGATTGATTTTAGAGGATACGTTTCTTCAAAGCATCAACTAGGAAATGTGAGTAGAAAAACTAAAACATATAAAAGAACCATCTCGATCCCTAGAAGACTTAGTCAATCAAAGACGTTAAAGCGGTTAACACCTTCAAACGCAAAGTTTTTAAAACAGAGTGGTTTTAAACTAAAGTATGGATAACATATTAGCTATATCTTCGGACATTTCCTTCGACAATTCTCTCGCTCAGTTCCAGTTCCATTCGCACCAGCCTTATGCGGGAAATACATTCAATCATTCCGATGAAATCCGTATTCCAATACAACAAGATATTTATACACTCCCAGCACTTTCCTTTATCTACCTCGAGGGGAAGCTTAGGAAAAAAGATTAGACCAAACCTTTGATTGCAAAATTGACTAACAATGCATTTTCTTTTTTATTTGATGAAATTAGATATGAACTAAATGGGATAGAAATAGATAGGGTTAGGAACCCCGGGATAACCTCCACACTAAAAGGTTATTCGTCATTTAGTCCTAGCAGAGTTAACGGTCTCGAAAATGCGGGATGGATTCTCCCCGGTGAGAACAAAACTCTAGACATTGACAAAAACGGAGCTTTTAGCGTTTGTTTACCGTTAAACATTTTATTAGGCTTTTGTGAAGATTATAGACAAATAATAGTCAATTTGAAGCAAGAACTAGTTTTAATACGATCGAGCTCAGACTTTAATTCTATAATAGGAGATGATAATGTAGAAATAAAATTAGATAAAATAGTTTGGAGAATGCCTCATATTCGTGTTTCGGACGAGAACCGTTTACGTCTGCTCAAAATGTTAGACAGGAACCGAAAAATAGTAATTCCATTTCGAAGCTGGGACCTTTATGAATATCCCACATTACCCTCTAACACACAGCAAGAAACGTGGGCCGTTAAAACATCTACAAATTTAGAAAAGCCTCGATACGTAATTATAGCATTTCAAACAAATCGTAACAAAAACCCGACAAAGGACTGTAGCCAGTTTGATAGCTGCAACCTAAAAAATGTTAAACTTTATCTTAACAGTAAGCAATACCCCTATGACGATTTGAACTTGGATTTTGAACAGGGAAAAATTGCCCTGCTCTATGAAATGTATAATGAATTTCAAACAAGTTATTTCGGTGACAGGCATTCTCAACCTCTCCTTTCGAGATCTAGTTTCGAGAAGATTGCTCCTATCGCAGTCATAGATTGTTCCAAGCAGTCTGAAGCAATTAAAAGTAGTACGATAGACAACCGTCTTCAAATAGATTCCTACGTAAACTTTCCAGCAAATACCAAAGCGTATTGTCTCACCCTTCACGATAGAATTTTAGAATATGAAATGGGAAGAGGCCTAGTAAGAAAATTGTACTAAATTCAAGAGGAAAATCAAAGAGGATGTTTATAGGGAAAAGTGTTGTGAGTTGTAAAAAAATAATTAATTATACCAACTGTTGATAGAAAAGGTCGCATTTTAATATCTAAAACAGGATGTTTATAGGGAAAAGTGTTAACAATTGAGTCGTAAAAAATAATTAATTATACCACCTGTTGTGTGGTCGAATTTTAATATCTACAATTTCCATGTGCAAATGAAAATTTGCAATTCAACAGGAAAAAAATTGCTGTCTGCAGGATGTTTGTGGGAAAAATGTTAACAATTGAGTTGTAAAAAATAATTAATTATACCACTAGTTGTGTGGTCGAATTTCATATCTAAAATTGTATGTTAGACAAACTGTATATAAAGTCTAGAGGTGTTATTGTTAAATAGTTGTGATTCTCCCACTGTCGCAGTACGTATTATTGGAAGAAATGACTACTTCAGCAGTAATAGATTTTCAAGGTTTTCGTTTAAATTCTAATGATTTAATAGTTAAGGAATTAACAATAGTCGATACGACTAAGACAATCGAAAACAAACGTATGGGTACGAAAATCACTGCACGGAATAGACTGGTATTATGGCGAGAGAGACTACTCCGATTTAATTCCTTGTCTAAAGTCAGTAATTGATTTATATGATACTTTATGGGCTAAAGGATTGGAAAAATGTAGGTCCTTGAAGATTTGCTTGATGTGGCAGATTACGATCTACATGACTTTGGTTGCCCCAACCTCAAAAATTTAGAAGACGGCAAGTTAACTTGTTACTTTCATTTAAACACTCACTACGTTTGTTCATTTAATCAAGCACATAGACTTGCCTCGTGGATTAGGAATGGAATGGAATGGAATGGAATGAATTAAAGGACGAACAACTTACTGTTTTAATCGTCCTATGAACCTTTTGTTTTTTGTTTTTTTGTTTTTTAATTAAACCTAGTTTTTAACTAATTAATCTCATGAAATATGTAAGCACATTCTGTTCCTTTTTTTTTTTTTATTAGAATAACATATAACTGTACACAACATATTTATTTGTTTTTTCTCATTAATTTAAAGCTAACAATAGATGGTATATTCCTTTCTACTATAGCTACTTCTATGTATATATATATATATATACACACACACATATACACATATACATATATATATATATATATATATATATATATATATACATACGTACATACATATATATACACACACACATGCATACATACACATTCACACACTCA
The DNA here is from genome assembly GCA_946811695.1 of Gonocerus acuteangulatus. Taxonomy (NCBI): domain Eukaryota; kingdom Metazoa; phylum Arthropoda; class Insecta; order Hemiptera; family Coreidae; genus Gonocerus; species Gonocerus acuteangulatus. The sequence continues at coordinate 91,120,677 of OX328123.1, forward strand.
CACATATATGCATATATATACTTATACTCTTACACCTAAATATATTTATTTACAAGTATTCCTTACATTAAATCTAACCGTACAAAATATATCTATTTTTTTTTTTTTTTTTTTTTATTATTTTTATTTATTTTTTATTTATTTATTCTTTTTTTTATTTATTTTTTTTTTATTATTATTATATATACATTTTTTTTTTTATTTTTTTTTTAATTTATTTTTTATTTATTTATTTTTCTTTTCTTTTCATTTTTTTCTTTTTTTTTTTTTTTATTCTTTTTTTTTTCAATAGAATTACATATAAATGTACACAACTTATTTATTTTTTACATTAAATCTAACCGTACCAAATATATCTATTTTTTTTTTTTTTTTATATTATTTTTATTTATTTTTTATTTATTTATTCTTTTTTTTTATTTTTTATTTTTTTTTTTATTATTATTATATATACATTTTTTTTTTATTTTTTTATTTTTAATTTATTTTTTATTTATTTATTTTTCTTTTCTTTTCTTTTCATTTTTTTTTTTTTTTTCAATAGAATTACATATAAATGTACACAACTTATTTATTTTTTTCTCATTAAATTAAAGCACTTAAACACTAGATGCTATATTCCTTTCTTTTTTCACTTATAGCTACTCTACATATACATATACACATACATACACACACATACGCATCCACATATATATACATATATACACACACACACATATGCATATATGCACATATACACATTTATAAACACGCACACTCATACACACACACATACATATGTATACATACACCCATATACATACTCATACACATACATACATTCTTACACTTACACCTAAATATATTTATTTACAAGTATTCCTTACATTAAATCTAACTGTTCAAAATACAGCTAATTTTTTTTTTATTTTTTTTTTATATATTAACTTATACGTACATGAACATAGACTTATCTTTAACTTATCTTATATTTCTGCAAACAAGTTAGCATCTTTAATGAACTTGATGACGTTTTTTATTATTTTTGTGTCATCCCCTAGTGCTTCCATTAGATTTTGAGGAACATTGTTCTTTTGAAGTATGTCGGTGGATTAGGAGACATCCCGAAGCTGTGGACTTCAAAAAAGAAGAAGTAAGGAGGCAGACATATGGAATCAATGCATCCCCCCACCACCTTTTAGCATTCAACGGATTTATTTGAATGATGTCATACGTCGCTTGGGAGAAGAAGGAATCGAAACACTATCTACGGACGAGCTAAGGATCTTACCAAGAAATCTGCTCCTGTACGTCTTCAATTATGCACTCGACTTTATCTGGGACAGCTTACCCGTGGAATGGCAAAACGATGAAGAATTTCTTGAAAAAAGAATAAATTGTTATGATGTAATTATGGATTAAATTTGTACTTTTTAAATAAAAAATTGTTTTTTTTTTTGAAAATATATTTTTTTCCTGGTTTTAACCTGGATGAAGGGGGGAAAAAGAAACACAAGTAAAATAAATCATTTTTATTTTATACATTGGTAAATAAATCTTTTTTTTTTATTTTATACATTGACAAATAAATAATTTTTTTTTATTTTATACATTGACAAATAAATTGTTTAATAATGTATTTGTATTGATATTTAAATCTATATTTTCTTGTGGGTTTTTATGGTTTTCATAAATAAGACCAACAGTCTCTAGAAGCAAAAGAGAGCGGTTGATTTCTTCAATTTTTGAGCTGAGTTTCATACTCTCCGACTTGTTGAAACTTGTACTTGGTGAAGATATGGTCATGTGAGGAGATGGAGATAAGACTTAACATTGTGACCCAAGGATAGGCATATTCTATTTTGAAGACTCTGTTTCTCCCCAAGTATGTGAATGAACATGATATATTTTTATTAGTAGTAGTTATTTGCTCAACTGATTTGTTTTTTCTCTCAAAAAATGTTAATATCCTTTGTGAATCACAGCCACCGTCGGAACACTGTTGTAAAACCCAACTCGAATTTGTTTGTTTTTACTGATGTTATATTCAGTAACTAATTACATGATGCTCTCAGTAAAGCCACTGACTAACTGAACTGAAAGGAGTGGGAGTATTTATGTTCTTTTTTTCTAAAAACTTAATATACATAATTATATAAATTATTTTTAACAGCAGCAATTTTTTGTCACAACTTCCTGTTGACTACTGTCCTTCACACATCCGCAAACGTCAATAGATCGTTCCCATTCGTCCGTATCGAATTTCAAAGGTAGTTTTTCCAACTGATCTAAATATTTTAAAAAAGGGCAGTCGTTGTTGGTCCACTTTTTATGATCTTGGAGGGGATCGTCTTCTGGTTTCCATTCGTGACGAGTCCACAAAATGCACATCTTGTTCGGTCGTATACTTGGAGGTAATAAAATCCAGCGGCAGCTAATTTCAAAGGACTCACTGGAGAACGCCAACCGACAAATGTCGATAGGCGATTCTCTTCATATCTAAAATTTTTACGAATTAACTTAGACATCTGCTCTCGTTCGTATACAACTAGTAATGTGAGGAAAAGCATGGGAAAGGAAGGAACCCACACCACAGTAACTAAACACAATATTTATACTAATTGAATAAATAAAGTGGAACACAGCTCGTGAGGGGTGTCTCTGGATGAAAGTCTCTGGATGGGCCAGTTGTAATCGAGAATCGCTGGAAGGAGGTAAGATTTTTTTTTATTGGGGAGGGGGGCAGTCGAAGAAGATAAGTTTTATGGAGGGGGGAATGACGTCATTTCTTATGGCGTTCTTAGTTATTATCTAGACGCGGTCGAAGAAGGTAAGTCTTTTTTATTGGGGAAGAAGATAGGTTTAATGGAGGGAGGTGACGTGATTTGTCAGTTGTTATCTAGACGCGGTCGAAGGATCATGTAGGGGGATGGGGGTTAGGGATTAGGGTTGGGGGTAGTGGGGGGGGGGCGTCATTCATTATGGAGTTATCAGGGTAGTGGGGGGTTCAAGGTCATTGACTCTACATTTTTGGCGGCTCTAAATCAAGGTCATGTCTTATGTCATGCAGCATCATGTGTGACCTTGAACATGACCTTGATTTAGAACCGCTAAATGTTATCTACTCTGCTGGTTAACGAACTTGACCTTTCAAATTAAACGAAAGTTTTTTCTACCAAATTTCATCAAAATCGGACCATTATTCTCTGAGATCGAGCGCGAAAAGACAAATATATATATATATATATATATATATATATATATATATATACACACACACAGAAATTTGAACCACCGTTATTTTCGTTCTCTAGGGGTTCTGAAACGTAAAATTTTCTAGTCGGCACTTCCGGATTGTGTCATGAGGTCAACCTTTTAAGCGGGGTTCCTCCCTATGTGGGAGGGAGGAACTGTGCTTAAAACATCTACCTGCCACAGGTGGGATGCAAACCCACCCAACATTTATATTTTCCGCATTGTAGCGCCGGAATGACTGTTTGGTAAATATACTTCATTTTTCTTGTCAGCAAATAATAAAGTATTTTATCAGTAGTAAAATTATTTAAATATTCAACTGATATTTTGTATTGACTAAAACAACACAGTATAATTTTAGTCTTAATAAACTTAAAGATGCTTGCGGTATAATTTGTTTACCCCCGTCGGGAATATTGAGATATTTGCAAATTGTTTTTGTAACTTTGTAATGATAACTATAACAGAAATGGATTATTGATTCCCTGAAACCTTCCAAGCTCACATGAAACCATAATGTCAAAGCTTCAGACAAAGCTGACTTCAGATGAGGCTTTAGATAGCATATTCTTTGTTCCTAGAGTACTTGGAATTTTTCCTTATGATGAGAATTATCGCGCCTCATCGTTACGTTTTGCTTATTCATTATGCGCTCTCCTCATCTCTTCTTGCAGTTCATGGACTGGTAGCTTCTTCACTGGGGGTACTAATGGAGTACACATCGTTCAGATGAGGCGCTTTTTCAAAATTACTGCAATGAACATGACAAATTTATTTGTAGTATTTTATTTCTTCTGCAACGAAAGTAAAATTACCGCCCTCAGGGAATATCTCAGCCAAATCGAACGAGAATTAAACAAAGTCAGGCGAAGTTGGAATTGGAAGCAATCTTCTTTTGCGTCTCATTTTTACATTACTATTATCAGCTGTAAATTATTATTGCACAGTACAGCTCTTTTAATCATTGTAGGCCTAGAAGCAGCCCTTTCATTGTTAAGTGTTATATTCTGTTTGTGGTTATTGTTTAGTGGTGCTAGTGTTCTTATTGGACTCTTGAATATGACGTATTCTCTTCAAGAAAAGATTTCAGAAATCCCAGATATAAATACTTTGATAATTTGCCAAGAAAAAGTTTTCAAAGTTTGCGAACAATGCAATTTGATCTGTAGGCTGCAGGTACTTCTTTTTACAACCAACGTGTTGATTTATTCTATTGCGGCTATATACTTCGAGGTAATCAAAGATTTTTACGACGCAGATCTTGCTGCACAAATACTCTGGCTTTTATCATTCATACTTCCTTTCGTTCATCTCATATTGACTTGTCACAAAAATGTTATGGAGGTAAGATCTTTTTCTTTATTCAACTATACTTAATTTATTGAAAATTAAATGAAAAGTATTATTCTTATTCCGGGACACAACTCCCAAAGGAATAATTTTGAAATTACAAAATAATAATGAATTTAATATATATAAACTTATTATATAATATATAATTAGTATATAATGTACAGCTTCAATATAAACTAGGGATTGGGTAAAACTTGCAGGGACAGAAGGTGGTGGAAGAGTCGGGATTTAAAGGTTTCTAGGTTGGTAGAATGGCGGACAAACGGAGGCAAGGAATTCCATAGCGAGGTGGCACTGGTGACGAATGATTTTTCGAATATTGCTGTTCGGTGGGAAGGACTATAAAGATCGGAAGGACGAGATCGGGTGTTACGGGAGTGAACAGAGGATTTAAATTTAAGAAGTTGAAAAATATAAGAAAGTCTACGGGATTGAATTACTTGGTAAAGGACTGAGCCGAGGAAGTACTGTCGGCGATAAAGAGGGAATAGACAGTTTAGCTCCTGGTAGAAATGTGATATGTGGGAGACAGTCCAGTCAACGAACAGTTATAGATGGAAATTTTTGGAACACAATTTTTGACTTCGTAACTTTGTTTGGGCTGGATAGCAGGTGAACATATCAAAAGCCCTCGCCCCTAGCCTTTGTGCCGGGGGGGGGGGGTTTAGAAGGTCACATTTTTCGGATTTTCACTTATATCTTGAAAACCCTGCGTCCTAGCAACATGACTATTCTATAACAAATGAAAGCTAATTAAATTTAAATCGGGGTTGAACTAACCGATGCACTTTCACCACATATCGTTGTTCTAAAAACTACGCGAAGTTTGACGTCTGCTTTTTGCCGACGTCAAACTTCGCGCCCAGATCTCTAACACAAAGCTTTAAACTATTATACACTTTTAAAACTTACACTTTATTGTTTAGATCTGTTTAAATTTTAACGTCCATTTATTATTGACTACGAATTTTAGGACGGGTTGTCTATACGTTACCACCCTTTTCCAGCCAGGATAGGGGTGATGCCTTTTCTTTTTTCGAAAGAGAAGCCACCAGCCCTAGTGGGAATCGAACCCACGACCTTTGGCACGGAGTGTTAAGTGCTCACGCCTTAACCCTCACGGCCATCGAGTCTTTATTTTTTAGAGTTACATGCGTTCATCTATAATGAAATGAAATCAGCTATATGCTGTCCAGGCAACGAATGCTTAAAAACAGCCATAGTTGGAAATTTTTGGAACACAATTTTGGACTTCGTAACTTTGTTTGGGCTAGATAGGAGATGAACATGTCAAAAGTCCTCGCCCGTAGCCTTTGTGCCGGTGGGGGGGGTTTAGAAGGTCCCATTTTTCGGGTTTTCACTTATATCTCAGAAACTGCGACATGGCTGTTCTATAACAAATGAAAGCTGATGAAATTTCCTACAAGTTCTATTCTATAAAGTTCTTCGAGATATCTTTAGTTTTCGAAATATCCGCTCTTGAAAGTCTGTCATTTTGGGGAAAAACACTTTTGCCGTATATTTTTTTCCCCGTTTTGAGGGGATAACTCTTCAACGATGAACCTAAAAACTAAATAACGGTTATAGGGTTGTAGAGTATTGCATTCCCTTCAATAATATATATTACTTTGCTATTTTATGTATTTTCCTTCAAACGTAAAAATTATTTCAGTGTTCATCGTGAAATCTGAAATTTAGCGACTAATAGTCCAAGTAACTGAGATTTATAGATGGAAATGTTTGGAACACAATTTTTGACTTCATAACTTTGTTTCGGCTAGTTAGGAGGTCAACGTATCAAAAGTCCTCGCCCGTAGCCTTTGAGCCGGGAGGATGGGGGGGGGGTTTAGAAGGTCCCATTTTTCGGGTTTTCACTTATATCTCGGAAACCGTGGGTCCTAGCGACATGACCATTCTATAACAAATGAAAGTTGATTCAATTTCCTACAAGTTCTACAAAATAAAGTTTTTCGAGATATCTTTAGTTTTCGAAATATCCGCTGTTCAAAGTCTGTAATTTTGGGAAAAAACAAACATTTTTATATTCTCGACCGGATATCTCTTCAACGATGAACCCAAAAAATAAATGTCGGCTATAGGGTTGTAGAGCATTCCATTCGCTTTAATAATATATATTACTTTACTATTTTATGTATTTTCTTTCAAACGTTATATACGCATTCACATGGTCTTAGCAAAACCATGGACAAGATCTTATCTAATTGCGTTTGAACAACTGGTCAATGGGCCCAAAATTATATATTTTGTGCTATATTATATGTATTGTGAGTACTGGACGTATGTACTCACTATATGTACATAATGGAGCATATTTTGGACAATACATTGACTGGAATTGGTAAGAAATTGAAAGGTTCATTGGTCAGTTGTCGCCAGATATCACGATAAACATTAAAACTGTTTTCACGTTTGAAGGAAAAAACATAAAATAGTGAAGTTACATATATTAGTGAAGAGAATGTAATGCTCTACAACCCTATAAACGGCATTTATTTTTTGGGTTTATTGTTGAAGAGTTATTCAGTCAAAAATAGCAAAAAGTGTGTTTTTACACAAAATGACTGACATTCAAAAGCGGATATTTCGAAAACTAAAGATATCTAGAAAAACTTTATTGAATAGAACTTGTAGAAAATTGAATCAGCTTTCATTTGTTATAGAATGGTCATGTCGCTAGGACGCAGGGTTTCCGAGATATAATTGAAAACCCGAAAAATGGGACCTTCTAAACCCCCCCCCCCCTCCCTTCCGGCTCAAAGGCTAAGGGCGAGGACTTTTGATACGTTTACCTCCTAACTAGCCGAAACAAAGTTATGAAGTCAAAAATTGTGTTCCAAACATTTCCATCTATAAATCTTAGTTACCTGGACTATTAGTCGCTACATTTCAGATTTCACGATGAACACTGAAATTATTTTTACGTTTGAAGGAAAATACATAAAATAGCAAAGTAATATATATATATTATTGAAGGGAATGCAATACTTTACAATTCTATAACCGTTATTTATTTTTTGGGTTCATCGTTGAAGAGTATCCCGTCAAAAAGGGGAAAAAATATGCGGCGAAAGTGTTTTTCCCCAAAATGACCGACATTCAAGAGCGGTTATTTCGAAACCTAAAGATATCTCGAAAAACTTTATAGAATAGAACTTGTAGGAAATTTAATTAGCTTTCATTTGTTATAGAACAGCCATGTCGCTAGGACGCAGTTTCTGAGATATAAGTGAAAACCCGAAAAATGTGACCTTCTAAACCCCCCTCCCCCGGCACAAAGGCTAGGGGCGAGGACTTTTGATATGTTCACCTCCTATCCAGCCCAAACAAAGTTACGAAGTTACAAAAAATTGTGTTCCAAAAATTTCCACCTATAGCTGTTTTTAAGCATTCGTTGACTGGACTGAGATCTGTGGATCCCCAGGATAAAACGAATGAAACAGTTCATGAGGCGTTTGAGTTTTGCCTCGAGATCGCCAGAAAGTCCACCGTACACCAAACAACCATAGTCAGACTGGGGGAATAATAGGGAGGTTACGAGGAATTGACGGGTCTTTGTTGGCAGGAGATGGCGGGAGAGGTTGAGCTGTCTCAGGATAGATATGGATCGACGGGAAATTTGGGAAATATGATTTTTCCAGGAAAGGTTTTGATCAAATATGATTCCAAGATTTACAATATTTTATAGGGATGCTGTTGAGGTAAAGGGCTGGAAAAGGGGATGTGGAACTTATGAGGGATTGGGAGCCTTTAACAATGGCTTTGGATTTATCTGGATTCAGGGAAAGCTTATTAGCTGCGGCCCAAGCATTGATTTTATTAAGATCTACTTGCAGCTTGTCTACAGCATCTCGTAGCAAAGAGGGCTTAAAGGATAGGCAGATCTGGGTATCGTCAGCGTAAGAGGAAGATCATTGATGTAAACAGAAAATAGAGTTGGGGATAACGAGGAGCCCTGGGGTAGACCACGGGAAAGAGGAAGAGCGCTAGAGTGATTGCTGTCGGGGATGACCACGTATTGGGATCGGTTGGATAGAAAGGATTGGAACCAGCTAATAGCACTGTTGGAAAAGGAAAGAGATTGGAGTTTGGAGACTTTAGCTTAAGAATTGAGATTGTACCTTAAGAATTGAGACTGCGATATGCGATGTAGGAATATAAAACCATATATTCCTTCCGTAAATAAAAAAAAGTCCGTCTCGCAGGACTGCATCATCTTAGCGCGGTTCCGTTTATATCCCTAGTCTAATTTGGAAAGATTAAAATAGAAACAGTTATTATTTTGGTTCCACCAGTCTTTTTTTTTAAATTAATTATTATAATGGCGTGTCAACCCTTAAGGTCACTAACGCCATTCCTGTGAGAAGAAAAGTCTTGAAAGGTCATGATTTACAATCTTACCTGGAAGGGTCCGCTACACTAGAAACAGACCCGCTAGTGACAAGGTCTTCGAATCTTGGAAATCTATATTTCTAACAATAAATTGTTTTTGTTATTTTACTTAACCAGTTTTATTGTCAAATACATTATCCAACTATAAGCAATTAAAGAATAAGAAGGAATAAAAAATAGACAAAAAGAACAGTTCGAATAAGCGAAATCAATTACTTTAAAGTTTTAAGCTCTTATTTCTCCGATTGACATCGCCTAATCAAAACTTTCATTAGAACCTTTTTTTTAGAGAATTTAATAAGCTTTCTAATGGTATTCTTCTGTTTACCAAGATTCTCAACCTTTTTCGAGATATTAAGGAAAGTAAACAAAGTTACTAAAACTTTTTATGTCTCTTAATAAAATATTTTATTCTAACCCTTCCTTAACTCCAAACGTAACCAAAATTTCAACATATTAGTTTTGATGAAAGTAGAACATGCAGAAAATGTTTCAACTGAATCCCATGATTCTAAGTACCCAAACCAAAAACGGTATTCAAAAAATATTTTTCCAATTTTCTCGAAATCGGTTAAAGCTATCGCCTTGAAAATGGTTTCATTCGTTTTCCTAGCCCAGGTTTCATATAAAACGAGTACTTAGAAGCTTATGAACTTAAAAACGTAAGCGTTACGATTTTTTTTGCGCGAATTTCGCCCCAAACGCCATCTTCCAGTAGGCGGATTTTGCTGGTTAACGAACTTGACCTTTCAAATTGGATGAAGGATTTTTGTACCAAATTTCATCAAAATCGGACCATTCGTCTTCTATCTAGAGAGCGAACAGACAAATATATATATATATATATATATATATATATATAAATAAATATATACATATATATATATATATACAAATTTGAACGACCGTTATTTTCGGTCTCTAGGGGTTCTGAAACGCGAAATTTTCTAGTCGGCACTTCCGGATTGTTTCAATGTATCAACCCTATAAGCGGGGTTCCTCCCTATGGGGGAGGGAGGAACCGCGCTAAAAGAGTATATACAAATATTTTAAACCCGCAAGTACATTATTACAACACGAATTTCTGAGCTTTTGGTAAGTAATACAAAAATAATTATTGCTCTAGATTTGTACTATAAAAAGTCCGACTCGCAGGAACTGTGTCTGCTGAGCGCAGTTCTGCTCTTATCCCTAGAGTCATTTGGATAGCTTTAAATAGAAATAAACATATTTTTTGCTGTTAATATTTCTTGAAAATTGTGAATGATCACTCGAAAATCTGGAATAAAAGCGATAATAAGGCGTTAAGGCACAGAAAACCGACAGTAGCCAAGTTACACAGAAGTGGAAATGACACAAGTTTAATATTATCAAATGCCAAACCCGTCATTTTAGAAATGGTGGATGTCCCAACATCTCCAGCTTTATAGCTGTAACGGTAATTAGCGCGGTTCCTCCCTCCCCCATAGGGAGGAACCCCGCTTATAAGGTTGATACAATGAAACAATCCGGAAGTGCCGACAAGAAAATTTCGCGTTTCAGAACCCCTAGAGACCGAAAATAACGGTGGTTCAAATTTGTATATATATATATATGTATATATTTATATATATATATATATATATATATATATATATATATATATATATATATATATATTTGTCTGTTCGCTCTCTAGGTCGAAGACGAATGGTCCGATTTTGATGAAATTTGGTACAAAAATCAGTCGTCCAATATGAAAGGTCAAGTTCGTTAACCAGCAAAATCCGCCCGCTGGAAGATGGAGTTTGGGGCGAAATTCGCGCAGAAAAAATCGTAACGCTTACGTTTTTGAGTTCATAAGCTTGTAAGTACTCTTTTTATAGGCTTCTTGGGCTAGGAAAACGAATGAAACCATTATCAAGACGATAGCTTTAACCGTTTTCGAGAAAATTGGAAAAATAATTTTTGAATACCGTTTTTGGTTTGGGTACTTAGAATTATGGGATTCAGTTGAAACATTTTCTGCATGTTCTACTTTCATTAAAACTAATATGTTGAAATTTGTGTTACGTTTGGAGTTAAGGAAGGGTTAGAATAAAATATTTTATTAACAGACTTAAAAAGTTTTGTTAACTTTGTATATTTTCCTTAATATCTCGAAAAAGGTTGAGAATCTTGGTAAACGAAAGAATACCATTAGAAAGCTTACTAAATGCTCTACAAAAAAGGTTCTGATGAAAGTTTTGATTAGGCGATGTCAATCGGAGAAATAAGTGCTTAAAACATTAAAGTAATTGATTTTGCTTATTCGAACTGTTCTTTTTGTCTGTTTTTATTCCTTGTTATTTTTTAATTGCTTATAGTTGGATAATGTATATTACAATAAAACAGATTAGGCAAAAGAAGAAAAACAATCAATTGTTAGAAATATAGCTTGCCAAGAGAAAAAGATTCGTTGACGTCTTTTGAATATTTTCAATTGCCTTTATGCTGTTGGTTTTTTTATTTTATTTTTTAATTGATTTTATCAGTAGAATTATTACTATAGTAAAAGAACACAGGAATGTGTGAAAATATTTGATATTTTCCAATTCATTGAAACGTATGAAATGAAGTATCGGTAGAAGAGGATTCTAGGGTCTTGCGGACCTGACCCCAGGTATAGCCACAAAACCCTTTGAACAAAGGCCGAGGGATATATTATCTGTTTCTATTCTATGCTTTTCAAATGAGAATAGGGATATGAACAGGAACCGGGGTCTCCCGTGGTCTAATGGCTAGCGCCTTGGATTCATAAGCGGGAGATGGTGGGTTCGATTCCCAACCTCCGGCAGGAATTTTATCATCCCACGGCTCGCTGGTGAAATTCCTCGCTACACCCTGGATGTCGGCGCTAATGACCTAGATGTAGATGTGCCGTAAAAAAAAAAAAAAAAAAAAAAAAAAAAACTGGAACCGCGCTAAGATGACGCAGTTCCTGCGAGTCGGACTTTTTTTTGTTTGTGTCCTTATAAAGAGGATCAGGTAGAACAGGGACACTTTCACCTAGAAAAGCCAAGATAATGCTTATTATGGACAATAGAAGTAACGTAAAGTTTGGAATCGCTTTTTATCAGAAATGGTTAATGTAATATAAAAAATGGTAGGAAATTTTTTTTAGATAATTGCATGATCTACAATTTTGATCTGTAATATTTTTATAAAAAAACTAACCGCTTCGCTAAAAAATCCAAATAACCTTTAATAATACCAACCAAGGTGAGGAAGAACCCTTCAAAGCTCCAAAAATTACTTTTATCCTTACATCACAACGTTTCGGACTATTCGTCCATCTTCAGGAGATCTAAAATAGTATATTAATTTCTAAATACTGCAGAAAACACGCTTTATAATTACCATTAACCAAGATATTACATCATCTAAAACCAATTACTGAATTTTATTCATTATAAAATAAAATTCAGTAATTGGTTAAGTTTTGTTAAAAATGTTGCTTGGCACTATTTTCCCCGACCCCTTCAATTATTAGTGCGTAGAAATTATATGGTAGTGTCTATATGTGGGCAGCCATCCGTCAACAATTCATTCAGAAAATGAGCTTTATACCAGATAAACGAATAAATTTAAGAAAAAAAAAAAAAAAAAAGAAGCTAAAGATAAGTTTTGAATACATTCGAATTTTTCAAATGTTGAAATTGGAGCTCAAATGAAACTCTTTTCCTAATGTATGAATTCCTTAAAACCCAAACATACCATCTGAATAATCATAGATGCGTCGGACGTCATTGATTTCTAAATTAATAAGGACTAAGTGATAGGAATCTCATCGATCTGGCCAAGACAGTCCTCTCTGCCATTCCAATGGAAGACAATCCAATCTCTCAATTAGAATTGGCTCTCAGGAGAATATTTTTTCTCCCACGGTTTGTCGGCACTTTTCCTCTCAACAGCGAATTTAAGGCGACTAAACGCACGGTCTTATCAACAATATTGTTCCTCAGCCTCTCTACGTTCATATCTTCACTCATGCCGGTGCTCTACGATTTTCATAATGTCAGAAGGACCATAAAAGTTATATGTTCAAATTTTACAAGTTGGACCTCCTTTATTATACTATTAAAAGAGAGAGGCACCGTGCTATTTGTGAAACAAAGTTTACAAAAAGTTGTTAAGGTTTTCTTTGATGAAGGGATACATTGGAGATGGAGTCGTACCAATGTTTTCCTATTTCGGCACCATATTGCCTTCTGTGGAATCATATCTCTATCAGTTTTGGTGCTACGAAACCAAAGCCTCGTTTCAGTTTTGTCTATGTTTCTGTCATACCTTGGAACGTTTCCTCTCCTTCTGACAATTATCGGCCAGTTTACAGCACTCCAAGACATTCTGCACTCCTTGTTTCATTCATTATTTTTCTCGAAAAAAGTGAAAACAATTGTTTTAATCAGTGATTCGCTTAGAATGGTTCAGGATGCCACAAAGAGAATTTATGGATTTCAAATACTGCTTTACATAGGTTGTTTGTTTACATTTTTAGTTTGTAACACTTATTTCGAAATAACTGTGAAATATGATTTCGAAATTTCTGTCATTCATGTGCTGTGGTTGATTATGTTTTTAACGGCTATATTTGAAATCGTAAGGTCTTGTTCGAAGATCACAGAAAAGGTACACATGTTACTCTTTATAAAATTTAAAATACTTAACTTTTAACTCTAGTTTTTAATGATATATCGATGGTCATAGGGGAAAATCTGGACATTTCAAAGCAGTTCTTCAAAAGAGAATTAACAGAGAAAACAAGCTATTTTAGGAGAAACAAGAAACCCACATCTTTATAAGTTTCAAACTAGCAAGACTGTGAGTTAGTTGCGTCTTTACACTATTCATGAATCTCAGGAGATAATAATAGTCCATTAAAACATTTAGCCCATTTTCCGAAGAAACAACTTATTCCCTGTGATCATCGATATGTTAGTCCTTTATTCAGCGAACTGAGGCTGAGGTATTATTATTCATTATTATTATCTTCATTTTTTATTTAACGGCGTATCAACAATTAAGCTATTAACGCCGGGCTATCTACAGGTCGCCACCCTTTTATAACGCCAAGGCACGTGGTCGGTCACCCATACTGGGACTGGCCACGTCCAACGTGGCTATTTCAACGTAGCGTTTAAGTTGGCTAAAACTCTTCCATGATGTAAATTGTTAGCATTCCATACACCGGAAATGGTCTCAGCCCCCCCCCAAATTTTTCCAGCCCCCTCCGAAATTATTTTCTATATACGCCATGTTATGTACATTTGTAATGTGAAAACTTCCTTCCCTAAAAAGAAAATAAATAAATATATATATATATATATATATATATATATATATATATATATATATATATATATATATATATATATATATATATATGTATATATATATTTCATTAACACTTAATTATATATATATATATATATATATATATATATATATATATATTTATTTATTTATTTATTTATTATATATATATATATATATAATAAACACTTAATTAATTTACTTTTATTTCTTTAAGGCACGGAAACTACGTGAGATGTTATATGATAAGATGATGGAGGATGAATCTGGCGAACTAATGGACAATGTAAGTTGAATTAATTGAACAGTTATTAGTTATTGTATAAATTAATCCCTTTATATTGATTTGGTGGAAATACTGAATCAACATCGACATTGGGGGGATGGACATATTAGAACTTTTTTTTTTTTTTAAATGAATCCAACGATTTTAAGTACCCGAACTCAAAATAACTTAGATAAACTTTTCGTATTTCTATCTACCTTTTTTCAAAAACTGCTACATATATCGCTTTGAAAATGGTTTCATCCGTTTCCCTCCGTTATAGAGCCTATAAATATAAAACCTGTAAGCGTACAAACGAAAAGTCCTAAGCGCAACGACTTTTTTTGTGCGAATTTCGCCCACGTGGATGGATTCTGCTGGTTAACAAATTTGTCCTTTTAAATGGAACAAAGTAATTTTGTACCAAATTTCATCAAAATCGGACCACTTTAAGCAGGAATATAAAAAAGTCCGACTCGCAGGAACTGCGTCATCTTAGCGCGGTTCCCGAGTGCCATTAGTAAAGGAATAATACCTAATTTTATTAAAATCTGCCCATTTTTTAGCCAGCTAGAGAGCGAATATAAATACTAAATGAGATGAAGATAGTTAGCCATTGAGGTGACGCGAAGTTAAAGGATGGTTGGGACTCGGCTAGGAGAAAACAAAAGTCCTACTCGCAGGAACTGCATCATCTTAGCACGGTTCCGTTCATATCCCTAGTGTCATTTGAAAAGCTTAGAAAAGAAATAAACTTATTTTTTTTATATATCTCGTGAAAATTGTCGAAATCCTCTCAAACATCTCGAATAAAAGTGATATTAAGGCGTCAGGGACACCGACAGTAGTTAACTTATACACAGAAGCGGAAATTACACAATGCGGCTCTCTTTCTAAAGCAAAGCTCTATAATACAAAATATGCCTAATAAATCCTTTCTAGTGGATACAAAAGGATCAAGAACAAGTACAAGAAAGATCGAGTAGAATACCTTGCCTAATATAGCCTATATAGAATAATATGCCGAATAAAGCCTATCTAGTAGATGCAGAAGGACAAATAACAAGTCTTGACGAATAACAAGTCAAGATATAGAATAATATACCTAATTAAGTCTAAGGAGTAGATACAAATGGACCAAAACAAGACTTGAGGAATCTTGTTTTTTTTTTATAATTAAATACTTTTTATCAATATTTAGTATATAACCTGTGTTGAAAACTATTGATTGCTAATTGATCAATCGGGTTACAACTAAGTAGTCTTTATAAATATTTAGTATATAACCTATGTTTGGAACTGTGTTATTTCAGAATCTAGTATAGTTTAAGAAATTTTGGTTAATGATATCATTAAGTTGCTCTCTGTACCGTAGCTAGGCTTTGTATTTGTGTCGGCAGATACCTGGGGTTTATTTAAAACTCTTGAGGAATAACTCCAAGCAGGTAAATTTCCTGCGGACCTTCTGTTTCTACGGGCACTCAGCCGACTCTCTATTCGCTCATAGTATCTAACCGTTGTGAAGTTTATTTTTTGGATTTAGGACTTAATATACATATGTAGACTAAATCATAGCAAGAAGTCTACGTCCGTCGTCGGTTCTTAACTATGTAGACTCGCTAATGTTACCTAATCTTAGATACATCGTAATTAAAATCCACAGCAAAAACACGACATTTCATCAGAATCCCCTGCTTAATAAAACATATATAGAATAATATGCCAAATAAAGCCTATCTAGTGGATAAAAATAGAGGAAAAACGCCGTTCGTGGTGGTAGACGATCTTACAAGGCATTTCGCTCAGAAATCTCCGAAATATTCTTACTAATTTTCTTACTATTTTTTTTATTTTATCTATTTTGTTTTATAACCAAATATATTTATATTCTATAATCAATAAGAAAAAACTACTAGCAATAAAAAACTATGGGTAACAGATGAAAATAAGGAATACCAAGAATAATTCTAAAGAACGAAATCAACACCAGTACTGTAATCCAGATATTCATAAGGCATCTTCGAATTCTAACAAACAAACTATTGCTTCTAATTATACGTATCCTGTTTACTGACAAATACGTTTGACTGCTATAAGAAATTACAAAAATAACGAGCAGTGAAAAAAAAAAAACTGCGGGAAACACACAAATAGATCCGTTTAAATAAACGAAACTAACTAACTTAGTTTTAAGCACTTATTTCTCCTAATGTGACGACCCCATCAAACATTTCTTCAAAAAAAATTTTGTAGTGAATTTAGTAAGCTTTCGAACTGTTACATTTCACTTGCCACGATTTCCTAACCCTTTTCGAGATATTAAGGGAAAATTACGAAGGGGGCCTAATAGATATTCATACAGGATCTGAGAATCCCAAGATTCCGCTATAATAAAATATTCTAATTATACGTATCCTGTTTTATTGGCAAATACATTTGACTACTATAAGCAATTGCAAACAATAGGGAATATGCCAAAGAACTCGGATTAGGAGCCTCGACATTTTCAAGACATTTGAAGGAAATCGGCAAACCCAAAACTGACATTTCATACGGTACAGCCTGATATATTTCTAACAATGAATTGTTTTTCTTATTTTAATTAATCTGTTTTATTGTCAAATACATTATCCAACTATAAGCAATGAAAAAATAGGAATAAAAACAGACAAAAAGAACCGTTCGAATAAACGAAATCAATTACTTCAAAGTTTAAGCACTTATTTCTCCGATTGACATCGCTTATTCGAAACTTTCTTCAGAACCTTTTTTGTAGACCATTTAGTAAGCTTTCGAATGGTAACCTCTCGCTTCCAAAGATTTTAAACCGTTTTCGAGATATTAATGAAAGTAGGAGACCCGATGGCCGTGAGGGTTAAGGCGTGAGCACTTAACGCTCCGTGCCAAAGGTCGTGGGTTCGATTCCCACTAGGGGTGGTGGCTTTTCTTTCGAAAAAAGAAAAGGCATCAGCCCTATCCTGGCTAGAAAAGGGTGGTAACCTATAGATAACCCGTCCTAAAATTCGCAGTTAATAATAAATGGACGTTAAAATTTAAATAAAAAATTAATGAAAGTATACGAACTTCCCAAAGTTTTCATTATTTCTAGCAACAGAAATTGGTCTCATTTTAGCGCTGTTACTCCTTTACTCCATAGGGAGAACCCGCTTATGAGGTTGACCTCATGACGCAATCCGGAAGTGCCGACTAGAAATTTTCTCGTTTCAGACCCCATTGATCACGAAAATATAGGTGGTTCAAATTTGTATATATATATATATATATATATATATATATATATATATATATATATATATATATAAGCTTGTCTGCAAGCTCAAAAATGGTCCGATTTTGATGAAATTTGGTACAAAAATCTGTCGTCTAATTTGAAAGGTCAAGTTCGTTAACCAACAGAATCCGCCCACTGGAAGATAGTTTGTGGGGCGAAATTCTCGCAAAAAAATCGTAACGCTTACGTTTTTGAGTTCATATGCTTGCAGGTCCTTGTTTTATATGTTTCTTAACATAGGAAAACGAATGAAACCATTTTCAAGGCGATATCTCTAACCGTTCCTGAGAAAAGTGGAATCAATGTTTTTGTAGGTCATTATTTTTTCGTGAGTGCTTAGAATCGCGGGATTCAATTGAAATATTTTCTAAATCTTGGAAATTAATCCCAACTAAGAGGTTTAAATTTTGGATACATTTGGAGTTAAGGAAGTATGCGGAAAAAAATATTTTATTAATAGACATGAAAAGTTTTCGGATCTTGATACATTTTTCGTAAATATCTAGATAACGGTTGGGAAATCGTGGTAAGTGGAAAGTGACCATTCGAATGCTTACTAAATTCTCTACAAAAAATGTTCTGAAGCAATATTCGATGGGACAACGTCAATGAGAGATATAAGCACTTAAAACTTAAAAAGTGTTTGTTTTGTTGTTTTGAAATGTTTTTTCTCTTTCTTTATCTCACTTTTTAGCACTTTCTTCCGAAGGAAAGTAGCTATTGAGGTTGGACTCATGACGGAATTTTTGAAAAATTTCTTCAAATCTTTATCGATCCTACCTAGTAGACACCGAAAATGACCCCCGTTAAAATTTATATATATATCTATATAAATATATATATATATATATATATATATATATATATATAAATATATATATATATAAATATGCATATATATATATATATATAAATATGCATATATATATATATATATATATATATATATATATATATATATATATATATATATATATATGTCTGTTAACACGATAGTGGCCAGAGTTTTTGTTTTTTCGTCACGAAACTTGGTATATAGCATTCAATTAGCAAACGATTGAACGAGTTCATTAACCACCAAAGTCGGTCCACCGGAAGGGGGGGTTTACCCCGAACCCAAAACACTAATTTGACTATGTCAGCCGTAATATTTGTTATATTTCAACGAAACTTGGTATTCGTAGTGGTAATATAGAGAGAAAAGTGAGATATAAAAATGAACTAAATCGGTTCATTAGAAGGGGGGGGGGGTTTACTCCGGACCCACAATACCAATTCGCCACTACCAGCCGTGATTTTTAGCGCGGTTCCTCCCTCTCCCATAGGGAGGAACCCCGCTTATAGGGTTGATACAATGAAACAATCCGGAAGTGCCGACTAGAAAATTTCGCGTTTCAGAACCCCTAGAGACCGAAAATAACGGTGGTTCAAATTTGTATATATATATATATATATATATATATTTGTCTGTTCGCTCTCTAGCTAGAAGACGAATGGTCCGATTTTGATGAAATTTGGTACAAAAATCCTTCGTCCAATTTGAAAGGTCAAGTTCGTTAACCAGCAAAATCCGCCTACTGGAAGATGGCGTTTGGGGCGAAATTCGCGCAAAAAAATCGTAACGCTTACGTTTTTGAGTTCATAAGCTTGTAAGTACTCGTTTTATATGATTCCTGGGCTAGGAAAACGAATGAGACCATTTTCAAGGCGATAGCTTTAACCGTTTTCGAGAAAATTGGAAAAATATTTTTTGAATACCGTTTTTGGTTTGGGTACTTAGAATCATGGGATTCAGTTGAAACATTTTCTGCATGTTCTACTTTCATCAAAACTAATATGTTGAAATTTTGGTTACGTTTGGAGTTAAGGAAGGGTTAGAATAAAATATTTTATTAACAGACTTAAAAAGTTTTGGTAACTTTGTATATTTTCCTTAATATCTCGAAAAAGGTTGAGAATCTTGGTAAACGAAAGAATACCATTAGAAAGCTTACTAAATGCTCTACAAAAAAGGTTCTGATGAAAGTTTTGATTAGGCGATGTCAATCGGAGAAATAAGTGCTTAAAACATTAAAGTAATTGATTTTGCTTATTCGAACTGTTCTTTTTGTCTGTTTTTATTCCGTGTTATTTTTTAATTGCTTATAGTTGGATAATGTATTTTACAATAAAACAGATTAGGCAAAATAAGAAAAACAATTCATTGTTAGAAATATAGCTTGCCAAGAGAAAAAGATTCGTTGACGTCTTTTGAATATTTTCAATTGCCTTTATGCTGTTGGTTTTTTTATTTTATTTTTTAATTGATTTTATCTGTAGAATTATTACTATAGTAAAAGAACACAGGAATGTGTGAAAATATTTGATATTTTCCAATTCATTGAAACGTATGAAATGAAGTATCGGTAGAAGAGGATTCTAGGGTCTTGCGGACCTGACCCCAGGTATAGCCATAAAACCCTTTGAACAAAGGCCGAGGAAAATATTATCTGTTTCTATTCTATGCTTTTCAAATGAGAATAGGGATATGAACAGGAACCGGGGTCTCCCGTGGTCTAATGGCTAGCGCCTTGGATTCATAAGCGGGAGATGGTGGGTTCGATTCCCAACCTCCGGCAGGAATTTTATCATCCCACGGCTCGCTGGTGAAATTCTTCGCTACACCCTGGATGTCGGCGCTAATGACCTAGATGTAGATGTGCCGTAAAAAAAAAAAAAAAAAAAAAAAAACTGGAACCGCGCTAAGATGACGCAGTTCCTGCGAGTCGGTCTTTTGGTATATTTCGACGAAACTCGGTATTCGTAGTGGTAATCTACAAGTAAATATTTGTTGTAAAAATAAACTAAATCGGTTCATTAGAAGGGGGGGTTTACTCCGGACCCACAATACCAATTCGCCACTACTATCCGTGATTTTCTTACTGAGGATGGTTCTTACGGAGAGAAAAAATTAAAAAATTGCCTGAAAAAGTCTAAAAACAACACTTTTCGGGTCTTTTTCACTCCCCTAACGCAAATTCATTTTTAAATAAAAACGTATGTTCTTAATTATAATATTTTTAACAGTTAACGTATTTGTGTATCTATTATATAAAAATGAATCGCTAAATGTGTTGGTAAGCGCAAATCTCGAGAACAACTCGACCGATTTCGCTAATTCTTTTTTTTATAATATTCCTTGAAGTACGAGGATGGTTCTTACGGAGAGAAAAATTTAAAAAATTGCCTGAAAAAGTCTAAAAACCACTTTTTTCGGGTCTTTTTCACTTCCTTAACGCAAATTAATTTTTTAAATAAAAACATATGTTCTCAATTATAATATTTTTAACAGTTAACGTATTTGTGTATCTATTATATAAAAATGAATCGCTAAATGCATTGGTAAGCGCAAATGTCGAAAAGAACTAAACCGATTTCGCTAATTCTTTTTTTATAATATTCCTTGAACTACGAGGATGGTTCTTACGGAGAGAAAAATTGAAAAAAATTGCCTGAAAAAGTCTAAAAACAACACTTTTCGGGTCTTTTTCACTTCCTTAACGCAAATTAATTTTTTAAATAAAAACATATGTTCTCAATTATAATATTTTTAACAGTTAACGTATTTGGTTATTTTTGTCTAAGCAAAAAAAAATTAAATAAATAAGAACATGTAATCACTAGGTGACATTAGAATCACATTTTAATGATGCAATTTAAATTAATTTATATTTGCGTTAACGAAGTAAAAAATACCCCACTTTTCTATATTCCCATACAAAAGATTCGTAATAATACTTAAAGGTCAATTTGAACTTTAATGCCATGCCATAAAGTGTTAGTGGAGGGGTTCTGGGAAGGCAAAACAATTAAGTGACATTAGTATTATATAAATATTAATGTCAATATTTGCCAATATTTATACAATAGTAACATTACTCAAAAGTCCGACTCGCAGGAACTTAGCGCGGATCCGTTCTTATCTCTAGACTCATTTAAAATTATTAAAATAGAAGCTGTTATTATTTTGGGTCCACATTTCTAGAAAGTATGAAGATTAGATAGTTAGCCGTTGAGGTGATAAGTAAAGATGGAATGGTTGGGATTCGGCTAAAGAAACTGCAATACGATTTTTGTTAAAAAATCTATATTTAGGACGTTTCAGCTACTCATTGGTAGCCTTCGTCAGCATTGAAAGTGCCGGGAGGCAGAGGAGGACCAAAGTTGACAGTTCCATCTTTACTTTCAAGACAGGTCTTATTTACGATCTTACCTGAATAGGCCAACCCGCCCTAGGAAGGACCCCGCTGGGCAGTTGAAAAGCTATATCTTGGAAATCCATATCTCTAAGATTAAATTGTTTTTCTTATTTTTCTTAACCTGATTTATTATCAAATACATTATCCAACTATAAGCAGTTAAAAAATAACAAGGAATAAAAACAGACAAAAAGAACAGTTCGAATAAGCGAAATCAATTACTTTAAAGTTTTAAGCACTTATTTCTCCGATTGACATCGTCTAATCAAAACTTTCATCAGAACCTTTTTTGTAGAGCATTTAGTAAGCTTTCTAATGGTATTCTTCCGTTAACCAAGATTCTCAACCTTTTTCGAGATATTAAGGAAGGTATACAAAGTTACCAAAACTTTTTATGTCTGTTAATAAAATATTTTTTCTAACCCTTCCTTAACTCCAAACGTAACACAAATTTCAACATATTAGTTTTAATGAAAGTAGAACATGCAGAAAATGTTTCAACTGAATCCCATGATTCTAAGTACCCAAACCAAAAACAGTATTCAAAAACTATTTTTCCAATTTTCTCGAAAACGGTTAAAGCTATCGCCTTGAAAATGGTTTCATTCGTTTTCCTAGCCCAAGAAGCCTATAAAACAAGTACTTAGAAGCTTATAAACTCAAAAACGTAAGCGTTACGATTTTTTTTGCGCGAATTTCGCCCCAAACGCCATCTTCCAGTAGGCGGATTTTGCTGGTTAACGAACTTGACCTTTCAAATTGGACGAAGGATTTTTGTACCAAATTTCATCAAAATCGGACCATTCGTCTTCTACCTAGAGAGCGAACAGACAAATATATATATATATATATATATATATACACACAAATTTGAACCAGCATCATTTTCGGTCTCTAGGGGTTCTGAAACGCAAAATTTCTAGTCGGAACTTTTGGATTGCGTCATGAGATCAACCTTATAAGCTGGGTTCCTCCCTATGGGGGAGGGAGGAACCGCGCTAAAAAGAAATTGACTATGGTAAAATTTAAATTGTCTGCTAAAATGTCACTTGAAATGTAAACATCTCTTTGCTGTGCATCTATACAGTACTACAATAAAAGTGAATCTTAATTTAGAATAAGTAAAAATAAAATGAAATATAATAAGTAGGTATCATAATAAGCAATCTGATATTGTAATTTTAATTGTGATTTTTTAGTGACTATTAAAAGAATTTTAGTGTTTTATAATTTAATTGTCGACTTATTAAGTTTTATTTTCTTTTTTTTTATCTTACTAGCTGTCTGGGTGTCCCAAATAGATGAATAAGTACTAAAAAAATTAAATATATATATATATATACACACACACACACACAAATTTTAACCACCGTTATTTTCGGTCTCTAGGGGTTCTGAAACGCGAAATTTTCTAGTCGACACTTCCGGATTGTTTCATGAGATCAACCTTATAAGCGGGGTTCCTCCCTATGGGGAGGGAGGAACCGCGCTAAAAAAGCCAGATCTTCAAGCAGAACTCTATATTGGACGTTTAGGGCTGCACTTTAGAAGAGCAGGTAAAGAAGGCGGGCATGTCATAAATCAAACATCGACCTTTCCAGCAAATGGAAATCTGCAATCCAAGAGCTTATCGCCATAGATGTGAAACCCTTAATATAAAAAAAAATGTTATAATAGAGTTCTCTGTAAAAAGTTTAATGAGTTCTATTTAATACATATTTTCCAATTTCTAGTAATAGTTATAATTTTAACTACTGGACTTTTCATACAAAAATTCATTTAATTACTCAAAAATATATTTCAATTTGAACCACCTCTACTTTCGTTATCTACGAGTTCTAAAACTTGACATCATTTAGTCGGAGAGAAGGAGGAAACGAGTTCCAATATCCATTATAATGGTGTCCCTAACGTTCATGAAAATTTTTATTTTGTTAGGAATTTATGCAAGGGCGCCCTTATTTTTTTAACCCATCTATTTCTAACAACAGTTAGCTCAGTGGTAGAGCACTCGACTAATGAACTGGAGGACCAGGATCAAAACCCGAGCGCGCACTAAAGATTTTTTCTCCTAGTGCCGTCGTTCGGGGTTTGGTTTTTGGGATCCCAGATCGTCCCTAGTCGTTTAATTAATTTATCAATGGGCACCTTGGATCTAATGTCTCAAGCAGTCGAAGCAGCAACGGAAAAATCAGGCGGCCGGAGCATAGTATTGACCACACTACCTCCCTAGTGTGCCATATGGTCAAGAATCAGATACCTTTACAGTATCTGCCTCTCTGGGCCCTTGTGGCCTGTTACGGGACTGATTTTTTTTTTGTAGAGAATTTAGTAAGCATTCGAATGGTTTCTATCCACTTAATATAATTTCACAACTATTTTCGAGATATGAAGGAAAATATGCGAAGTTCCCAAAACTTTTCATGTCTTTTAATAAAATATTTTATTCTAATCCTTCCTTAACTCCAAGCGTAAGCAACATTTAAACATCTTTGTATGTTTGAATTTCAAACACGCAGAAAATATTTTAACCGAATCCCATGATTCTAAGTAACCAAACCAAAAACTTGATTTAACAACTATTTTTCAGATTATAAAACGAGTACTTACAAGCATATGATGTAAGCGTAAATATTTTTTTCGCGCGAATTTCTCTCCAAGAACCATGTTCCCGAAGACGGATTCTGCTGGTTAACGAAATTGACCTTTCAAATTAGACAAAAGATTTTCGTTCCAAATTTCATCAAAATCGGGCCATTATTCGCTGATGGTTGCCGCGAACAGACATATATATATATATATATATATATATATATATATATATATATATACATATATATATATATATATATACATATATATATATGTATATATATATATATATGTATATATATATATATATATATATATATATATATATGTATATATATATATATATGTATATATATATACATATATATATATATATATATGTATATATATATATATATATATATATATGTTAGGGGAGAGGAAGCCCAGTTATCTGTAAACAAACAAGCTGAGCCTATATAAGGGACCAGCAGGATTAAAGTTATCAGTTATTATCCAGACTTGGAGTTGTTCGTATCTACCCTAGTGTGTACTACCTTTTTTAAAAACATTCTCTCTCTCGAACTCTAGTTAAGTGGTGCCGAAACCCGGGATCGTGACGTGGTAATCGGTAGTGTCAAGTGTATGAGTTCGCGAGCGGGTCGCAGTTCGATCCAGGACCGCCTTAATAGACGAAGGATGGAAGTGACCGACGAAACACAAGCAGCAGCAG
The DNA here is from genome assembly GCA_946811695.1 of Gonocerus acuteangulatus. Lineage (NCBI taxonomy): Eukaryota > Metazoa > Arthropoda > Insecta > Hemiptera > Coreidae > Gonocerus > Gonocerus acuteangulatus. The sequence goes on from OX328123.1 coordinate 91,146,110, forward strand.
CAGCAGCTGCAGCAGCGCAAGCAACAGCAGCGGCAGCCGCGGCGGCGCACGCTACAGCCGCAACGATTGAACTGCTGAAGCTGAAAGCGGCCGTTGCACAAGATATGCGCTCTGCCATCAGTCAGGTGGAAAAATTTAACGGAGATGTGGGCGAACTAGCACATTTCCTGAAGGATGGAGATAGGCTAACAGATGCCATCACAGCAAAGCAAGACGCAGGATGCTTGGATACCAGTGACGTAGCGACGCTGCGAGCAGCGCTAGTAGGCCGAGTCAGACGAAACGTGCTTAACCGCATCCAATGTGACACGGGTACAGATTGGGACACTGTAAAGGCCAGGCTGAAACAAGCTTACGGTGGCGGACGGTGGACAGCAGAAGAAGACCTTATTCGGATGCTCCAAGAAATCAAAAACCCGAGAGAGTCTAATGGTACCTTCGCGAGTAGGCTCCTCACGTGGTACAACAAGATAGTGGACAAAGCAAGCGAAAGAAAAGAAGAGACAGACTCCGCAGCGATACTTATTGTGGTCGAGAACCTAGCGAAGGTACATCTGTCAAAAGAAACAGGAAAACCAGTGGGTGCGGAGATCGAGTTCGTAAAGGCAGCAAGAGCTTTGATGGAAGAACGAGAAAAAGAGTTGGAACCACAGTATACAGGGAGAGAATATAACGACTGGAACCAGGTCAGAAGGCATCGAAGGAGCGACTACCCACAGGAAAGGGAACGCGGTTACCCACGGCAGCCTCGGGACAGAAACCAGGAGGGGAGATCAGACAACCCGAGGAACAGACGTCCTTCAGGACGGGAGTCACCAAAGCGCAGAGACCGTCGGGAACCAGAGGTCGCTACTAAAACTTGTTTTGAATGTGGCAGAAGAGGACACATTGCGGCAAGATGTCCCCGTATCAAATGTTTTGAGTGCAGTAATACAGGACACGTCGCACGCCACTGCCCGTACATCAAGAGAAAGGTCCCAGACCGAGGGGAGCCAATGGAAGTGAACTACCAGCAGGTACGGAGACGAATTTTGAAAAGCAGGGACACCGAAGAATCCGAACAGGACTCAGACGACGACACCGCGTCCGAACAGGACCAGAAACAGGAGCCACCCAGGGTCGTACGGTCGTACGCATCGATCTTACGGACCAGCCAGGTCGCCAGGAAGAGGCAATGAGGACGGTGCGAGCAGAGAGGCAACCAAGAGAGGTATGGTCGAAACAAAAACGGAGGGTTGCCTATTATAAGGGAAGCAGGGGTACGATGGTTGGTCGATACAGGCAGCACTTGTACCCTGATTAGCAAAGAGGCGATGCAGACGAACCGCAACGAGTGGCGTAATCCAACCGTCGTCGAGTGCAAGTGCAATTTGGTAACGCTGGGGGGGCGAATGTGAAGTTCTGGGAGAAGTCGAGTTACCAGTGGATAATTGGGGTTCTAGCGGACAAAACGTTTTAGCGCATGTGGTACCAGTGATGCCTGCAGAGTACAATGGAATCCTTGGCTGCAACGCGCTTGATCAACTCGGCGTGAAAATGAAAACTAAGAGAGGAAGGTGGACTGTGTGCGTAGGGCGCAAACGGTACGGCGGGGTGTTCAGGAAGTCGAAAGGCGTGGAAGTGGGAACTGTGGTAACTCAACACGACACCTTTGAAGACCTAAAGAACGAGTATAAGGATGTCTTCTTTGTGGAAGGAGAAACTCTCGGAGCTACAGGAAAGACAAAGCATGAGATCCATTTGACGACAGACAGGACGGTATGTGTAAAAGATAGACGTTACCCCCAAGCGCTGAAGCAAGTAATTCACGATGAGATCCCAAGCCTCCTGAAACAGGGAATTATTGTACCCAGCACCTCCGGGTTCAACAGCCCGCTGTGGGCAGTGTCAAAAGCGGGAGCGCCAGGGAAATATAGAGTAGTCGTGGACTACCGTCGGCTCAACGATCTCACCACCGAAGAACGGTATCCATTACCCCGGATGGAAGACAGTTTGGACCGGCTAGCGGGAGCTAGCGTTTTCAGCACTCTAGATTTAAAGGCCGGGTACCACCAAATTGAAATGCACCCTAGAGACGCGGAAAAGACGGCCTTCTCATTCGAAAGGGGCCATTATCATTTTACTAGGATGCCGTTCGGACTAAAGAACGCCCCATCCACCTTCCAACGCCTCATGGATGAGTTCCTTCTTGGGTTAGAACCCGGGTTCGTTCAAGGATACATGGACGACCTCCTCGTCTTCAGCAAGTCGAACGCCGAACACCGAGAGCATCTGAGGAGAGTGTTTGACAGACTCCGCACCTTTGGGTTGAGGTTATCGACGGAAAAGACACGCCTGGGTCTGACGAGCGTGACCTTTTTAGGCCATATTATTTCCAAGGAAGGAATCCAACCAGACCCCGCAAAGATTGAAACGCTTGAGAATATAAAGCTACCCAAAGATTCGAAGGAAATAAGGAGACTCCTTGGCGCCGTCAATTACTACAGGACGTTCGTACCGAATATGGCAGAGAAAATAGCAGAACTGAACGACCTATTAAAAAAGGGCCGCAAAGTAAAAGTGACTCCAACCATGCTACGTAACATGCAAGCTTGTATAGATATGCTCAAGTCTTCGCCTATTCTGACATTTCCAGATTTTACGAAACCGTTTGTTCTCACAACCGACGCCAGTGACAGAGCCGTCGGAGCAGTACTCGAACAGTGCGGAACGAAAGGAGAACAACCTATAGCTTACGCGAGTAGACGACTCACCGGAGCAGAGGAGCGTTATAGTGCCCTAGAGAGGGAACTCCTCGCAATAGTATGGGCCGTGGAGCACTTCAGACCTTACCTGTATGGTCGGGAGTTTATCATCCGGACGGATCACAAGCCACTACAGTGGGTGACCACTCTCCGAGAAACTTCAGCCCGCATAACTCGGTGGAAAGAGAGGCTGGCTCAATACACCTTCAAGGTACACTACACACCAGGCCGGGAAAATGTTGTAGCAGACTGGCTCTCTCGACTTCAACGAATTAACGCCGTAGATACAGCTACCAGAGATGCGAGCTCGTCCCTACGACAGTTCTTTCAAGATTGGACACCCGAAGATGATCAGGCGGAACGGCACAGCAGTTCGGGAACAGAGTCGGCAACCGAGGCAGCCGATGAAGCCGACAGGGAACTGGAAGAATGTGACGAAATCGTTGTAGCAAAAAGGAGGCATATTATCTGGAAGACAGCTACGTCCGGATCCCCGCAAATTATGTATGGACGCAGGACGCGGTCTAGCCTTACCTGCACCATTCGAACCATCCCTACAGTCGCGGAAGATACCATCTGTCGACTGCTGGAAGACGCCTCCATCCCAGGCAAAACCACATACCTTTACGTTGGAAACGGGGTTCTTTGGGGTAAAATCGCCAAATTAGCGAGACTCCAGCGCATAGGCCTCGACCGGAAGTTCGTCCGCTGCACAAGCCTGGGGGAAGTAGTGACGGACCCACAAGTTCAGATCGATGTCACGCTCGCCCACCACCAAGGCAAAACCAACCATCGTGGAGCGACCGAGATGCTGGCGGCGTTGAGGAAGAAGTACTTCTGGAAAGACATGTTGAAGACAGTACGCGATGTCGTAGCGCAGTGTGAGGTCTGCAACAAAACGAAGTACGACCGCAGACCACCACAAACGATCCAAGAGGAAACACTAACTCCTACAGGACCACTCCAGGTCCTCCAAGCGGATCTCTTCACGTGGCAGGGAAGGACGTGGGTCACCATCATAGACACTTTTAGCAAAGTAGCCATGGCCATATCCGTCACAGCCAAGAGTGCGGTCGAGGTGTGCCGTGCGCTGCGCAGGTGGGGGCAATGTTACGGGACCCCAGAGCTGCTCGTCGTCGACAGTGGACGTGAGTTCAGGAACGACCAGGTCAAACAGCATCTCGCGAAGTGGGGCACTAGAGCGCATTTCACCACGCCAGGGAGACCGCAGAGTCATGGAGTCATAGAGCTCAGCGAACACCTGCGCGTCAGTCACACAGAAAAAGGCTTGTCGCCGGAGGAAGCAATGCCAGTGGCCATTGTGGCCTATAATCACTCCATTCATAGTGCCACGGGATTCACTCCTTTCGAAATCCTGTTCGGAACTCTAAAGTTGGGAAGGGAAGTCCCCGAAGCAGCAGGAGACCCTGAAACGGTCGCAGTGATTAGACGACTTCAAGCAAATCAGAGACGCGTTAGTCAAACCACCGCTGTTCGGCTTCAAAAAGAAAAGCGCGACCGCGTCCAGCGACACAATTTACACATACAAGAACCTGCGAGGCCACTGCGAATCGGAGACACAGTTTACCGTCGCGTTCCATCCAATCGATCTAAGCAGGAGATCCGTTACGATGGACCATACACCGTAGTCGCCCTGCGCGAACGGAATCTCGTCACAATCCGGACGACGGAACCCCCCTTCCGACAGAAGAACGCACACATGGAACAGTTGAAAGTTCCGTCAAGACAGCCACAACCGACTCCACGACAGAGGTGATATGTGTGTAGAGTGCCTAACAGTATGTTTTACTTTCTTTCTTTTAATTTTTAAGTTTTCTCTATTTTTTTTTATTATTACCGTTGTTCTGTGCGGATGCACTATAAGGACAACTTATTGTATATATAAAAGACATTATATATTTCATTACTTAGTATGTAGGTAGAAGACAATATATATTTATGTCATTATTATGTGAGTCGAAGCCTATATAAATTTCTTATTTATTTATTTGTATTTTTTTTTCTTTTTTCTTTCTCTTTCTTTTGGTTATTTCTTTACTTGTATATAATGGTGTAGAGTTACAATTTGTGGACATTGTATGGTTAGTTGTATATCAATGGGTCTTCCTCTTTTGTTTTGTTTTTTTTGTTGTTGTATGGTATTTAGGAGTTTCTGCCAATTTGACAGAAACTGGGGGGGGGGGGATTGTTAGGGGAGAGGAAGCCCAGTTATCTGTAAACAAACAAGCTGAGCCTATATAAGGGACCAGCAGGATTAAAGTTATCAGTTATTATCCAGACTTGGAGTTGTTCGTATCTACCCTAGTGTGTACTACCTTTTTTAAAAACTTTCTCTCTCTCGAACTCTAGTTAAGTTATATATATATGTATATACATTACATTAATATATACCGTCATTTTCGGTCTCTAGGGGTTCTGAAACGCAAAATTTCTAGTCGGCACTTCCGGATTGCGTCCACCTTATAAGCGGGGTTCTTCCCTATGGTGGGAGGGAGGAACCGCGCTAAAAAGCAGCTTGTGAGAAACAAGCATTTTATATATATATATATATATATATATATATATATATATATATATATATATATATATAAACAAACAAATTTGAACCACCACAATATTTTGTCTATTAGTTTTGAAACGTAAATGTTCTTGTCGGTCGTTCCGGATCAAGTCACGAGCTTGTTCAGTCTCATAAGCAGGTTTCCTCCCTATGGAGGGAGGAAGGAAACGCTCTCAAACAGCAAGGATATTAAGTCAATTTAAAAAATGGTATAGAAACTATGGATATATGTACGTATTTTATTTGTAGGATCTGCTGGAATTCTACATGTCATTCAACAAAGACCTTATTTTCACTGCCTGTGGCTTCTTTTCTCTGGATAACTCTCTCATTTACTCTGTAAGTATTAATGGTTTACACTGTGTTGTGTACCCTAAATTAATAATTTATTGTTTTGTTTTTTTTAGGTGTGTCGACTTCTTGGATCATTTGCCTTTCCTGTTCCTTTTTAGCAAATTCTGAAGGATTTGTTCAAATAATTTTTCAAAAACGTCGTTCTTCTATGTACTGATTACCCTTATTTTTAAAGGTGCATCTGCATCTAGGCAATAAGCACCTGGGTCGCCACTCCTCTTAAACATCCATAGTAGAGACGGGAATTCTTTCAGCGAGCCCATAATACCTTAACGAACTTAGCCTGCTGCAGGCGGGACTCGAACCCATATCTCCTGCATGAGAATCCTTCGCGTTACCCTCTAGACCATGGAAAGACCCTTGTTTAAATGTGTGTGTGTGTGTGTGTATGTATATATATATATATACATATATATAAATATATATATATATATATATATATATATATATATATATATATATATATATATACACAGGGTGTCCTTTTTAGATGCCACGGCTGAATTTCTCTTGAACGGATAACGTTATAATAAAACAAAAAAATACGCATTTCATAATTTTTAGCCTAGTTTAAGATTTTGGTATGTAGGTCAACTTTTTTGTACATATCAACTTTTTCCTCACGGGAAAACTGCACTCTTCGGTTCATTTTGACTAACTGATTAATTCTGAATGTAGGCAAGTAGGCATTGTTGTAATAGTTATCTATTTCCAGGAATTGAAGTACGCTTACTTAAGATCATTTGGTTAAACAATATCAGTGAATGTAAACAGCTCTACCTTCACCGAACATACAGGAGCTTATTTCTGTTTCTTCTCTGCATCTTTAAAAGAAACATTTTTTACGATTTAAACCTGATAAGTTAATTATTTATTTACTAATTATTTCCCATGTAACAAAAGAAATGCAAAGCAGTTTAAAGTAATTGTTTCGAACTTTGTGCCATAACTTTGTTATTAATTGACCAAATTAAAATCTGATTGTATAATTGATGTCAGTGTAAAAAATCCTTTAAAATGGTGTATCGGAAGGTATATGGTCCCATTTGAAATTTCAAAGTTGTATAGGGTTTGGGGTACCCCGAAATTTTTTTCCCCAAAAACAGGTCTAAATCTTTAACTAGACTAAAAATTATAAAAAACGTATTTTTTGGTTTTATTAGAACGTTATCCGTTCAAGAGAAATTCAGCCGGGTCATCTAAAAGTCCGACTCGCAGGAACTGCGTCATCTTAGCGCGGTTCCAGTGTTTTTTTTTTGTTTTTTTTATTTTTTTTTTATTATTTTTTTTTTTTTTTACGGCACATCTACATCTAGGTCATTAGCGCCGACATCCAGGGTGTAGCGAGGAATTTCACCAGCGAGCCGTGGGATGATAAAATTCCTGCCGGAGGTTGGGAATCGAACCCACCATCTCCCGCTTATGAATCCAAGGCGCTAGCCATTAGACCACGGGAGACCCCGGTTCCTGTTCATATCCCTATTCTCATTTGAAAAGCATAGAATAGAAACAGATAATATTTTCCTCGGCCTTTGTTCAAAGGGTTTTATGGCTGGCTATACCTGGGGTCAGGTCCGCAAGACCCCTCTTCTACCGATACTTCATTTCATACGTTTCAATGAATTGGAAAATATCAAATATTTTCACACATTCCTGTGTTCTTTTAATATAGTAATAATTCTACAGATAAAATCAATTAAAAAATAAAATAAAAAAACCAACAGCATAAAGGCAATTGAAAATATTCAAAAGACGTCAACGAATCTTTTTCTCTTGGCAAGCTATATTTCTAACAATGAATTGTTTTTCTTATTTTGCCTAATCTGTTTTATTGTAAAATACATTATCCAACTATAAGCAATTAAAAAATAACAAGGAATAAAAACAGACAAAAAGAACAGTTCGAATAAGCAAAATCAATTACTTTAATGTTTTAAGAACTTATTTCTCCGATTGACATCGCCTAATCAAAACTTTCAGCAGAACCTTTTTTGTAGAGCATTTAGTAAGCTTTCTAATGGTATTCTTTCGTTTACCAAATTCTTAACCTTTTTCGAGATATTAAGGAAAATATACAAAGTTACCAAAACTTTTTATGTCTGTTAATAAAATATTTTATTCTAACCCTTCCTTAACTCCAAACGTAACCAAAATTTCAACATATTAGTTTTAATGAAAGTAGAACATGCAGAAAATGTTTCAACTGAATCCCATGATTCTATGTACCCAAACCAAAAACGGTATTCAAAAATCATTTTTCCAATTTTCTCGAAAACGGTTAAAGCTATCGCCTTGAAAATGGTTTCATTCGTTTTCCTAGCCCAAGAAGCCTATACAAAGAGTACTTACAAGCTTATGAACTCAAAAACGTAAGCGTTACGATTTTTTCTGCGCGAATTTCGCCCCAAACTCCATCTTCCAGTGGGCGGATTTTGCTGGTTAACGAACTTGACCTTTCATATTGGACGACTGATTTTTGTACCAAATTTCATCAAAATTGGACCATTCGTCTTCGAGCTAGAGAGCGAACAGACAAATATATATATATATATATATATATATACATATATATATATATATATATATATATATATATATATATATATATATATATACAAATTTGAACCACCGTTATTTTCGGTCTCTAGGGGTTCTGAAACGCGAAATTTTCTTTTCGGCACTTCCGGATTGTTTCATTGTATCAACCTTATAAGCGGGGTTCCTCCCTATGGGGGAGGGAGGAACCGCGCTAAAAGGACACAATGTATACTGAATATGTATATACTTTGTATATGTTTATATATATATACATATACACACCAGTGAAACCTCCTGTAACGGGCACCTCCAAATAGCGGATACCTCTATAAACGGACAGAATATCCATGGCCCCGACGAAAACCCCTTTAAATCTATGCATTAACACCTCTCAATAGCGGACCGTCTACTTACGGACAACGGATACCAAAAATCAGACCCATTAGTCCAGTCAACGAATAGTTACAGATGGAAATTTTTGGAACACAATTTTGGACTCCGTAACTTTGTTTGGGCTGGATAGGAGGTCAACATATCAAAAGTCCTCGTCCGTAGCCTTTGTGCCGGGGGGAGGGGGGTTTAGTGGGTCCCATTTCTCGGATTTTCACTTATATCTCGGAAACCATGCGTCCTAGCGACTTGACTATTCTATAAAAAATGAAAACTGATTAAATATCCTACAAGTTCTATTCAATAAAGTTTTTCTAGATATCTTCAGTTTTCGAAATATCCGCTCTTGAAAGTCTGTCATTTTGGGGAAAAACACTTTTGCCGTCTATTTTTCCCCCGTTTTGAGGGGATAACTCTTCAACGATGAACCTAAAAACTAAATAACGGTTATAGGGTTGTAGAGTATTGCATTCCCTTCAATAATATATATTACTTTGCTATTTTATGTATTTTCCTTCAAACGTAAAAATAATTTCAGTGTTCATCGTGAAATCTGAAATTTAGCGACTAGTAGTCCAAGTAACTAAGATTTATAGATGGAAATGTTTGGAACACAATTTTTGACTTCATAACTTTGTTTCGGCTAGTTAGGAGGTCAACGTATCAAAAGTCCTCGCCCGTAGCCTTTGAGCCGGGAGGGTGGGGGGGGGGGGGGTTTAGAAGGTCCCATTTTTCGGGTTTTCACTTATATCTCGGAAACCGTGGGTCCTAGCGACATGACCATTCTATAACAAATGAAAGTTGATTCAATTTCCTACAAGTTCTATAAAATAAAGTTTTTCGAGATATCTTTAGTTTTCGAAATATCCGCTGTTCAAAGTCTGTAATTTTGGGAAAAAACAAACATTTTTATATTCTCGACCGGATATCTCTTCAACGATGAACCCAAAAAATAAATGTCGGCTATAGGGTTGTAGAGCATTCCATTCGCTTTAATAATATATATTACTTTACTATTTTATGTATTTTCTTTCAAACGTTATATACGCATTCACATGGTCTTAGCAAAACCATTGCCAATATAATCCACAATATCTTATCTAATTGAGTGTGAACAACTGGTCAGTGGGCCCAAAATTATATATTTTGTGCTATTTATACGTCCAGTGCTCACTATATTTACAACATGGAGTATATTTTGGACAATAAATTGACTAGAAATGGTGAGAAATTGAAAGGTTCATTAGTCGACAGTTGTCGCCAGATATCAAGATGAAAACTAAAACGGTTTTCACGTTTGAAGGAAAATACATAAAATAGTAAAGTACTATATATCCTCGAAGGGAATGTAATGCTCTACAACCCTATAAACGGCATTTATTTTTTGGGTTAGTATTCTCGGTCCTATCCTTTACCTTCTGTACACCGCTGACGTTCCTACCCACCCAAATACTCATCTAACGACATATGCTGATGATACAGCCATTTTTTCCTCCTCCCCTGATCCCGAAGCTGCTTCCCTTCACCTGCAGGAACATCTAGACTCTGTTGAGGATTGGTGCAACAGGTGGAAAATCCATGTGAATCCAGAGAAATGCAGCCAAATAACATTCACTCTCAATAAATGGACTTGCCCACCAGTTCACATATCCAGTCAAGAACTTCCTGTATCCAACGAAGTGCGCTACCTGGGATTAATACTAGACAGCAGACTAACTTGGAACCCACACACCCGATTGAAAAGACAGGAACTGAACAGGAGATACGGACTTCTTCGACGACTATTGGGACCTTCATCAAAACTCACAATACAGAACAAACTCACTATATACAAAACCATCATCAGACCTATTTGGACGTACGGACTTGAACTGTGGGGAACAACCAAAAGATCAAATATACAAAGAATATAGGCATTCCAATCCAAAGTCCTACGCAAAATAGTTAATGCCCCTTTTTACGTTTCCAATAAAACCCTTCATCATGACCTCAAAATCCCTTTCATCCATGAACTAGCTAAATCCCGATTCCTAACCTTTCACTCCAAACTATCTGCTCATCCCAATCCCAGAGCTCAATCCCTCTCCTCTCAATCCCACCCCGAAAACCCTCCTAGGAGGCTAAAGAGATCTTGGCCTCGTGATCAACTTCGCACTTAAAGGACAAATAAAAGCGTTTAACTAGGAAGTGTCAATTATGATTGGCTCCTTCCAAATTTCTATTTAAATTATATTTTATCATTTCATTTATTGTTTTTTCTTTTTCCTATTATTATTCTTATTATTAATTTTTATTATTTTTTCCCCTTTTATTTATCTTTTTTTTTCTTCTTTTTTTTTTTTTTTTTTTTTTCTTTTAATAATTTAAGTATGTACTATTTTTTTTTTCTTTTCTGTAACCTCATTATGTGAAATAATAAAAATGTCTTTATTTATCACAATTAACCAATGTACTGTATTATTTGTGCAGATGTTAATAAACGCTTTATTATAAAAAAAAAAAAAAAAAATTTTTGGGTTATCCGGTCAAGAAGAGCAAAAAGTGTGTTTTTTCCCAAAATGACAGACATTCAAGAGCGGTTATTTCGAAAACTAAAGATATTTCGAAACAATTTATTGATTTGAACTTGTAGCATGATTAATCAGCTTTCATTTGTTATAATATGGTCATGTCACTAGGACGCAGGGTTTCCGAGATATAAGTGAAAACCCGAGAAATAGGACCTTCTAAACCCCCCTCCCCCCGGCACAAAGGCACGGGTGAGGACTTTTGATATGTTGACCTCCTAACTAGCCGAAAGAAAGTTATGAAGTTAAAAATTGTGTTCCAAACATTTCCATCTATAATTCTTAGATTCTTGGAGTGTTAGTTGCTAAATTTCTGATTTCACGATGAACACTGAAATTATTTTTACGTTTAAAGGAAAAAGTCCGATTCGCAGGAACTGCGTCATCTTAGCGCGGTTCCGTTCTTATCTCTAGTGTTTATGAAGGCATAGAATAGAAACAGTTATTACTTTGTTTAGATCAATAGCGAAACAGCTATCCAAATGAAATCTCAAACAAACCAGTCTTGAAAGGTCTTAATTTACAATCTTACCTGTATGGGTCAGCTATCCCATAAGTCGGGCAGAAAGGCCTCCGCTCAGAGGCATTTGGAAAGCCTTGGGATCTCTCTCTTTGAACGCTACATTTCTAACAATAAATTGATCTTCTTATTTTACTTAATCTGTTTTATTGTCAAATACATTATCTGACTATAAGCAATTTAAAAATAACAAGGAATAAAACAGACAAAAAGAACCGTTCGAATAAGCGAAATCAATTACTTTAAAGTTTCAAGCACTTATTTCTCCGATTGACATCGCCTAATCAAAACTTTCATCAGAACCATTTTTGTAGAGCATTTAGTGAGCTTTCTAATGGTCATCTTCCGTTTCCGAAGATTCTCAACCTTTTTCGAGATAATAAGGAAAATATACAAAGTTACCAAAACTTTTTATGTCTGTTAATAAAATATTTTATTCTAACCCTTCCTAAACTCCAAAGTAACAAAAATTTCAAAATATTAGTTTTAATGAATGTAGAACATGCAGAAAATGTTTCAACTGAATCCCATAATTCTAAGTACCCAAACCAAAAACGGTATTCAAAAACTATTTTTCCAATTTTCTTGAAAACGGTTAAAGCTATCGCCTTGAAAATGGTTTCGTTCGTTTTCCTAGCCCAAGAAGCCTATAAAACGAGTACTTACAAGCTTATGAACTCAAAAACGTAAGCGTTACGAATTTTATTGCGCGAATTTCGCCCCAAACGCCATCTTCCAGTGGGCGGATTCTGCTGGTTAACGAACTTGACCTTTCAAATTGGACGACGGATTTTTGTACCAAATTTCATCACAATCGGACCATTAGGAAAGCCAGAAATGAGCGAACAGACAAATATATGTATATATATATATATATATATATATATATATATATATATATATATAAATAAATAAATATATACATATATATATATATATATATATATATATATATATACAAATTTGAACCACCGTTATTTTCGGTCTCTAGGGGTTCTGAAACGCGAAATTTTCTAGTCGGCACTTCCGGATTGTTTCATTGTATCAACCCTATAAGCGGGGTTCCTCCCTATGGGGGAGGGAGGAACCGCGCTAAAACACAAACTAGCAAAGTAATATTTATTATTGAAGGAAATTCAATACTATACAACCCTATAACCGTTATTTAGTTTTTAGGTTCATCGTTGAAGAGTTATCCCCTCAAAACGGGGAAAAAAATATACGGCAAAAGTGTTTTTCCCCAAAATGACAGACTTTCAAGAGCGGATATTTCGAAAACTAATGATATCTCGAAGAACTTTATAGAATAGAACTTGTAGGAAATTTCATCAGCTTTCATTTGTTATAGAATAGCCATGTCGCTAGGACGCAGGGTTTCTGAGATATAAGTGAAAACCCGAAAAATGGGACCTTCTAAACCCCCCCCCCCTCCCCCCCACCGACACAAAGGCTACGGACGAGGACTTTTGACATGTTCATCTCCTATCTAGCGCAAACAAAGTTACGAAGGCCAAAATTGTGTTCCAAAAATTTCCAACTATAGCTGTTTTTAAGCATTCGTTGCCTGGACAGAATATAGCTGATTTCAACTCTCAATAGCGGACAGCAGGGTGAAATATTTAATTGGATTCTCAGAATCTCAAGAAAAAGCACACCCTGGCGGGCATTGCTGGTAAAATTCATAGGAAATGTCAAGAGTAAACCGTACCCTACTGTTCCAGGAACCACACCATTTTTCAGCAGGTTTTATTCAGATTTTATCCAGTCATGGCTCCGAAAAAGAACGCGTGTAACTCTAAAAAATAAAGACCCGATGGCCATGAGGGTTAAGGCGTGAGCACTTAACACTCCGTGCCAAAGGTCGTGTGTTCGATTCCCACTAGGGCTGGTGGCTTCTCTTTCGAAAAAAGAAAGGGCATCACCCCTATCTTGGCTAGAAAAGGGTGGTAACGTATAGATAACCCGTCCTAAAATTCGTAGTCAATAATAAATGGACGTTAAAATTTAAACAGATCTAAACAATAAAGTGTAAGTTTTAAAAGTGTATAATAGTTTAAAGCTTTGTGTTAGAGATCTGGGCGCGAAGCTTGACGTCGGAAAAAAGCAGACGTCAAACTTCGCGTAGTTTTTAGAACAACGATATGTGGTGAAAGTGCATCGGTTATTTCAAGATTGGAAAAACAAATAGGTTTACATTTGCAATGACTATGAGGCTAAAAATATATTTAATTTTGATGAAACGGCTTTTGTTTTTTCGGGCCCTGCCAAAGAAGACAATGATTCTAAAAGGGGAAACGTGCACAGAAGACAAACAAAGCAAAGATCGTTTATCTGTTATGTTGTGCGTAAATATCAAAGGCGATTTTGAACAGCCGTTAATAATCGGCAAATGATTACAACCACGTTGTATTAAGTACATTAACGTCTATGCTTCAAGAATATCTTGGCAATCTAACAAAAAAGCATGGACGACAACGCCTATAATGAGTAAATGGCTAAAAACTTTCGATCAGAGAATGCGACATCGAAAACGGCGTGTCATTTTGTTTATGAACAACGCGACATGCCACCCAGAGATGGCATCTAATAAATGTTAAAATTCAGTTTTTTCCACCGAATATGACATTTTGCTGCCAGCCCCTCGATCTCGGCAACACATTACAAAAAACGACTTCTTCGGGAAGCCATTACGAAAATGGACTCAAGCGATTGTGTTACTAATGTACTGGACGCGGTATTGTGGATAATGACAGCAGTAAAAGAAATAAGATAATGTTGTGCACTGCTTTTTAAAAGGTGGATTTTAGTGAAGTCCCAGTAAAGGACACCTCCCAATAACGGACATTTTTTACGGACCCAATGGTGTCTGCTAAAAAGAGGTTTCACTGTATATATATATATATATATATATATATATATATATTAGACTCCCAAGACATGTAGTGGGAGTTGAAATCGCCGAACCGAATTATTGGTAGGGGTAAATCGTTAAAAATGTAAAGACTGGTTAAATGGATTCTAATTGTTAATCATTCTTTGTAGGCGGTGCTAAATTTCATCAAAACATATATTAATAAATACGTGTTTATATGTAAACAGACAAGCCCAAAGAAATTTAATTTTTTATAATCTAAGTCAAAAAACGTTGACATTTGTCGACGGCATGTCCTCATGGCTTACTGAGTGTACGAGATAACCGGTGTTACCTCCCTATAGGTGGAAAGGCAAGACGCAAACAAATCTGACTAACTTACCCGTTTCCGATTGTTTATCAACCCTCCTTTGGTTGAAATTCATGATTATTCCAATAGCAGAAGCTAATAACTGAAATATCATTACAATTTCGAATTAATAATGAATTATATTATTTTCAGATGGTGGCTTGCGCAACGACATACCTTGTTATCTTACTGCAATTCACAAATACTAACAGCGGTGTACCATTAACATAAATGATTATTTGAAGATGTACAGATGAAAAATGTAATTTATTTGATTTAAAATAAAATGTTAATATGATAAAATTATAGTAAATGTTTGCAATTTTTAAATATTAAATTGTTGAAAATCTTGTTTAAAAATGGTACCTAATATTTAAGTTTAAGGCAACTGAGCATATGATACCACACTGGCTTTCCTAGTAAATCTGCGGAAGAGGGTCACTATCCATAGATGTGGTAATAATAAGGGCGCCGATTATTTGTCACTTTATCCATGCCCGTTACAGATGTATTGTATCCTGAATTTGTTTTAAAATAATTATGAATAAAAACGCTTTATTTTTCTGTTTATGTTATGTCATGTGTATTTTAACCTACTCATTAATATTTAATAACAACCGATTAGGCTAGTAGTGAATTTAATAATATTAAATAGAATATGATGTGCATGCTAGATATTGATTAGTGGTGGACGAAAGAGTTTGAAGTAAAACCATGTTGCAATTAAAGCGAGGTTTGAGGAAGCCAATTATTCGAAAAGGGCCAGGATGCACTTTATATGACCTGACATTCTTCTGCCATGTTGGAGATCCTTACCGTTTAAAAAGTGCAAACAAGTTCCCCTTCCGAGAGGCAGTTCCTCTGTACCTCAAGTCTCAAATTAAGATGAAAGATCCAGCAGATTGCCAATTTTTATTCCATAACGTAAGCAAAAAGTTAGATAAGTATTACAGAAACATTAAACTCGACGAAAAAATGCAGAAACATAGATTTAAAGAAGCATGGAAGTTGGTGGGTTTACGAGATATTACAACGGGTTTTCAGAGAAAAAATGAAATTTTATCATTGCAAGACTACTGGATTTACAAATTTTCTTCGTACTTTGATCGCAAATTGATAGATCATTACAGGACTAAGTATCCGAGGTTGGAAGAATTCATAGGAAAAAGAAAGAAAGAAGGACCCCAAAGATTGCAGTTCTTCAGGAGAATGTTAAACGAAAGTCAAAACAATGAAATTAATCCAACGAAGAAAAAAATCCTAAGAAAGGTATTCGAACATGAGTTGGACTTCACAAAAAAACAGTTGAGGTACATGAATGTGTTCCTTCAAACAAACATTGGAAATGAAAAATACAACAAAGCAAGGATATCTCAGATGCGCAGAGTTACCGCAATTCTTAATATGTTTTATAATATTTTTGGGATGGAAGAGGATTCTGGTATACAGAAGATGCTTAAAAAAGATCAGAAACATTTCAAGAGACGAGCAGAAGGGAAAACAGATAGAATTATGTCACTAATAATTAGAAGTAAACCGAAATTTGACGAGAGACAGGCCATAAGAAGTATTTGTCGGAAGCATTTTAAAGAAATATATCAACCACCAAAACTGCCTGTAAAACAAGAAAAAATACTTACCAGGGAAAAATTTATGCAAGAAAATAAAATGAAAATTAAAAGGACCATTACATTGCCTGCTAAAGATGGTTCCCTACAACAGTATGCTATAAGGGGAAAATATTTTGAGAAAGCTGATCGAGACGACATAATACTTGATAGAATCAAACACGATTTGCGCAATAAAGACTTGAAAGAGACAACATTAAAGTATGGACTCTCCCGGAAAGCTAAAAGAGAAATCATACCACATTATTTACCGGAATATGAAACTTTGGTACTGAAAACACAACGGACAAAGCGCATTCACGGATTTTTCACATTTTTTGAGGATTTCAAAAATCTTATTGCGGCGAGTGATGCAGAAATAATTAGTATACCAAATGAAGAATTAAAGATAAACGTGAGTGTGACAGATTTTGTCAAGCAAAGAGATCATCAAGAAGAAAAATACACAGAACGTACAGAGTCCTCGGTACTTACAATTCCACATGACAGTTCCTCAAATGATGACGATAAAGAGGAAGAGGGACAAACAAAACAACCGGCTCCGGATGCGAAGGAAGAACTTGAAGAAGATAAGAAAAAGTCGCGAGTTTCTGAAGAGGAAGAGGAAGAATTTAAAGGAACAACCAAAGAGGAAGAACCAGTAAAAAAAGGAAAGTGGAGACTGATGTCAGTTAAGAAAGCTACTTATATAATTCTGGGATTTTTACATGATATGTCAAAGCAAAGATATCTTCCCGATAAACACATTGTGGAAGAAAGTGTCTCAGAAAAGTCTAGTTTGCCTCCACCACCTGGTGAAAACTTACAGTTTCCTCCACTTCTTGCCCTAATGAAACTTCTATCAGAGAGAACAAAAAGAATGAAATACAAATCCCCCTTAAAAAGTTTAGAGAGGTGCGCGAAGGATATGTATAGCAAAATTAAGAACAAACATAAAAAATTAGTTGCTGATAAATACCACGAATATGAAAAAGCTTTTTCGAAGAAAATCGGAATACCCCTCACCGGTGAAGGTTACCCCAATTTACTAACGAAATGGGATGACTTGGCTAATGTGTCATCTCTGTCTTCATTGTGCACCGAAAGCGATGAATCAGTGGTTTTGGATGTGAAGCCGACAGTATTCGACTGGGGAGGATATTCTTCAGACGAGAAAAAAAGAGCCCACTTTGAAGTTCTCTCTCTGTTATTATTTTTCTTGACGGTTACTAATAAAATAATTAGCGTCAGGAAAGCGTTAAATGAGTTCAATAAAGAAACGAATTATATTCCAAAGAAATATGAACAGTCGAAACGTAAAGAAGAGAGGATCAAAGCAAAATTAAAAAAAGAGGCCAAAACTATAGCTTTGCCTGACTTTCGTAAATTTCTTGGA
Organism: Gonocerus acuteangulatus; assembly: GCA_946811695.1. NCBI lineage: Eukaryota > Metazoa > Arthropoda > Insecta > Hemiptera > Coreidae > Gonocerus > Gonocerus acuteangulatus. The sequence continues at coordinate 91,164,028 of OX328123.1, forward strand.
AGAAATTATGGATTGCACAATGTAGATGAATATGTTGCGACTGCGGAAAGGTACTGCCCAGACTACGTGTTCTATGAAAACAAGAGAGAACTAATGAAGCAGACTGCAGCGGCCCCTTCAGGTTCAGGGGAAGAAATAGGATTGGCTATGCCGGCTCAGGAATCTAAAGGAGTGGCTTTCAAGGAAGAAGATTCTACGAGTACTGAAAGCTCTCGCGACCAAGGCGAAACAGAAAAAGAGGAGGAAAAGAAAACCAAGACTGAATTTACAGATGATAACTCATACATTTCATGGAAAGGGCCTCCTTGTGCTGATAATTTTTCCACGCAGAAAAGAGTTTACTTTGTAAAACATTCTACCGATTGGGCTCCTTTTCCAGATTACTCTGAATTTTCAATCGATAACAAGTTTATATCATCCAATTTCTTTGAATTCCCAAACTCATTAGGAATTCCAAGATTAGTAACCCGCTATTATAGTCATCTACCTTCGGTGAAGCTCCCAGACAGCTACATCCTGGGTAAGATTTTCATATTCTTCTTGTTCTTTTTCTTAGCATGGGCGTATATAAGTGGGGTTTGAGGGGGCTGCAGCCCCCCCCCCGCAAGTTTGATTTAATCACTAAAAGTGTGTCGTAAAAACTTTAAAAATAAATTAAATAAGATCACTAAGGCCAGAAAAAAAACCCTGCGGTGTAATAGCGTTTATGTTGGCAAACTATTCCAAGTTCTAGATTGTTAGTATGCTATACCCCCCAATTTCTACCAGCCCCCCGAAATTATTTCCTATTTTGGCCCCTGCTTCTTAGCGTAAGACTGGCCAGCGTAAAGTAGTGTAAAAGTCCTGCTTGTGGAACCTAATCCATAGACCTGTGTCGAAAGATGATATTAATAGCATTTGTAAGGCCATAACTCTTGTCTGGAATAGTTATATGCTCCGCAGGCGTAAAGCTTCTCAACCACTGGGATCGGACAGCTGCGAACCGCGAAGCAACGAATTCAGGCGAACGCCGATCGTACGAATGCCTCTTGTCCATTGCCTCAGTAATCGGCCGGATTAGCAGTAGACGAGAAAAAAAGAGCCCACTTTGAAGTTCAGAAAGTGAACTTCAATGAATCTTTGTTGATTCATCTGCGCCCCAGACGATGTCGACAAAGACGGGGAATATGGGTGAATCACATTAACGCCAATAGAAACGAGTTCGGTGCATTTTCTCGTTTGTGGAATCGGTGGAACCACAGATCTTTCCTTTCCTGAACAAAATTAACTTCTCACAGTCCATTTTTCACTCTCACTTTTCGCACCCGTTCGCAATGAATTCCCAGTAGAACGGGATCGATTTGTACTTAGCACATGTTCGGAATACGATAAGGGCCAAGTGGACGCGGTCCCCGACAGAGTCACGTGTTTGGATTGTTCTTGCGTTTTCGTGTGAATTCGGACAAATTATTTTCGCAGCATTCCGGTCTCAGAGAAGCCTGACACACATACATAAAAAAAAAAATTAAAACAATACTATTAGTTAACTATTATATTGTAAATAATAGAATATTCAATAAGTTAATCTACTATATATTTGTCAAATACCACTCACTCACTCATCTATCGCCGCTCGACAGAAAATTTTGAAATTTTGCATGGACACTCCCTATATAACGTAGGCGCTCGCTAAGAAAGGATTTTTTGATATTTTTAAGCATTTTTAGGGGGGTTTAAAGTTTGAGTTGGTTAGAGAAGGCAAGCCTAGGCAGCCTGCGTTGCTAGGACGATAAAGAACAGCTGTTACCGTACATTATCTATTTCATAGTTTTATTTCTAATTGAGGTTAATTAACTATGATGGCAGACCTTGAATTACTAGAAATTAACTGTCCCTAATAGAGTTTTAATTGCGTTTCTTTTCTGCCTGTCCCCGTCAGATAGGCTTGCCATATTTTTGGAGAGTTTGGGGGGGAATAAAAAGGGTACAAATTATAAGCAAAATGGTTGGTGAGTTTTAAGCCTAGCAACTAACGGGAAGGGGGAATCCTAAACTGTTAGTCTACCCAAACCTTAAAAATAAGAACGGAACTTTTTTTGCTACTTAATTTTCTTAAAACAATCTCTCAGCCAAATAGTAGTGTCTGGCAGCTGGCAGCGCTGTGCAGGTAGTTCCAGCGTTTTATAGTTAGATTACTTCTCATTTCTTTGACACTGTGAGCAGTAGTAAAAATAGCAGTAGTAAAAGTAACCGATTTAAAAAAGATTCTTATAAACATGAATTCATTACTTTTTACATCTTACAGCCTTTTCCGGGACATTGATAAAATCGGGGGGGACACCGAAACAATTGCAAAATACCGGGACAGTCCCAGTCAAACCGTGATGTATGGCATATCCTTAGGTTTTCCAGGTGAGGTAATAATATCCGGAACCCTTGCAATGCCTTCTCGCCTATAACCTTGGTAATACTCGTAAATATATTGGGTGTTACCAAATGACTTCTTGGAAACATAAACTTTTAAATTTTAACGCCCATTGAATAAAATATAGTATGACGGGAACCGTGCTATAATAAACTGCACAGAATTGTGTAGTAACTTAATTTTAATGAAACATTATTTAACGCAATAAAATAACTACTTATCTGCCGTGACGAAGCACGGGTATTCAGCTAGTAATATATAAAAATGATATATGTATGACTTAGGACGTTTAATAAGTGGACTTCATTTTCTATACTGTAGCCGCTCTTACACATAGCACATTTATACATGTGAATACAAATAAATTTGTATTCACACTTCTGAATACGAATTTATTTATATTCGTACTTAAAAGGAAGTGAATTCCAAATATTTATGAATAGAATTATTCCCAACTCTGATGAAGTTTGATTAATTACATGAATTTTTCTTTCTTTTTTTAGATCCTAGACCAGATACATTTTGGACGGGATCTGGAAAGAGATTGCCTTTCTATGAAAAGTACGATATGGATCTTAGATGTATGGCAAAATATTTCCATATTTTTTGGCTGACTGAAAATAAGAAAGACTATACAAAAGAGGAAGTGCAAACAAACATATTTGAATATTGGTGTGGAAATCTCAGTAACTCGATTGATGACAGCTGGAAGTTCTTCGATAAATTCTGTGAATTAATCGACGCTATTGGAAAAGAAGCTAAACCCCCTGTTAAGAAAATATTCGAAGTCGGCGGAGAAGAGCAAACTTCATGGGAATGGATGAAAGTAAACAAATATGTGAGGAATTTATCTCCAATAGACTTACTGGATATCGATAAGTGGTTTAGAGATTTAGATAAAAAACACAATGAGTATGAATATAACGATGATAGTGTGATAACTCAGCACTCACAGAGTTACATCGCGAGTTCAAGTCGAATTGATTTAGAATACTGCAGAGATAGAGAAAAGATAGAAGAACCAGAAGACTTCCCTCTAACAGACATTAAATCTCTTAAAGAAGTTCTAACCTCTTTTATTGAGCAAGTTAAGAAATTCCGAAGCATTCGCTTTGCACCTTACGGGGAGAATTACCGCCCTATCACGGAGAGTTACTTGAAAGGTATTACAGAGGAATGCGGCTTTGTTGACACTAACGAAGAACCTAGTGACCATTCAAACATAAGGTAAGCGGTAATCCTTAATATGTCTACAAATCCAAAATTTCCCAAGCTAAGAAAACTAGCCTATTTTATCTTACCTTCATAATAAGAACTCGTGCTACAATGATTCTCTAAAGAAAGAATCCTGTTTTTAAATGTATCATGAGGCTTAAATAATAAGAAAGTACGAGAAAATGTATACCCAAAAAAACTAACATTGAAAAAAAGACGCCATCAATTAACGAAATCTGGCCAAGTTGGAAATGTACAAATAAGTGAGAGGGTATTATTGGGTTCTTGACAAGGTATTATGAGCCTAAAACTTGGCCCAATATCGCCTCTTATTTTTCAACGTTAGTTTTCTGGGCGGAATCTCGCTTTTTGTGTTTTTAATTCAATACTTTTTGTAAGTGAATTTTGAGTTGGCGCAGTCGAAGTTTCGTTTGCGAAGGATGAAACAGGGGCATGACGCTCGGTAGTGCGATGAGATGTGTGTCTGGTATAGTTGCATGTATACAAAAAGACCCAACTTAAATTTTCTGAATTTTATTTAGTTTTAGGGTCTCCTTACCGAGAGATTCATTTAATACCCTACATGATGGGTTTCGGAAGGAATGATGGGTTTCCGAAGGTACAAAAAGTACAAAACGTGGCCCCCCCCCTGGGAGCGGAGTCAAACACAACTTCTCAGGATTTTTCTTTTTTCCCTTTAAAAACACCCTAATTTCTAAAATCCTGGAAAATGGCAAGTCTCCAGCTCTTAGGAAAGTGCCTAATAATTTTGTTGAGTTAGTCATTATATAATCCAATTTCCATCGCCTATATCTCAGAAACGCTTCGAGGTAAATTTATGAAACTTTGCAATTTTACTCACATCTAGTTGTATAGTACTTATATATATTTATATATAGGACATATATCTAGTGTATATATATATATATATATATATATATATATATATATATAAATTATATTATATAATATTAATATAAATATATATATATATATATAATACATAGAGAGAAAAATTTGTCTTCTATTATTTTTCATTAATTATTTTCCTTTTGTCCTTAAGTTAAATAATGTTTGCTAATTACATATATTCTTCCCGAATATCTAGCTGGAATAAGTTGATCAAAAATATACACAATTTTTTGTCAAGGTTAATGTTTAATATAGAAACTAAATAATTACGAAAATTAAAAATGAATTCCCATTTTTTCCACTACTTTGTTTTATTTTTATTTTAGGCTTGTGCCTTCAAGAGCTATATGCTACAACGAGAGAGAGAAGCAGTTTTATTATCACTCCAATAATTTCATAGACAATTTTCAAAAGATCTACCCACAAAGATTTATGAAGATGCCATTCCATGTACGGAATGAATATGGTTCTATGGTATGTCACTCATTTTAGTATAACGAATTACAATTATTTCAAGGAGTTATAATACTGTAAGATTAATACAAATTATGAATTTCTCTTTATCCCAGCTTATCAAATACTTCTTTAGTTTAAACATATTTTACAGAAACATGTTTGCACTTTTATCTCAACAAGAAGACTGATATTCCCTAAGCTGAATACTTGGAAGGGCTGCATGAGGACAGTTACTAACAAACTCGAGTGTGAAACTTTGAAAGACCCTTGTCGTCCGGTAAGAAGCACTAGAATTCATGAAAAAAAAAAACAAAAACTATTCGTCAAAGGTTGACAAACCTTTTATTTGTCAACCTTTGATAAATAGTTTTTTACAATTTTAATTAATTTTTTTACGAATTTAAATATTTTGTAGAACGTTTAAATTAAGAAAAACTATATAAAAAACTTTCTACAAACATTACCAATGAAAATCGATCATTTGTATCAAATCTATTGCCTCAATCTTCCTAATATGCAAGTTATATAATATAGTTTAGAACAGTAGATTATATTATAACCTAATATTCTAAACGCGAGGAAATTTATAGGATAAAAGGACTAGTTGTTTACTTATAACTTATCATTTTAAACAAAACTAGCCGAATACCCGTGCTTCGTCACGGCAAATAAGTAGTTATTTTATTGCGTTAAAAAATGTATCATTAAAATTAACGTTACTACATAATTTTGTGCAGTTTATTATAGCAAGGTTCCCGTCATACTATATGTTATTCATCAACTGATAAGTTCTCAAAATATAATGTTTCTTGACTCTGGGGCGCTTCGAGACAGTTTCAACAAATAGAAAACCCGTTATCTACAGGTTACCAGTAGCAGGAACTAAACCACTAAAGGGTAAAATTTGTTGTCAATAATAAGTGGGCGGGGTCTCCCGTGGTCTAATAGCTAGCGCCTTGGATTCATAAGCGGGAGATGGTGGGTTCGATTCCCAACCTCCGGCAGGAATTTTATCATCCCACGGCTCGCTGGTAAAATTCCTCGCTGCACCCTGGATGTCGGCGCTAATGACCTAGATGTAGATGCGCCGTAAAAAAAAAAATAAATAAAAAATAAGTGGGCGTTAAAATTTAAAATTTTATGTTGCCAAGAAGTCATTTGGAAACACCCATTATATTTGCGACCATTAATTACCAAGGTTATAGGTGAGGAGGCTGTGCAAGGGTTCCGGATATTATTACCTCACCTGGAAAACTCTAAGGCTAGGCTTGCCATACGTCACGGTTTGACTGGGACTGTCCCGGTATTTTGCAATTGTTTCGGTGTCCCGCCCGGTTTTATCAATGTCCCGGAAAAGGCTTTACGATGTAAAAAGTAATGAATGAATATTCTAAAGAGAAACCCAATTCTAGCCGCCACAACAGGAAACTGACACCATCCTAAGCTGAAATTACTTTCCGACTTCCCAACGTTCTCTCTAGGAAAACATATCTCTATAGTATCTGCCCCTCAGGGCCCTCGTGGCCTATTACGGGACTGATATATATATATATATATATATATATATATATATATATATATATATATATATATACATATTGATTCCATTTATCAATGTTTTATATAGCCTCGAATGATGAAGTCCCCCTTCACTACGGTGCAAGAAAGAAAGGGGAATGTATTCGAGCTGAGTACACTGCTCACTGGCTTCCTAATAGCTGCAGGTTATGATGCATACTGTGTATGCGGCACTGTCACTTACCACAGGGCGTATTATGGCAACACTGATGATGTTAGTCCAGACGAAAGCGACACTGAAGCTCCCTCGGTAAGTAATTTGCACAATGGTTTTTGGGAGGCCCAGTGGCCGTGAGTGTTAAGGCGTGAGCACTAAACAATCCGATCCAAGGTTCGAGGGTTCGATTCCCACTACGGGGTGGTGGCTTCCTTTAGAAAAAAGAAAAGGCATCAGCCCTATCCAGACTTACCCCGATTTTCCAAGTGTTTTTGAGATACTTAAGAAAATATACGAAATGCTCAAAAGTGCTCATATCTATTAATAAATTACTTCTTTTCCAACATTTCCACTACTCAAAACGTAACCAAAATTTAAATATCTTAGTGTGTATGAGTAACAAACGTATACATGACAATTTTTTCTAATTAATCCATCGTTTCTAAGGTCCTAAACTGTACCACGGTTATTTTCGTGGCCTAAGGGTTTTGAAACGTGAAAATTTCTAGTCGGCATTTCCAGATAGCTTCACGAGGTCAAACCAATAAGTGGGTTTCGTCCCTATGGAGGAAGGGAGGAAACGCGCTAAGAACAATAATAAGGTGTCAGCTTAGGCAAATGTATCCATTAATAATTAGGAAACTCTATGATATACCTGTGGTACATGTTTCAACAAATCGACAATATTACCCACACTAACTTAAAAATGCCGAGTTTGTTTTTTTCGTCAGAAACCGTTTAGGAACATATTAAAACAAATTAATCCGAATCGTGCTCAAAAAGTTCTTGGATTGTAACAAACACGGGAGCTGAGGGCTCATGATTTGACTCATACCTTTCCCATTACTTTAAAAGAATAAATAAATTCATTGTTAAAAATAGCAAGAAATAAGTAATGTAATTTGTTCGTTCTAATATTGCAGACAAACCGGTATGTACAGTACAACCTGCTGCCACCTTTCAGCTCTAGATGGTACCGCGATTCATTAGCTAACTACGATCCAATCCCTTATGAAGACATGGCCATTTCTAAACTAAATAGGGAAAGAAAGAAACTGTTTCTAGAAGAATATAAGACTTGGCCCAAAACGGATCACGAGGTTTTTGCAGAATACGACAAAGAGGTTAGACTTGCCTAATTATATAATTAATATTTTACAGTTGAATATTGAGTGAAAATATATAGATGCTATTCGTGATTCTGATTTAGATAGAGGAATTGGAACACAGGAACCGCTACGACAACCCTGCCATCTCCTTGCCCTGTAGAAGGAAAAAAGTGGTTAAAGTTGAGGAAGACAGAGAGGAAAACGGAACTATGGCAGCAAAACAGCTGGCCGATCTTTATGAGAAACTCATAGCAGAAAGAGGACAAAGGGCTGATGAAGTGAGTATTTTCTATTTACTATTTCTAATTATAGTACTCGTAAAAGCAGTAATATTCGTGTCTATAAAACCTCGGATTAAAGTATATTTACATCATATTTCGATTTGGCAATATAAAAATTGAAATACTTTACAAATAAATATAGGAGGCGAGGTTAGCTCAGTGGTAGAGCACTCGATTAATATGCTGGAGTACTTGAAAACTCGGGCATGCCGTCTTTTGAGATTTTATCTTCTAATGTCATCGGGGTCCCAGGCCGTCCCTAGGCCTTCCTGGTCTTTAATTAATTTATTAATGGGTATCCAATAACATATAATAATTGTAATTGGTATACATTTTTAATAAGGAACGGCGAAAAGAGGAGGCCAAAAAGAAGTCACTACGAACGTATATTCAGGAAAATCCAACTGAACTTAAAAGTAAATATGAAGAAAGGAGGAAAAAAAGTGAAAGATCAGAAGTTGAAAAAAAGAGAGAAGAAAAAAAAAGGTTGAAGGGCAATTCCCAGGTTCAAGCAAAATTTTATGAAGAAGTGGTATGTTTCTTTTTATTTAATGTTTTTCGACATTCTCAATATCCAAGAATCTATATACGGGCATCACATGCACTAAAACAATTGAATAGATTATGTGTTGAGTTTTTGACAACTAAGCAAAAATTAAAGTTGGTTAGGAAAAATCACATATCTCTCCCTTTCTCTCTCTATGTATATATATATATATATATATATATATATATATATATATATATATATATATATATATATATATATAGACACACACACACACACACATTTGCATATATTAAATCAGTCCCGTAAAAGGCCACGAAAGCCGAGAGATGATTTTTGACCGGTTATAATCTAACTTATCGGGAGGTATCACTAGTGAGAATCGAACCCAGGAACGTAGACTTAAAGTACTCAAGTATTAACACACACGCTGCCAGGGCTACAAAATTGCAAAACAAATCTCGAAGAAAGAAGAACGGTGACTATTCAGAAGCCTCCAAAATTTCCTCAAACTTTCGAAAAAGGAGGTCAGTTTCATAGAAGAAAAAATACTAAGAGTTCAGACTCCATGGTTTCGAAATTACACCAGAAATATGCATTACTTTGAAACACGCTAGTACGACGATGGTCCTATGACTATAACACCGAAAAACTATCTGGAATGTAAAACAATATAATCAAATGTAATACAAGCCGTATTCCTAGTTTTGGGGACAAGTGCGACATCTCACTATTTGACTTTCGCTATCTCCCTGGTTAGAATTTCAGATGATATCCTTTATTGTACTAGTTATTTATTATTGTCTGTTAATCCTTCATGACCAAGAACAGCGGTTTATTTCCTTTGTGAATACATTTCAAGGGATAACATCTTCAATTTCTTAATATATCAAAGTAAGCAACTTATACAATTACTTAACCAATAAAATAAAGATTTTCATCATTCATTTTACTTCTTTTTCAGAAATATTTTGAATGGTTGTATGGACCAAATGGCCCACATCCAGAGTATTCTGAAATGCTCAAGAGGGATATGGGCAGGGCTAAGGGTCCTGAACTTCCAGAAATAAATCTATTGCAATTTATGGACATCTACGATCCGACGAAACATAGACTGGAAGTGCTCACCGGTGAAAGGCTGCATTATTACGGAAGGGACAGTTTAAGATGCAAAAAGTATTTGAAACGGAAGGGAGATGATATCTGGATGGCGGATATGCGGAGGCTAGAGAGGATCAAGAATCGAAGGGCACAATACAAGAGAGTTGATGAAGCAGATTCGAAAAGAAAAAGGGCTGACAGCCAAGACTCTGAGAAGCTTTCTTTTAACAAGCGTTTCGGTCTCTTTAGGAAGCAAAAAGGAAAGGGAAAATCTTCTAAAACAGAGCAAAGGAATGTTACCTCAAAGGAAATCAAAATAAGTCCATCAGTCAACGCAATCACACATAGAGCAAAACTTCTTGCATCGCCATTTATTAGAAAATTGTGGTTGACTTTATCTGCAGAACTTCCAAACATTAAAGTACTGAGTAAGTTGAAATTTAGTTCCCAAGATAGCCCAAAGCAATTGAGAAGGAAGAAAAAGGAAGATATTAAAATAGAAGATTTTAGTAACATAATAAAAATGTTAGAAGGTACATATTTCTTAAAACATTTGAATCCAGCTACCTTGGAGTTCATAGAACCAATATTAAGGAAAGCGTCTCATAGCCGTGGCACCGAAGTGAATTTGAAAAACTTGGAAATTGCAAAAAGTAAACAAAAGGTCTGGAGAAAAATCAAGAAGGCTAAGGAAGCGAAACTGTTAAACAAAAAACCTTACATACCAAGCAGAATCCATTGTTGGGTGCTCGTACGAGAAGGAACCCGAAGTGTAGAGCGACCTTTCTTTATAGATGTATTCACAGGAGTTCCTTATCCAGTAACCGACTTCAACTACTTGAAGATAAGCTGCGCATGGAATGATAAAAATTATTACATTCCTAGATTAGTTGCGACTCATCATGCTAAAGTAAGTCACACTATGTTTCTTAATTCACTTCTATGGAGTGACAATATTCACAAAATATGTATTTTGTGTGGCATTTCAGAGTCACATAATCTGTGGGATTTGTCAAGATATAAATAGATTTGACATTGTTTCTACTAAGCACATATTAATAATTAATTCCCTATTATTAACTTGAGATGCTTCTCTATTTCCTGGGACTAATTTTAATTGGTGATATTTCCAGTGATAAAAGCAAATACATTTTAAAGTTATAAAATGTTATTATAATCATACTATAAAATTTAAAATAACACTTCTTTTAGATAAAAAATAAAACAAATAAATTAATAAAATAAAAAAATATAAAGTAAAATAAAAATTTCTGACATGATTGGTAACAGCCTAATCCTGGATGATATGGATGTTCCTCACCTCTTAAATACTTCAAACAACCAAAAATTATTCGAAACAAATACATTCTAAAATTTCAACTAAAGTATATAACAATTTCAAAACATGAAGTAAAACAGCTCCAATAAATTAGGAGATTTAAATTGGTCACAATTTCACTATACTGGAAATACTGCTTGGCTTACTAGTCCTAGGAATATCTTTTTAGCACTTTCCTCCGAAGGAAAGTAGCTATTGAGGTTGGACTCATGACGGAATTTTTGAAAAATTTCTTCAAATCTTTATCGATCCTACCTAGTAGACACCGAAAATGACCCCCGTTAAAATTTATATATATCTATATATATATATATGCATATATATATATATATATGTGTCTGTTAACACGATAGCGGCCAGAGTTTTTGTTTTTTCGTCACGAAACTTGGTATATAGCATTCAATTAGCAAACGATTGAACGAGTTCGTTAACCACCAAAGTCGGTCCACCGGAAGGGGGGGTTTACCCCGAACCCAAAACACTTATTTGACTATGTCAGCCGTAATATTTGTTATATTTCAACGAAACTTGGTATTCGTAGTGTTAATTTAGAGAGAAAAGTGAGATATAAAAATGAACTAAATCGGTTCATTAGAAGGGGGGGTTTACTCCGGACCCACAATACCAATTCGCCACTACCAGCCGTGATTTTTGGTATATTTCGACGAAACTCGGTATTCGTAGTGGTAATCTACAGGTAAATATGTGTTGTAAAAAGAAACTAAATCGGTTCATTAGAAGGGGGGTTTACTCCGGACCCAAATTCCTAATATACTCATACCGGTCGTAATTTCTGCTGTATTGTAACGAAACGCTGTATACGTCGTGGGTAACTCATGAGAAAGAAGTGTTGTAAAAATGAGCTGAATCGGTCAATCGGAAAGCGGGGGTTTAATTTGTAATATATTTCAATAGAAAAGCCCGTCAGACGTAGGTTCACAAAGCCGCCGCAAGGAGCGCTTTCTACCACTAGAGTGACTGTATCCCGTTCCTGCGTTAGATCAAAATACGATAATATGAGGATTTTATTACGTAGTGTAGTAGGTACCATGTGTAAAAATAACTCTGGATGCAAATTAATAATTGATCAGTTACTCATTACAAAAATGAGAACTATTCACGTTTTTATTTTATTTATGTAGGATATTTTAAGCAAATTGTTCTGGAAAGCAGTCTACACTACCCAAATTCTGAGGAAAGTGCTTAGTTATGCAGCTCCTGCGTGACGGACTTTTTGTGTTAGATTTTCAGAAGGGGCAAGATATTTTTTGCGGGAACATCTTCAAAATAACTCAAGCAACAATAACACAGGTCAAACCTCAAAAACATAAGCATGAATTGTTTCGGATTTTTCCTGCGTTTTTTTTTTTTTTTTTGACCTTCTATATATGTATCTGATTTGATGAATGTTAACCAACCCGCTCATCGTAATCAGCGTCCCCAAAACCTCTTAAGGACCATACCACAAGGAGTGTTTTTTTTTTTTTAAATCAAATGTTGACCTGTGTGATTGAGGTACGCGTAAAATTCCCAGTGGCGTTCGTGAATGCGCAGAGGCGTTCACGCATGTGCAGTGAAAAAGAAGACTGTATGTGTCACAAAAAGATGTCCGCTGGCGTTCACGCGTGCGCAGTGGCGTTCGGGTTTGGCAGTGGTGTTTGTTCATTCGCAGTGGCGTTCGAGCATGCGCAGTTGCATTCGCGCATGCGCAGAGGAGTTCGCGCATGGCTGTGGCCATGTAAGAAAAAGAAGTCTGTATGTGTCACAAAAAAGTGTCCGCTTGTGTTTGCGCATGCGCAGTGGCCTGACCATGTACGAAAAACATAATTGTATTATACAGAGTGCATCACATAGGTTTATCGGGTGTACCTAGCGTTACAAAAAAGTGTCACAAGAAGATGTCCGCTGGCGTTCGCGCATGCGCGGTGGCCATGTACAAAAAAGAATACTATATGTTATACAGCACTTTACATAGGTTTGTCGGGTGGACCTAAAGCATATTTATGTTCTTGAATTTGAGCAGAACGCAATAATTTCCTCTGTAGATTACCACTACGAATACCGAGTTTCGTCGAAATATAACCAAAATTACGGCTGGTAGTGGCGAATTGGCAATGTCGGTCCGGAGTAACCCCCCCCCCCCCCCTTCTAATGAACCGATGTAGTTTATTTTTTTATTTATTTTTTTTTTTTTTACTTTTTTTTGCTCGTTGCTCCGTAATGAAAGTTATTCTGAAGATATTCCCGTGAAAATTGGCCTTCCTCTCGTCAACATCCTAGTATAGCGACACTTTTCAGATGCACCTAGTACTATACTGTTTAGAACTGTGTGACGGTATCTCGTTTATCTAAAGTACTTCTGAAAATAGGTCCGTTGTGATTTAGTGAAACTTATTTATAAATGAACTAAATTAGTAACTTGATTTATCTACTTCCTTCTTTTCAGACAAGAGAATTCAACTTTTCAGACAACACCTACTGGTTCCATCTACTTCCATTGGAGCCGATGACCAGCGTGGTTGAGAAAAAGAGGAAGCCCTGGTGGTGGGATATAAAGGGCCATCCACACGTCTTGCAGCATATAGAAATGCCGCCATACTGGGGAAGGAGGGTCAGGATACCAGTCCTAGGTAAGGCAGAAATCAGAACCACAATAATAAGTGGCATACCCAAAGAGAAATTATCTTTCGAAATTACCGTCAACAGGAAAACTGGGTCAGGTTTTAAAAACGTTATGCATTAATGATGGAAAGCACGAAAGACATATTGGGGCCAAAATATCGGAATACATCCCCTTATGGTGCGCATAAAAAAATCATTCCGTAACAGGCCGTTCACAAACACCAGAAGATAAAATCTTTGGTGCGCTCGAGCTTCAGAGATGGGAGTTAGGTTGCATAATAATATTAAAAAAAAAAAAAAAAAAAAAAAAATTACCTGGGGAGGGGTAACACTGGTATTTTGGCAAAAGCCAAAATTTTGGGCACATCTCTCGATGGGATGCATTTCACAAATAGCTATATATACATACATACATATATGATTAGAAGTTACTCGGTCTATTTTTGTTTATAGCTTTGACGAAGGCTTGAAATTCGAGCCAAAACGTTGGCAATAAAATCTTATGTTTACATAAAAATGTAGTTTCATAAACTATTCTGAGAAGAACCCCGACATTCTCTACCTTGCTATTCTCAAGGATCTCTCTATGGTCCACGGGGGAGGCTGAGGCTAACCTTCGGCAAGGTCCCTTCTGGCCCCCCTCGGGCAGATCACCGAGCTGGCTTTGAGGGTATGTCACGGACACGGGACCCGCCCTGCATCGGGAGTAAGGGTAAGTCCCCGGATGGTCGGTTACCTTGGCTAGGGGAACCGTAGAAGGTTCTTGCTCCGTGCTTTTTACCATGCCTGGCCTCCAGAGATGGAGGGTGTTTAGCATTATATCTGTGCTAAAAAAAATCAAATCAGTGTAATCGCTATGGTAGCGCCCAATTTGTCCCTAGGAGCCGAAGGAACTCGGTCCCGGCCAATCTGCAAGCAAGGACAGAGAATGCTGTCCAATTATGACTGTAGGTGTGCGATGGTTCCTGGAACGTCATCTCCTTGACTCATGACTAACCTGTCATCTGCAAACAGTGCGAAAGTGCCAGGTTGAGGCTCAGGGATTTCGTGACAATAAACGTTAAACAGTAAGGGGATCTCTTCTGATTTGGAAGTTGACTATCTACTTTAGAAAGCGATTTTTCACAGTGCAAGAATTTCCGTCGGCTCAAATTATTAGTTAAATTTAATATACTAATGTTTGTTTAGTAATTGGACTGGAAGATAAATTATTAGTCATTATTTAAGTTTAGATGGAATAGCTCATTGATGGAAGAGCTGATATAATATCAGAAATGACTTTGTAGTATCTGACGATCTGGTGACATAATATGAAGATCTGAGAGCCCCCGTTGTATGTTTCTACTTCCGTCAACTCGATAAATATTTCTGTCTTTCATAATTGCAGTATTATTTCCTGGGAGAATTTCCACTACATAAGGTTTAAAATTTCCAACATAAAATAACGAGGTAAAGGTATTCGACTTATTGCCAAGATTGTTAAGTAAGAGGTTTCCCTTTTTTCAGAATGGGACAAGACATTTTCTAACTGTAACAATAAGACATTCTACTACAAAAGAACTACAATTGAAGTATACGACAAGGACGGGAGGCCTGCTGACGGCTTGATCAAGAGAATATCCAGATTTCTGGATATGAAGAGAACAATGTTGGAATCAATAGACACTAAGTACGTAATGAGAAAAGACAGACTAATTTGGAGGCATTTTCACGTAAATTCTGGCTTCTTAGAGGAGAGATTCGAGGAGGGCAGGCCCGACCATCTGAAATGTTCGTTAAACTGAGTATTGGACTATTTTATTTTATGACGAATAAATATGTGTAAGTAGGGATAAATCTTCAATCCAAAAAGTAGGGTTATAACTACCTCTATTGCTAGTATAGGTACTAGGAATGGAGCTACGAAATATAAACTTATTTGATCTGAACAATCCTTCAGTGTCGATATTCAGGAATAAAAGAATACGGATTAAGACCTTTTCTGAAATGGGTGGAATACGATTTCAATTTATTGAGTTACCTAGTTTTATTTTATTCTTTTAATGTATATATTGTGAGGAAAAGCATGGGAAAGGAAGAAACCCAGACACTAGTCAGCAATATTGAACATCAGCAGCTAGAGACCTGCATAATTCCCACGATTCCCCAATCCTACCTGCCTATTTAGGCTGGGCTAAATTCTAACACTTTCAGTCACTCTCACTCACTCTCTACTAGACTCCACGCTCGACACTCTCCACTCTTTTCTATCATTCATCCCGTCCAGGCCAGTTGTCCTATCAATACACGCTACTACTTAAACGCTGCCTTTCATTCAGAGCCCCCGAATCTCCATCACATTGGTGGCAGCGGTAAAAGAGGACACCATCACTATCTATATATATCTATATCTATATATATATATATATATATATATATATATATATATATATATATATATGTACTTATTTATATTGAGTGGCTGAGATAGTTACTTTAGGTTTCAGGCATTTGGCATTTTTATTACCCGGCTTGTACACTGTAAAGGAATTTCAGTTTTATGGTAACCGAAGAGAAGATAAACTGTCCGTGTTAGTGATAAGCGATAAAGGTATGGTGGCGGAATTTAAAGAAGGACGTGTGGATCATCTCAAACGTGTCAAATACATGTATTCAGGGATAAAATCCAATCAGAGGCTTTACGTCATCGATGAGAATTCAAGAAATGTTAAGGTGCTAAATGAGTATGAATATAAAAGTATTGCATTAATTTTATTCATTATCTATTTACTTACTTCTATGATTACTTTTTTTTTTTTTAGTTGGGGTTTTTTTCTTTGATGTATACTAAAATCCCTAAGATCCTTCCATCTTATCTGTGCCTAAAAACGAGTACCGTAAAAGTGGGTTACTTTGTCCCAGTTTTATGACATTTTTTGTTTCATTTTTCGGTAAGAATATTTAATATTATAAAATAAACATTAAAAGGGCATTTTTAGGTAGTTGTAATCTTTCTTTATATGACTATATTTTTAAAATTATATTCTTTACACTTTTTTTATTATTTTTAAATTTGGGCTAAAGTAGCCATTAAGCTTGGGTAACTTTGTCCCAAACCAAATATTCATATAAAAAATCACTGTATTTCACTCTTGGGTTCAATTAACCCGCTTCTTTTGAAGGGAGAGAACTCACAGACATATATACATATGCACTTTATTTTTTAAAAAAGGTAAAAAATGGTACATAATTGACAAATCTTTTTCGTCGTTTTTTCTGACCTAATGGCTTCCAAACAGTCGATTGAGTTTAGCCTCCAATAATACTCAAGATATTTTATATTTTCTGGTTTTCGTATGTTTTTACAGAATTTTTTAAAATTTAGGATGAAAATAATAGTGCTGGTACCTTACATATTACGGAGAACAAAAGTAAATATTATATAAAAATATTTAATTTCATTTTTCATAATATTCAAATATAATTTTAGTACCAGGGGCTACTTTGGGCCACTTTTTTCTTGGGACAAAGTAACCCGATATTTAACAGTTGCTAGTATCATATTTAAAATATATCTATATTCAAACTGGAAATACAATTAAGCAAAATTCCAGTAGATATCCTGGTTAGGGATGATATTGGCTACAACATTCATTTCTTACCTCAGCTAAATCATCTATTGTTCTCCTTGTGCAGACAGAAGTTTGAGGATAACAGAAACACGTATTTTACAATAGGCAGTGAACAACGTCTACTACGACTTAGCAGGGATCACTAGAACTATTAAACAGTCGCACAGTGGGACAGAATCCCGATTTCGTGGCCAAAAATCTCAAATTACCTGTACCAGGGTTTTCGAGGTAGCTGATTACGAGTCTGAGATCAGATTTTCAAAATTCAAAATGGCGGATCCAAAATGTCGGCCAAAACTGTTTTTACGTTGAAAATATGAAGTGAAATCTCATCTAATTTTGTTTTTGATGTAATTGCTTACGATTCAAGAGTTAAATTACAGCTAAAACATCAGTAAAAGTATTGTAAAATTAATATTATAAAAAAAAAAAATGCATTTATCATGGAGTAACTTGATATAGGTAAAGTGGTAAATTCAAAAACCTTTCTTGGATTCTATTTGCTGCTGTCCATTTCGATTGAAAATTTCTAAATAACAGTCCTAATGACTTTTCATCTTCGTCTACTTGTATCATATGTCCGGTTTTTTTGAAAATTGCATCTTTCAAAACGTCAATGACGAATTTCTGTTTATGTTTTATACTGCCTTTCATCATAAGGAAAACATCCTTTCTTGACAATTCCAGATTTGAAGATTCAGAAGACTGTAAAATACCAATATAAATATGTTCAAAATTCAATGGCATTATTCAGAAATTATTTTTATTCTTAACAAAACTATATACTATGTATTAAAAACCCATTAATATTTCAGATTTTCAGATTTCTCGCGTACATTGTTATACCTTGAAATATACTAAAATAATTTATTACTACTAAATGACAACAAATATATTTAAATAAATTCTGTACGAGAAAAAAAGAATGAAGAAGTCTCAGTGAAACCATTTTTACGAGGGTCTCATCGGGGTCAACAAACAACAGGATAAGAATGGCTGAAGAGCAGGAGACTCCTTTCTTTACTGCAAAAACCCGACAGTGCAGTCGAAGGGTGCAACCTACCGTTAGGTCTTACAAACATGTGGCAAATACAGTTCTAACTCCTAAGAGAGTTCTTTGAGGACTATATTATAAAAGTTTTAAATTGTCATAAAACGTAAAATAACTTGTAAAGCGTTTATTTAAAATAATAAATTATCATATTCAAATTTAATTAGGACCATTAATTAATGTTAATTCACTAATTTCCATGATAGTTATAAGACATTAATCTATTTTAATAGATACAAAACATACCAATACACTATAACCTAATATCCAATGCATTACATTCACACGCCCGTTAATGTCGCGCCACGCGTTCCTCTATTAAAATTAGCCTCACCATTAAAGTTGCACTTTGTAGCAGCCAGTTTTTTAATATGTTATATTTAAGACTATACACTATCAGTTCCTTGTCAAAAGAAGACCGAGACTCGCAGAGAAATTTTTAAAACTATTAGAAAATCGATTTTAGATAAAAAATGTAAATCTTTTTATGTTTACTTGTCGCCAGATTTAAATATTTCCCACATTAAATTAGCAATAATTGTGCATAACCTTATATTCTACATACCTCCAGAAAGTTGTTCCATTTTGCCGAATTCCAATTGAATAAGTTTCTCCAGTTTCCCAGCACTTCAAAACAGGCAAGAATTTCTCGACTCGTCTACTTGTTTCGTGTGTACCGAACAAAGGCTGATTGTCGAATGATGTCAAGGCGACCCTAAAGCAGGTATATACCTGTCTGGTCTGGAATTTTGTTCTAGGACTATCCCTAAACAAGATCTGAACGTATAGAGGCGAAAATATACAACTTGAAAATTTGATTTTTGGCCACGAAATCGGGATCTGTCCCACTGTGAGTCGGTGCCTTCTAGCAGGTACTCAGGCCTAGCAGAATCCTGAGTCAGTACGTGAATCTGACAATATCAGCTGCTGCTACACATTGATGCAAACACTTTTTTGTTTTGGGACTAAGTTACACCATAGGGCCAAAGTAACCCACTTTTACGGTGCATATTTTATTCTGTAACCATCATGTTTTGAAGAGAGATTTCGAATGAAATCATAAAGGTGTTTTCTGACATCCTTGATTTTCATAGAAGTTGACCTGTTTCGACTTGTCAGAATTGCCTTTTTTTTTAATTTCAGATGATGAATACGTGCAAATAAAAACGTATTTTTACAGAGAACTACTTGACGCATCGAAACGCCGTTGCACGGTTCTTCCTTGTTTTGTTTGTACATTTTAAAAATATAATACAAAATATGGATAAAGAGGAAACCCTTCCCTTTAAAGGTATATTTGAGCCTATAGAAGTGTTATTCTCTCATTTCCGAAGGAACCATTTTATAGATCTCGACGAGAACTACAACTTTGCTCCTTTCAGTTTTACCAACTTCAGTTTTTTTTGAGTGGTGGGTAGGGGGTTCTCTTTCACTCTTCCGTGCGATGGCGAAGTTCGTTATTCTCGAGGCACGAATTGTGGCCCTTCGGACGTTATCGATTGTTGAATATTATATTCATTCTTCAACTGAATCAGTTTCTGGAACTCTTTAAATATCTCCAAGCCTATTTTCATTCCTAATTAGGCAGGCATAAATGATCGGAGCTTAAGGTGCCTGTAAATTGATGAGGCAGTACATGCGGAAGGATTTCAGCATCCTATCAGACTTCATCTTAATCCTGAGTTTTTGCTCAGAAGTATCATAGTGGAGTCAAATTACAGTTTATTCTTATAGCCGTTGATCGTTCGCTGCTGTTGAATCCAAATTTTCTTGACATCATTGAGTTAACTTTCAACAATGTTAAAAGTATCGTGTTTTCTCCGTTCGTAAATTTCTCCTCGTAAATCGTAATTATATATTAGGATTGGTGCTTTCAACCAATAGGCGGTCATTAATATATTTTAATACATTTTTTTACCGTCGTTTTGATACCACCAGGCGTCAAAGTGTTAAAGCAAAACCGTTAGGTCTTCGACAATTTTGCGCGAATTTTGATTGGCAAATTCTGCTGGTTAATGACCAAGACCTATTGTTTTAGACAAATTATTGTTGTCCCAAATAATCAAAAATAAAACATTCATTTATAAAATTTGTTCTTTAATGTTTAAAATCGCACTATTTATTTTCCAGAGAGTATGTGCACGGTACAGAAGGCTTTCGTTTCAGTTCATACCTTGGAAGGAATATTTCAAAGAATTTTCAGAAATACCATTAAAATTAGAAATTAATATGAACAGTATGTTCTCTGAATATTGGTATTGGGACGAGGATCTGGAAACACCAGTGAAATGGATAGCGGAGCATGTAGATGAGAAATCAAAAGCTTTTCTAAAATCAAAAAACATAAATCCATTTCTTGACACAGAACCAATTCTATATGGCGTAAGCATTCACACATACATCTTTATGTATAGTAGTTTTAGTATTATTATTATATCATGTTCCAGTCTAACCTAGACAGTATTCTGGACCTCAACGTAAAGTTAAAGACAGCGCAAGATGTTGACGATGCTGTGGACCTCTTCACTAAATCAGTCCAGGAATGCGCTAAACTTGCCAGCAAACCAACTCGCAATCGTCAACCGACTGTACGCCCAACCCCTCATCCAGTACAACAGCTCCTCTCAGCAAAGCGACGAGCCCGGGCACAATGGCAACGATCCCATCTCCCTGCAGACAAAACCATTTTAAATAGACTAACAAGAAAACTAAAGAACGAACTGACTAAACTTGACAACCACCGACTGGAAGAATATCTTTCTTCTTTAACGCCCCGTAACCACTCACTGTGGGAAGCCACAAAAAGAATTCTTAAATTTCAAGCTACCTCCTCTCCACTCCGACGTGAAGATGGAACTTGGGCCAGAAGTGACGAAGAAAAAGCTTCCCATTTTGCCAATCATCTAGAAGCAACCTTTTCCCCGAACCCAGAGTTAAACCCTTCCCATACTGAAGAGGTAATCACTTATCTTTCCGAACCCTTACCGATGTCCTTACCTCCACCTTCCTTTCACCCTTCGGAAGTCAAATACATCATTAACCATCTACCCCTCAATAAGTCCCCTGGTCCTGATCTTATCACCGCTAAAATCCTTCGGCACCTCCCCCATAAAGCCATCATGTTCCTCATCCTTATATATAACAGTGTACTTCGAACCACTCACTTCCCTTCCTCCTGGAAACACTCCTGTGTAATCCTTATCCCCAAACCAACCAAACCAGCTACCGAAACATCATCCTACCGCCCAATCAGTTTGTTACCCATCCTCTCTAAAATCCTTGAAAAACTTTTGTACAAACGTATCCTTCCCATAGTTGAATCCTCTGGTATCATTCAAACTCATCAGTTTGGCTTCCGATCACTCCACTCAACGACCCAACAAGCTTTCCGAGTTGTAGACACAATTTCCTCAACGCTTGAGCGTAAGGAATTCTGTTCAGGAGTCTTTCTTGACTTAGCCCAGGCCTTTGACCGAGTCTGGCATCCGGGCCTCCTTTATAAGCTCAAGCGTTTTCTCCCCATCACCTACTACTTAATCCTAAAATCCTTTCTTTCATCCCGCTTGTTTCATGTCCAGTACAATGCCTCAAATTCTACATCCCGCCCCGTGTCTGCTGGAGTACCCCAAGGCAGCATCCTAGCCCCTCTCCTCTACTCCATCTTCACCGCTGATATCCCCACTAATCCCAGTACCATTACCACAACTTTTGCAGATGATACTGCAGTGCTTTCATGTTCTGCCAACCCGCAGCAAGCCTCAGAAGCGCTCCAAAATCATCTATTGGAAATCGAGATGTGGCTAAAGAAGTGGCGAATTAAAGTTAACGCCGAAAAATGTAAGCACGTCACATTCACACTGCGGCGCAGTGAGTGCCCATCTGTTACCCTAAACGAATCCCTCATTCCCAAATCCGATGTTGTTCGATACCTAGGCTTCCACCTCGACAAGAGACTTACTTGGAACACACACACAAAAACAAAACGACAAGAACTAAACAGACGCTACGGCCTACTTAGACGACTAATCGGTCCCAAATCAAAACTCAGTACTGAAAACAAACTAACAATCTACAAAACGATTATTAAACCGATTTGGACATACGGCATTGAACTATGGGGTACAGCAAAACCTTCCAACATGAACCGAATCCAAACCTTCCAGTCCAAAGTCCTTCGCCGGATCCTTAATGCTCCCTTCTACGTCAACAATAACGAGACCTCGAAATTCCCTTTGTCACCGAATTAGCTAAAACCCGCTTCTCCACTTTTCATTCCAAGCTATCCTTTCATCCCAATCCCCTTGCCCAATCCCTTTCCACAGATGCGATCCCTCCCAATCCCCCGAGACGCCTGAAAAGAAAGTGGCCTAGGGACCAACTGTAACACTTAAAAACATTATTCATTCCTTAGGGAGTGACAGCAATGGCTGCCTTCTCCCCTCTGTTCTTCCTTGTGTAAAGCTATGTATGAGATATTTATTTACTTATTGTATTTATGTATACAGATTGTAAATATTCAATAAAAAAAAAAAAAAAAAAAAATATATATTATATCCTTATGGAATTGATGCAAATTGAGAAGCCACCTCTTAAAATTCCAATAATACCACCTAAAACCAAATGGTTATATTTTCAGCAATCTTTATAACACATATCCGATTAAGTTTGGAGAAAACCTTTACTGTATGAGGTGTACAGATTTAATCGGCTCAAGACCTACAGCATACGTACTCATGTACGACTTTGGTTGAAATCTCGGGTATACACAGAAGAGTTTCTGTTCTAGTGTAGACGTTCGGGTGTCGTATTAGGATTTCTAGACCGTCTGAAATTGGGTCATCAAGCGGCCGGAGCATCTTACTGACTACACTATCTCTCTAGTGAAATGTAAGGTCAAAAAGTCCGTCACGCAGGAGCTGCATAACTAAGCACTTTCCTCAGAATTTGGGTAGTGTAGATTGCTTTCCAGAACAATTTGCTTAAAATATCCTACATAAATAAAATAAAAACATGAATAGTTCTCTTTTAAATTTGTAATGAGTAACTGATCAATTAATAATTTGCTTCCAGAGTTATGTTTACACATGGTACCTATAACACTTCGTAAATAAATACAAAAAACCTCATATTATCGTATTTTGATCTAACGCAGGAACAGGATACAGTCACTCTAGTGGTAGAAAGCGCTCCTTGCGGCGGCTTTGTGAACCTACGTCTGTCGGGCTTTTCTATTGAAATATATTACAAATTAAACCCCCGCTTTCCGATTGACCGATTCAGCTCATTTCTACAACACTTCTTTCTCATGAGTTACCCACGACGTATACCGCGTTTCGTTACAATACAGCAGAAATTACGACCGGTATGAGTATATTAAGAATTTGGGTCAGGAGTAAACCCCCCCCCCCTTCTAATGAACCGATTTAGTTTATTTTTACAACACATATTTACCTGCAGATTACCACTACGTATGCCGAGTTTCGTCGAAATATACCAAAAATCACTGCTGGTAGTGGCGAATTGGTATTGTGGGTCCGGAGTAAACTCCCCCCCCCCCCCTCCTAATGAACCGATTTAGTTTATTTTTACAACAGTTATTTACCTGTGGATTACCACTACGAATACCGAGTTCCGTTGAAATATACCAAAAATCACGGCTGGTAGTGGCGAATTGGTATTGTGGGTCCGGAGTAAACCCCCCCCCCCTTCTAATGAACCGATTTAGTTCATTTTTATATCTCACTTTTCTCTCTATATTAACACTACGAATACCAAGTTTCGTTGAAATATAACAAATATTACGGCTGACATAGTCAAATTAGTGTTTTGGGTTCGGGGTAAACCCCCCCCTTCCGGTGGACCGACTTTGGTGGTTAACGAACTCGTTCAATCGTTTGCTAATTGAATGCTATATACCAAGTTTCGTGACGAAAAAACAAAAACTCTGGCCGCTATCGTGTTAACAGACACACATATACATATATATATATATATATATATATGCATATATATATATATATATATATATATATATATATATATATATATATATATAGATATATATAAATTTTAACGGGGGTCATTTTCGGTGTCTACTAGGTAGGATCGATAAAGATTTGAAGACATTTTTCAAAAATTCCCTCATGAGTCCAACCTCAATAGCTACTTTCCTTCGGAGGAAAGTGCTAAAAAAATGACCAGTCTGTGTGGTGCGTCTTACTCTCTAAGCTTTCATGGTATGTTGCAGACTTGAAAGGAAGCTGTGTAGTAATTTAAGGTCTTATTTTTGTATGCTTTCGTGGAGGGTTGTTTGTTGGTTGACAGGATTATCTCAGAAAATAGCCAAAGTAATTTATGAATCTGTTTAAGGTTGGGAAAAGTCTTCAAGATACTCCATTCCAGTTGTGTAAAAGGAAAGAGCAATATGAAACTCGGGAAAGAGAAGACAGAGTTTATTTGATGGGTCTGGCTAGAACACTGGAACAGACGGTAAGCAATCTACTCAAATTTAAATTGTTTAATAATAATATCACAAAATTGAATAGTGTGATTTTATTGTGTTTCCTAACTACCTACAGAGAGAAGACGCCACTTATGACTTGTTATTGCAATCCGGAAATGCGGATTACATTACCCTTAGGTCTCGAAAAACCTAATTTAATATATACATTAAAATTTAATATATATATATATATATATATATATATATATATATATATATATATTTATATATATGGCGAGGTTAGCTCAGTGGTAGGGCACTCGACTAATGAACTGGAGGACCTGATTTCAAAACCCGAGCGCGCACTAAAGATTTTTATCTTTTTCTGGCTTTTCTTTATCCTACACATACTATTTATATCTTTAATTAGAAACCAGAATATACTTTTCCAAGGTTGTCGATGCCCTTAATACGAATCTTTTCCTAGGGATATTATATTATTAGATATTTTGTTTGAGGATATCTCGAAACCTGGGACTTGAAAATAATTCTGACGTTAGATACTTAATCAGATCATTGAAAGTATATTTCTGGTTTCTGGTTATTTTTAGTCGATCTGTTTTGCCTATTAGTGAAGTTTTCAATTAAGTAAAACCAATTTTAAACACTCTAGGTAAAATAAACCAGAATACTCATTTATTCAATAATTCATCGCATGAATTAATGAATAAATGAATTTCGTGTATGTTATAAGTAACAATTACAATAACAGGGAGTCTCAGTATGTAATGTGCAAATCCAGAAAACCCAGAAAAATAAAAATAATCAAATGCCTAGTCCTATAAAGAAAATATTAAAAGAACAATGATAGTAATAATAACAAATGGGCGACGCTAATGCCTAGATGACGGTGCGACATAAAAAAAAATAATAAAAAAAAATGAATCCTTGCGTAACGTGTTATGTAAAAGTAAAAATAATGAATAGCCACAAAATTAAACTCTACACTTTCATCGCACTGAAAATGAATCTGATCATAGAATTTTCTTATCATCTCAGAGTTTCAAGATACCCTACAGAATATTCAACATTAAACCTCAAGACAGATTAACATTAAAAGCATGGTGTTTATTATTGTGTTTTTTATTAAATATTTAGCAGGCCTCTTTCGTGATTTTTTCCAAACATGTTTAGTTTTATGATAGATTTTAGGCTATTTAAAAAAACATATAGCAGTTAAAAGTATTTCAGGGCTCGAATTAGGAATTAGCACGCTATTATTTTCGCCCTCATAGAGAAGACAAGAATACAATGACTGGAAAATGTACGAAAAATATACAAATATTGTGGTAACTGGGGTATGAGTAAGTTTTTCTGTCATAACTTTATTTAAATTATAAATTATTTTTTCATTCTAATTTTCTGTCAGGTTTGTGATATCGTAATATTAAGAGAATATGAAAAAATAATGGATGTTTTGCATGGAGCAGATGAATTGAAAAGACTAAATATACCGTCAGAAAAAGCTTTGAACACAATGAAGATATACTTTGAAGCAGAAGTAACTAATTACATTTTTTTTTTGTTCATACCATGGATTTTGTCAATATTTATATTGGCTTGAATGAACATTTTGTTTAACACACTAAATACATCTCCAAATGGGAAACAAACCAAGATGTTGATCTACAGGTTATAAAAATAATGTATTGACTACGAAAACGTTTATACAATATAAAGATAAATCGACAAAACATCAAAAAATACAGTTTTATTAAAAAACTGACTCTTATTATTCCCGGAAAATTTGAAAGAAATACGACTCGCAGGAACTTAATACTTCTAGAAGCTATTTTATAGGAGAGCTTGGAATAGATACTTCATATTTTTGTTATATCTTCTTGCTATTTTTGAGAAAACTTCATTCTGTTGTTAAACAAATTAAAATGACAACTCGACTGACTCTTCGAGGCAGGTCTGTTACATATATATATATATATATATATATATATATATATATATATATATATATATATATATGTGTGTGTATTGTGTGTGTGTGTATGTGTGTGTTTGTGTGTGTGTGTGTGTGTGTGTGTATAAAAAATACCACACCATGGGTGGCAACCTAAAAAAAAGTGTATATATATATATATATATATATATATGAGTGTGTGTGTGTATAAAAAATTGTAAAACTAGTTATGTCTTCCATTCATTAGCGTAGAAGGCGTATTAATAATTAGGCATATTTCATTAATTAACTAAAATTCAACTTACGTTTAAGAATATAATATATGTCAACTCAACTTATGAATTAAAATTTTAAGGGAGTCAAGTTGACCCAGTCCGCAAATTTAATGATAATGAAACAAAAAATGAAACGTCATCTTATAGCTTTTTCTTTTCAAACATCGTAACATGTTTATATTTATTTACATTCCAAATTTAAACCGTCTTAGTTCCTACAGTCCACATGTTATCTTGAAGAATATAAAAGAATAAAAAAGATAACGGAAGGTAAATATTTTAAAAATCTCATTGTTTTATTTGGCTGCCATAAAGCTTTTTTGGACAGTCAAATATTCGGCAGATTTGACCTTTTGATAGTGGAATACTTTCCCTTTAGTAGAGTGAAGTCAGATTGAAGAATTTGCCGTGAATAAGTCCAGCAGGAATTATTAAAGATGGAAAATGAAAGATGCATTTTTTAATATTCGTTAGTTTGCTTTTGTATCGACGATATAATCCTGACAAATTACAATTGATTTTGGAATAATAAACATTCTGAAAATAGGAGACAAGTGCAAGGACGTGTGGATTTTGGATGAAAATCCTTGGACTTGTCTTTTGTACGTATATTGTATTTTATTTATATATATATATATATATATATATATATATATATATATATATATATAACGTGAGATATCTGCTTTTTGGGGACGGCAATAATATCAATATGCAGAGCTGAGTTTGGACAGGAAGAAGATGTATTGATCACAAAATATCAATTTTTGGACTTGAATGGTTTTTTAATGAAGCCTTCATTTGTTCTCTTTGAAAAAAAAAAAAAAAAAAAAAAAAAAAAAAAAAAAAAAAAAAAACTCAGCATCTATAGAAAACGAGTATGCCGATTCGTTAATAAGAAGAGGGTCTTTACTTCCGACGTAATTCTTAAAATATCCTGAAAGGTATTTTACTTTTATTAGAACGCCAAAAAACTAGGCATTTTTATCTTTGGTTCTGAGTTGAGGTTTAACAAAAACCCACCAGGCCAAATTATGCATTGCCCTGTGGATGTAATTTTAATCTTTTATAACGGAATTTTAATTAATGATAGCTAATAAGAGAGATGTAAGAGCTAGTATGAGAGGTCTATTGTGATTTTTTTTTTTTTATTATTTATTTGAAATCTGTACATAAATCAATTGTACAATCGTCAAGTTTGTTGACCCAGATAATATATACAAGTTGATTAGAACGGTAAAATTAAAACAAAATAAAAATAATGAAGTTTTGGAAGAAGCCAACCATTGTTGGTACTTCCTGAGGCGAGTAAACAAACGTTTTAATGATCAAAATAGGATCGGCTATGTGAGTTTATCTCGGGGCCACTATCTTTTAAGCCGCCTGGGAGGGTTGTCTGGATGGGATTGGGAAGATAAGGATAAACCTTCAGGATTAGGATGGTACGACAATTTGGAGTGGAACATTTGGAATCGGGTTTTAGCAAGATCAAGGACAAATGGAATG
This sequence comes from Gonocerus acuteangulatus, assembly GCA_946811695.1. Classification (NCBI taxonomy): domain Eukaryota; kingdom Metazoa; phylum Arthropoda; class Insecta; order Hemiptera; family Coreidae; genus Gonocerus; species Gonocerus acuteangulatus. Next base: position 91,192,570 of record OX328123.1, read on the forward strand.
TTAAGTTCGTTGTGTAGGGTTTTGTTGGATACGTAGAAAGGGGCATTTACAATTTTACGGAGCACTTTTGACTGGAATGCCTGTATTCTGTTGATGTTTGATGTTTTTGCAGTACCCCAGAGTTCAAGTCCGTATGTCCATATGGGTCGAATGATTGTTTTGTATATCGTAAGTTTGTTCTGTGTCGTTAACTTAGACGAGCGTCCAAGAAGTCGTCTAAGTAGTCCGTATCTTTTGTTCAGTTCTTGTCGTTTTAGTCTCGTGTGAGGATTCCATGTCAGTCGGCTGTCAAGGTATAATCCTAGATATCGAACCTCGTTAGATACTGGAAGTGGAGTGTTTTTAGGTAAATAGAAGGACATGATCTCCGGTTGAGAGTGAATGTAACCTGTTTGCATTTCTCTGGATTAACTTTTATCCTCCACTTTTCGCTCCAATGTTCTATTGCGGTGAGATGTTCCTGCAGGTGTTGGGATGCTACTGAAGGTTCAGGAGAGATTGATAGGATAGCGGTATCGTCTGCGTAGGTGGTCAGTAGGGTTTGGGGGTGTGTGGGGATATCCGCAGTGTAAAGAAGGAAAAGGAGAGGACCAATAATACTCCCTTGGGGGACTCCAGCATTTATTGAACAGGAGGAAATTGCGTCTACAACTCTTAAGCACTGTTGTATACTGGACAGATGGGTGCGGAAACCAAACTGATGATTGAGGATTTTCTTCGAGGATTCTATGATAGGGAGGATTCTTTTATAAAGGAGTTTTTCGAATATTTTAGACATTAATGGGAGGAGGAGAGAAAGGATTAATTAACCTGCACCCTCCGGCCTCAGGCCAAAAGAAGTTTGTGCGCGAAACGGCTATGATTACAGTTTTCTTGCAACGAAAATAGTATGCGCAATTAGAAAAAAATATGCGCAATTTCAGTTAAACTGGCAAAAGCGGAAGTCAGTTATTATTATTTAAACGACCTATTTTTTTTTTTTTTTACAAAATAGGTCGTTTAAATGAGCGTGTGTATGTGTATACGTACGTATATATATATATATATATATATATATATATATATATGTGTGTGTGTATATATATATGTATATATATATATATATATATATATATATATATATATATATATATATGAGATGTATATAAAATATCTGATGGTCTTCGCTTCAATTTCTGTATTAAATCCACTTAAAACTAAAAATTTGGGTTTTCTTGGAGATTTCATTCCAGTAAGTATTAACATTGGTTTAACATTAAAATGACATTTTAAATTTGTTTGCTGTAAAAAGAAACTTAGGTAGTAAATTATAAGAATTTATAATCTAAACTTCCCAAATCACATGATGGATAAATATGATATAGAAACAAGATGATAAGATGACGTAGTTCCAACGAGTCAGGCTTTTTTATATTTTGCTGGAAATCTAATAAAATATCCGTACCTAAAACGGCATAACAAATCGTTGTTTTTTCCGGAAACTAACAAATGTTCACAGAAGTGAATAGCGCGTCTTTCGAAGTTCAGCATTTTTTCTATGAATAAAGAGTAGACATCAAAATCAATATCCTACCGAAAAGAATAAATCATTAAAGAAGTTGCTATGGCAGCTCAGAGGCTTTATTCACTTTTTTTTACCGCGCACGCTAGTATAGGTTGCCACTCTTCCTAAAGAAAACGCGGGAGCAGATAATGTTTTCAACAAGGCCATATAATAAAAGTCCGTCACGCAGACGCTCCATAACTAGGCAATTTCTTCAGAATTTGGGTAGTGTAAACTGCTTTCCAGAATAATTTTCTTAAAACATCCTACATAAATAAAATTAAAATATGAATAGTTCTCTTTTAATTTTGTAATGAGTAACTGTTCAATTAATAATTTTATAATTAATTTGCTTCCAGAGTAATGTTTACAAATGTTACCTACTAAACTACTTAATAAATAAAAAAAAAAACTTCATATTTTCGTCTTTTGATCTGACGCAGGAATATGATACAGTCCCTCTAGTGGTAGAGAGCGCTCCTTGCGGCGGCCTTACGAACCTACGTCTGGCGGGCTATTCTATTGAAATATAGTAAAGAGTAAACCCCCCTTTCCGATTGACCGATTTGGCTCATTTTTACAACACTTCTTTCTCGTGAGTTACCCACTACGTATACCGTGTTTCGTTAAAATACAGCAGAAATTACTACCGGTATGAGTATATTAGTAATTTGAGTCCGGAGTAAACCCCCCCCCTCCTAATGAACCGATTTAGTATATTTTTAAAACACATTTTTACCTGTAGATTACCACTACGAATACCGAGTTTCGTTGAAATATAACAAATATTACGGCTGGCATAGTCAAATTAGTGTTTTGGGTTCGGGGTAAACCCCCCTCCCGGGGGACCAATTTTGGTGGTTAACGAACTCGTTCAATCGTTTGCTAATTGAATGCTATATACCAAGTTTCGTGACGAAAAAACAAAAACTCTGGCCGCTATCGTGTTGACAGACACACACACTCATATATATATAAATATATATATAAATTTTAACGGTCATTTTCAGTGTCTACTAGGTAGGATCGATAAAGATATGAAGAAATTTTTCAAAAATTCCGTCATGAGTGCAACCTCAATAGCTACTTTCCTTCGGAGGGAAGTGCTAAAAAGTCCGTCTCCCAGTTCCTTCATCTTAGCGCGAATCCGTACATATCTCTAGTGCTATTAGTAAAGCTATAGATTTTATTTCATATTTTTGACGAGGTCAAACCCCACGCATAACGTGTTATTGGTGGGGTTTGATCTCGTGAAAAATATGAAATAAAATCTCGAAGAGAAAATAGATGGTTTCATTGTGTCATGAGGTCAACCTCATAAGTGGGTTTCCTCCCTATGGAGGGAGGGAGGAACCGCGCTAAAAACTCAAGCTGCTGCAGACGGTACTCGAACCCGCATTTCCTTAAGTAGGAATCGCATGCCTCCCACGAGACCCCGGATGTTATTATTTATAATTTCTTTTGTAATAACTAAATTAGCTCTTTACTGTATAGCCTGTATAATAAATATAAATAACGATAATTTTATGCGCAGTGCACTCGCTACCTGGCTTAGGAATGGGCTACGTTTACATCTACGCAGGGACGCAGTTTCAAGTTATTTAATTATAAGTAAATTATATAAGCTACCTTTAATTAAGTACTTTTCGAATTTTAATCAAAATAAAATTTACGAATTGCTTAATATGTATTCTGAGCAATGCTTTGACAATGCATTAGGATAATAAATCAATAAATAAATACGACTTTTCTAAAAACTGTCATTGTATAAGTGTAGGTGTATATGGCTCCAAATTTTCCAGATAATGGAAAAGCTAATACTCAAATTATTTGAAAACAAATTTATAACATTATAAATTGCAACGTAGATAATTAACAGGATGTGTTGGAAATTTAGCAATAAAATATAACTTCAAGTCTATGAAAATAACGCTATCAGATAATTAGAAAACACAAATTACTAAATATCTTAAACAATAAAATTTTAATTATTTAATCTAAAGCAAGGGACTTAAGTTCTAATTAATATATATTAATTTGAAACCTTTACACAGAGAGAAATGTTGAATCGTGACTTCGAATTTACAGCTTCAAAAGAAAACCTTGATAATATTTGGTCCAACGATGATAAGAACCTAACGAAGAAATTATTTCATCATTTTGTCAAAGAAAAATATTGGCTGGAATTTGTGGTCAGCTCTTGGGATAAGATGAACGATATTTTCAAAGACATTATTGAGGTAAATATTTATTTATACATTGGATATTTTTAATCAGCCTAAAGTAATAGAAAATTAAGGTATTGGCTACAATTATCCAGTAATGATAATGACAACCATACCCTTATCATGATAAAATAATAAATACCTAAAAATACCATCACTAAATAGGTTTTTTTTTTTTTTTGTTTTTTTTTTTTGTTTTTTTTTTTTTTTTTTTTTTTTTTTTTGACGGTGCATCGACAAATCTGGGCCATTAGCGCCGACATCCGCTAGGTTCCGATGAATTATCTCAACGAGCCCTGAGATGAGAAAATTCCTGCCGCCGGTGGGGATCGGACCCATCATGTCCAAATTATGAATCTAAGGCGCTAGCCACTAGACCACGGGAGACCCCCACTAAATAGTATCTTTAAAATTTAGTTTAGAATATTAATATAGTTTTTTTTTTTATTTATTTATTTTTTTTTTTATTTTATTTTTTTTTTTAATTCAACTACTCCGACTACCAGCTTCATTTGTACCCTGTAACAATTAAATAACGGTGTAATTCCCTGATGGTTCATTTTTTAACGCCATTTATTTTTTCTTAAACGGGCAAAGCTCGCTTATGATGTTGATAACATTCAATGTAATTTCAACAGATACTTTACTTCAGAATCAATGCATCAAATTATGGATCCATTCGCAACAAACCAATTCTCAGATATTTGGTTCCTTTTTCACAAGAATTGAGACACTGGTAATAAATCGGCTTTATTAGATTTCTTGCTTCTAAAACCCGCGGAATCTTTATAAATTCTTTACATGGATTTCAATTTTTAAAAAAATTAGAAATAAATAATGTGTATAACAAAGTAATTTTTACGGTAAATTTTATTTATGAAAAAAGCATTGTTTTTTTTTGGTCCTCATATTATGTATTTAAATTTAAATTTTAACGTTATTATTCATTATTATTTAACGTTATTATTCATTATTATTAACTGAGAATTTTGGGACGGATTGCTAGAATTTCTTTTTTCTAAAGAAAAGCCACCACCCCTAGTGGGAATCGAACCCACGACCTTTGGCACGGAGTGTTAAGTGCTCACGCTTACGGAGTGTTAAAGAGCTGTTCAGAGCAACGAAAATAACACTTTCCGTAACTCCAAACGCAACAAAAATTTAAATATCATAGTTTGGATGAATCTCAAACGCTGGAACAATTTTTAACTGAATTATTCGTTTCTGAATACTCAAACCGAAAATGAGCCAGGAAAACTATTTGTGCCAAGTTTTCTCGTAAACTGTTACAGATGTAACTTTTAAAAGTGGCTTTATTCGTTTCCCTACGTTAGAAAACCTACAATTTAAATAAGAATCTCAATATGGTAGGGAGAGAGAGAGAGGAAAGACGTAAAGAATGATTAATTAGAAATAATAAAGAGCCTAATATATCAGTGAATAACTGTATCTATTTTTACACTTCTAGGAAAGGAAAAGGTCCAGCCCTCTTTTCAAAGGTTATTCTGATCTTTTACACACTCTTGTGAAGGCATTTGGCCATGGTTTTGGATTAACAAGCGGCTCGTTCCCAAAAGAACCGACAAATACAAAAGACCTTTTAGAGGTACAAATTCAAGAACCGCTGAAAACGGCTTATAGACACAGACAACAGATTAAACGTGAAATGTTAATCACTGAAGAGGAAGGGATCAATGAGAGCAAAACAGAGATGTCGTCATCATTTGAAATGACAAGGTTTAATGGATCGAAATCAAGGAAAACTGAAATAGAAACAATCGATAAAAACAATCAGCGTACAACAATAGAAAAGAAAACCCTGAAAAGAAAGACAAAGAGTGGAACTCGAAGTTCTAGTAGCAGTACAATAACCAAAAAAGAAGAACTGAAATTGGATGGAAATATTCCATATACAAAAGTGAAAGTAGATAAAAATTATCTCCTTAAAAGATTGTTATTACAGATCGTACAGTTTCTAACTCCAAAAGAATATCATGCTCTTTATAAAATTAATTCCTCCCCGAATCTAGGGTGGAACAAAAATTTTATCGACGTCTTCAACGCTTTTGTCAATGAAATTGCGGTGAAGAATGCCGGAAAAAATGAAGAAGAAGATAAGGTAATAGGCCTGATTGACTATCACCATCCACACAGGGCTCATGTAAAACGACATCAGGACGTCCTAAGATTAATCAAAAAAATAATGCCAACTCGAAAACTATCTTTATCTGAGAAGGACGAAATAATGAATATCTACAACAGACCAGCAGACCGTGGACATTTTGAAGAAAACGATATAAAAGATTTGTTACATGTATTTTCAAAAAGAAACGATTTCAAGAACATTCGATCTGAGGATATTGAAGGTTTTATCGCTAGGTTTCTCGACAAGAAAAGAGCTGAACTCTTCGAAGAACCTTTACCAATGAAAATACTATCAGGAAGAAAGACGAAGAGGAAACTAAAACCGCTAGAGGTTAACTTTACTTTCGAAAATGTTCCTAAAACATTGGAAAACCCTCTCATTAAACGAGAAGGGGAGTTAGTTGATCACTACAAGCTCTTCGTACACCGATACAAAAGGATTTCCAATTCTGTAAACGGTTTAAGGCAATTTCTAAGCGAGATAGGTTATCGGCCACGACTATCTTTGGTGGCTGATAAACAAAATACCCTGATCCTACAAAATACAAATCCACAGCCTGCTTTTTCATTTGAACTCCTTGCGAAGAAAGTACCAATTCAAGAAACATTCTCTAAAGAAAAGAATAAGCGTAAATTTCTTGGGCATCGGGATAAGAAACTCAAATATTGCTACATTGACGGTAAATACAATTATAATAATAGATACTATATGTATAATAATAAATGGAGAGAAGAGTGGATGGGCTCAAATGTTATTACTGGCATTCCTAACGTTGATTTGTCGGTTTTAACATCAAAGCGTAACATGGACGTTGGAGTCATCGACGTTATCAATCTGTTTTCAAAACCATCAGAGCTGCGATTAGTTGAACGAAGAAACAAAAATAGTTTTACCTTACAGCCTATAGTAAGAGACGATGAAATTAGAATATTTGATGAGAACGAGATGCGAAGAAAATTTCCAATGGATTACTCATTTCTAGAACTTTGTGAAGAAAGAATCACAGATGTTCTAAAGACTCCTAGTGAAGATTCTGAAGCAGATATAGGAAAATGTTTAGAAAAGACTGACAAGGAAATCGAACGAGCAATATTGAAAAGGCACAAGAAGAATAGACTCGATTGGAATGAAGAAGAAAGAAAAAGAAAACGTCGTACCATAGAACCATTAAGGGGACAACAAACTTTAGACGAAGCAATCAAATCATGCCCTCATTGCATAAATGCATATTATGAAGCAAACAAAGAAAGATTGAAAATGCTGAATTTTATTGAAGTAAAAAGAGATACACATATTGCATTTTGCATGGCTCGCCCAAATAGAAATCCGCATCCTTCGAACGTACTTGAAGAACACAAAAAGAGAATTCAATTTTATGAAAAATACATTCAGTATCTACAGGACGAGTCATCCGTTTATAACTCTTACGGCAAAAAAATAGAGTCTGATGACTGCAGGCAATTCAAATATTTCTTAGAACTTTTAAATTACAAAGCAATATACGATTATTTCCCAGTAAATGTTTTATTCCGCAAATACCAATATGAGTCAAGGCCATGGGCCATATATCCAGAGGAATTCGAATTTACAGATTCACGATTTTTTGAACAAATGGTTTTAAAGAATGATAAGCAGCCAAGAATTCTGAAGAAAAAACTTGTCATTAAACGCTCAGTGGAAACTATAAAAGTGCCATCATTTAGTAAGCTCCCGGCTACAATCAATTTCAAGAAAGAAATTCCAAAAAGAAACGTTCAGCCAGGAAAAATGAAGGTCGTAAAAGAGACTTCGAAACAAGAAGGAATTGAGATGAGAAGAACTGAAGCAAAAGTGGATGTGATCTTGTCAGCCCCTAGGGAAGAGACTGGATTGAAGAAGAAGTCGTTATACCCAGAAGTAGATCCGAAAAATGCAAACCAGATAGAAATCTACAGGGATCAAAGACTGAAAAGAAGCCACACAAAGCCTCATATGAAATACAAACAGGTGCCAATAAAATCAGGAAGTTGTCAATTGGCTTCCACAACCATTAATAAAAAAAGTTGGAAATAAATTTTCCTTTAGAACTGTGTTAATAGTTTTATAAGAATGGATTAGATGTTTATTTAGCTTTTTCCTTAGGAATATTGCTATAAAAGTTATACACATGAAAAAAAGTTTGAAAAATACATACAAATGTCCCTCGATACTACCTACAAGGAGGGGGGGCTATAAAGAGACCGGCAATACCATTTAAGTAAAATATAAATATAAATATATATATATATATATATATATATATATATATACATATATGTTTTTAAGAAACACCAAAACATGTCTAGAAGGTTCTATAGTAACCATATATTATATTAATAAAGACATTTTAATTTTGTGTCCGTGCATTTAGTCTCTGAGACGGTTCAATGATGGCGGTTCCATACATGTTTGCTCAAACATTATTTGCAACCCTAGGATACTAATCAATTAATATGCCATAATATTTTTATATTTTTTTCTGTAATAAAGGTACCATAGATGGACTACATAAATATGAAAAAACGATCGAGATATCTTGATATGAAGTTGGCTAACAGATTTTTAAAGTTATGTATTTTTTAACACGCCTATGTGAAATTTAGAAAGGTTTTAAACATCAGCATCACGAGGAATCACGGAGTTATTTGTGTCAGTTTGTAGCCTTTACATACCAGTAGAAGGAAAAGGGGGTTTCTGGCACACTTCCAAAAATACCCCATTTCCCCGAAAAAAACCTGATCGCTGGGTTTATGATGATTTTAATACAAAATTCCAAATCCCGCTACACATAGTGTCTAAAATACCCCCAAAATTACCCCAAAATGTGGAGGTTTCTAAAAATTACTATCATCCATCTGATCACCAATATTTTTCAGGATTCTAAAAAACTTCTCAATTTCTGAGCGCATTTCCAAATACCCCATTTTCCCGAAAAACCTGATCGCTGGGTTTTTAACGATTTTTCCCCAAACATCCAAAATTTAAAAAAAATATATATATAAAACATGGGTTATCCTCAAAAAGTAAAAATATTATACAATTAATTTAATCACTTTCATTTTTCTCGGATTGAAGGGTTTTAGACATCTTTGTTTTCTTGAAAGTTAATAATATGCATTGACTTACCACCACTTATATCTTTTAAACCATCGTAAACAAATGTTAGATTTTGAGAATTTAATTGTTGAATATCTTTTTTATAGTCTCGAGAGACATAAATAAATAGTTATTCTTGAAAGATTTATCATTCTAAATCTCTATTAAATCATTCTTAATAAAATCATATTTCAACTTTTTCTCAGAAGCAATAATCACATATATATTTGTACCTCCAGGCACTAAATTCTGAAAATCAACATTCAGAATAATATTATTTTTACTCTGTGAAATATTAATTGGTCCTTTTCTAACATCTATTACGTACGAAGGTCTATATTTTATAAAATTGTCAGGATTATATAGCATATTAACATTTCCAACAAAAGCTCTTTTATAATCCATATACATCTCATATAACAAAGCATATTTGTTCTCTTTAATATCTAAATTAATCATTTCATCTGGATAATATGTTTCATTAATTTTAACGCGAATATTTCTAACATCAACATGATCGAATTTCGAAGGATCTTTCTTTTGATAATTTCTTCTTCCAGTTTGGAATCCAACAATTATAAATTTCGGTTTATCAATATTTCTATAGATATTTGTTATATCATAACTGAAATTGGATCCTACAATACCAGTTTTCTCAATACATTCCCAAGTTTTAAACCCAAAATCTTGTGTTCCACCAAACTTGTCCATTTCATTAATTAACTCAATTTTAGAAGGCGTTGAAAATTCCATAATAGGTATTCGTAAATAGAAATCGGTTATTGTTATTTTACCCTGAGGTGCAAAACTTGTCCCATCTGCTTGTACTGATAATAATATTGCATCATCATCAGAATTTCTAATAAATGTCATTAAAAATCCTGCTTTGTATATCGGTATTGTAACACCTCCGAAAAATCCTAATCCTAAATCGTTTAAGTTTCCACAATAATTAAATTTCCCATATTTATGATTACATACTACTGCACCATTCTTTTTAGCTTGAGTTTCATCTTGAGACAATGAAATTGTATGTTTAACAGTGCTTATAATTCCAGGATGTTCAATTCTATCAATTTATTTATTATGTTTCTTTACTTCTATACTTTTAAACAAATAAGGAATAAAGTTATCTATTAATTTAGTTGCTGAATTCATACCATAATGTTCACCATCTGCTGCATTGAAAGAACCAGAAATTACAAACTGAAATTGTGAAGTAATAAAATTATCACCAACATCAATTAAGAATTCTATTCTTTGATTCTCTTTATTTAAATTCAGTTCAGTATTATTTGATGGTAAAAAATGCTTATATTGTTGTTTTTCTATATTAGCATAATACTTTTTATATTCCATTTATTATAGATAAAAAGTAAAGAAAAATAGTATGTTGTTATATATTCGAGGAGGAACGATTCGTTCCGCCTAAATTTCTATATTCAAAGAGGCCTAGAGATTCTCTACCCCTAAATCTCTCTATTGATTTAATGTTTAAAACAATTTATCCTTTAAATATGAGTTCAAATATTTATTTACTTTAGGAACTTCTCTCACTGAATATATTTTTTTTTTATAATATTTCTCGAAGATATCATAATTAGCTAATTTAAATAAATCATCAATATCATCCCTTTCAAAAATCATTTCCCAATCTATTCTATCTTGAAATTTCATTATAGTATCCTCTGTTAGATATTGATATTTCGAAACTATTGTCTAGTCTAAACTAGGCGCATAGAGTTGATAATAATCTTCATCTAATCTTTGATATTTAGAAATTATTTTCCAATCAACTTTATTATAAAACATACCAAGTTCTTCAGTAGAGAATTGATGATATTGTGAGAGTAATTTCCAGTTTAATTGATTTTGATATGTTAATAAAAATGCTGTAGAATGATTAAATTTAGAAATATCGTTCCAATTAACACACTCCATTTATTAGAAATAAAAAAATAACAGGAGTCACGTTTTGCGACCCCCAAAATATTAACGAATTAGGATTGGTCACAGACTAAGTCTGCTCTGCTGATGCTATTAAACTTAAATATACAATATTATTTACATCTTTATTATTCAAAAGTTCTTGCCTCTCATTTTTAATTGTAATGTTTATTTTCTGAATTTTATTAGTTCCTTTCTTGATTGGAACATAAAATATAAGTGAACGTTTTAATAGTAGACTAAATTCATAGAATTATAATGGAAGAAATAGAAAAACATGGATTCCACATGGAAGGTTAAATTAAAGTAATATTTTTATACTTAATAAATGGTACTTGTATATTGTGAAAAGTGTAAAAGAAAAACAGAAACGAAGGATATGATTGAAGAAATTTCTAAAAATGGGAAACTTATGGGTAAAGGAATTTGTAAAGATTGTGGAAGTAAGAAGAATACTTTTTTAGGACAAAAAATGAAAAAATAAATGTAAAAGAAGGAATAATCGAAGAAATTCATAAACCGGTTAGAAGAAATTTTGAAAGAACAAAAATCATAACTCTCGGAATAAACGATCTTTGGCAAGTTGATTTAGTTGAAATGGATACTGAATATAATATTATTCCAGTTATAGCGAAATAAAAGCAGGTATTGTTGAAAGATTTAATAGAACATTAAAAGAAAAAATGTGGAAAGAATTTTCAAAGAAAGGAAATTATAAATGGATTGATATTTTAGAGAAATTAATTAAAGAATATAATAATTCTTATCACAGAACTATAAAGATGAAACCCATAGAAGTTAATAAGAAGAACGAAGAAAAAATATTAATGAATATTTATAATGATAACAATGTAAAAAATGAAAAACCGAAATTTAAATTAAACGATTATGTAAGGATAAGTAAATATAAAGGAATATTTGAAAAAGGATATACACCTAACTGGTCTACTGAAGTTTTCAAAATAAATAAAATAATAAATTCCATTCCTATTACTTATAAAATAAAAGATTTAAATGAAGAAGAAATTGAAGGAAGATTTTATAAAGAAGAATTAATGAAAACAAAATATCCACATGATTATTTAGTTGAAAAAGTTTTAAAGAAGAAAGGAGATAAAGTATATGTTGAATGGTTAGATTTTGATAATTCTCATAATAGTTGGATAAATAAAGCGTCAGCAGAGCAGACTTAGTCTGCGACAGGAATTAAAGAATATAAACCAGATGAATTTTTTTAAATCCTGCATATTCAGATGGGGTAGTGTTTCTCTACCCCGATGAACTTTTTAAATCCTGCATATTCGGATGGGGTAGTGATTCGTTCCTCCATATATTTCCATAATTTAAACGATGTTTTTTCTGAATATAACATTTTTTAAACGATAATTAGAAATTTAAAAAAAAAATGAGAATTTTTGAATTTGAAAAATTATTTTCATATATTTGTGGTTAAAAATAGTAGATTTCTCGTTAACTCTCAGGGGGACGATTTGTCCCCGCTCAAATTTCATAATTATTACAAAAGATTAAATTTGTATAATATTATTATAAAATTTTTGACTTCTAGAAAATAAATTGCATTTATTAAAACATATAAAAAACATTTCTCTTATTAATGTAAAAATTTGAATAATGATTCCCAATAAATTTAAAAAATATAACAATATTAATGTATATCTATAATAATTGGATAATGTTACCGAACACAATGTATCTTTTGTTTCTAAAGAACCAGACGAACCGAATATATAATATTTACATTTTACAACTTGTGGAAATATTAATGTTAATGGTTTGTGATTAAACACAATTTTTTCTGAATTGAATAACTCATCATAAATTATTGACAATACATTAACTTCAAATAATATATTCAAAAAATAAAAAACTCCTATAAAAATTAATATAGAAAATACTGTCAAAATCATATAACTAATATAATATTTTTTATGATTTATTATTGGAAAATTATTTTTTAAATCGATATGAGATAAACTTATATTATTAAATCTTTTCCAAATAAAATCTGGTAATAATAAAAATAGTCCTATAAAAAAATATATAACATGCATCCATGGATAATATCATATATTTCAAATCATTTTTATTTTCATTCATAATACCTTTATAAGGTACTCGTAAAATATCTTTGTTTGATTTAGCAGTAAAATTATTTAAAACTATATAAATTTCCCCAGATTCGCATAAACTATTTGAAAATGGACTTAACTGATTTTAAATACATTCTAAACTTTGCTTTCTTAAAATAAATGGAAATCCTGATACAATAATAAATGTCAATCCTATTATATTAATGTATCCAAAATAATTTCCTTTTAAACTTTTTTCAAATTTGTTTTTAAAATGTTTGTAATGCTTATCAAAAATTGATTGCATTTATTAAGAAAGAATTTTGATCAAATTGATAAACAGAGATTTAAAATAAGAATAATTAAATTTGAAAAGATATTTAAAAAATATTTTAACTAATAAATGGAAAATCTAATAATCTAATTTAGCTTTTTAGATCTGAAACATGTTCAAGTAAATCATCTTCTGTAAATTCTTTATTTGTTATTCTAAAATAATTTCCATGAAATTTTAATAATTCTGTAAATTGTGTGTTAAATCTTTCTTTCATTCTATTGTAAAAGTTAATACTGTTAGGATCGATAAATATTCTCAGTTCATAAAAATTTGGATGTTTTAATTTTATTGTATTTCGAACTTTATCTATATTTCGTACTTGACATCTAGAAACATACTAAGTATATTCACATTTGTCATCACGTAACTTGAATAATATAAAACAATTTTGATAATCTTTATTTTCAGTTTCATATACAATATAGGGCTTTAATTGTTCTCGTGAATTTTTGTAAATTAAAATTTCTTTATCTTTCTCAGTTATAATTTTATCTTTCGCATTTATAATTTTATCTTTACCGTATAATTCATCTTTCAATTTATATTCTCCTGTTTTTCTAATTGTTTTAATAATGTCGTAAACCCCTTTTTGAAATTCTTTTGCTTGAGGTAATTTCGATTTCATAATCAAAGAATACAAACCTAATTCATTAATAAAAACAGTTTGCCCGTCAGTATTTTGGGAGTCGCGTTTTACGACTCCTGGAAAATCTTTATATCTCATTCTAAAATCATCATCTACATGCTTAATTATAGCATCTCTAAGATTTTTATATTCTAATAATCTAGCAACATCTTTAGCTTTAAACCATGGATCATTATTTTTATCTAGAATTATAATTATTTCTTTATTATTGTAGTTAAGTTTGTTGTTGAGAATATTTAGCATGCTCTCCATTTATTAGTACTGAAATCTTTAAAATCCTGAAAATCCTGCAAATGTTTCCCCCATAAAGGGAGGAACGATTCGTTCCCCCGAAAATCCTGCAAATGTTTCCCCCATACCGAATCGGTATCCCGAACTTTTTAAACTTAATTTCTGATATATTTTGAAGAATTGGATATGAATAAAGATTTTTTAAATTATAAATGAAGAAGTTAAGATTTAATGATCTTGTAACTATTTATAAAATACCTTATGAATGTAGAATTAATTTTAATTTAATTGATAATCAGAGGTTTAAAATGAGAATAATTGAGTTTGAAAAGATATTTAAAAAATATCTATCTGTTAATAAAAATAATTCTAATAAATGATGGAAGAACTGAAAAGTAAGAACATTTCCGATTTGCGAAAAATCTGTAAAGAAAAAAACTATCGAGGTTATTCTAAACTGAGAAAGCAGGCATTAATCGATTTAATATTACAAAACATTAATGATAATTATAATGAAGAAAAATTAAGTAATAAAAATATTGGTGAATTAAGACGTTTAGGAAGTAAGTATAAAGTAAAAAATTATTACAATATGAAGAAATCTGCTCTAATAAACTTAATAGAAGAAAAAATGAAAGAATCTCAAGAAAATAAAAAAGAAGAAAATTTAATTCAAGAAGATATGAATTTTGAAGAAGATATGGATTTTGAAGAAGATATGGATTTTCATGGTGAATTAAGTAATAAAAATATTAATGAATTAAGACGTTTAGGAAGTAAGTATAAAGTAAAAAAATATTACAACATGAAGAAATCTGTTCTAATTAACTTAATAAGAGAAAAAATGGAAGAATCTCAGAAAAATAAAAAAGAAGAAAATTTAATTCAAGAAGATATGAATTTTGAAGAAGATATAGATTCATGTTACAAATGTGGAAATAAAAGTGTATTAAATGATAGATGTTATTTCTGTGGGCCAGAAATCAAAAGCAAACGTAATAAAAGATCATACAGACTTAATAGATTTCGTAAAAAATTATTGAATTTAATAGAAGATGGTAATGATAGAGGTAAAATTGAACAAATATTTGAAATTTTTATTAATAGTTATACATGTACATATATACCATATAAATATTTGATCAAAAAGATTGCAGATTATTTAAAAATAATGAATAATATCGAAATTAAGGAAACCAAGAGAGATGTGCGCCTTACCCTTAAATACGAGCCCAGGGAACGACGAAGATGTGGAGCCCCCTCCTGATATGGAAGAAATTATGGAAATTATCTCAGAACTTAAGAATAATAAAGCTCCAGGAGGGGATGGCATACATGCGGAAATGCTGCGACATGGTGGAGCAGACCTCTGGGATGGAGTGTACCAGCTGATCTTCGAGGTATGGATCCAAGAGATAATGCCAAAGGATTGGGAAGAAGCTCTCCTTTGCCCTATCTTTAAGAAGGGAAATCGGACAGTTTGCAACAACTACCGAGGCATTGCACTGGTGAATGTCGCCTATAAAGTTTTCTCTATTGCCATAAGCAGGCGTCTAATAAAGATAGCAGAGAAGGTAATTGGAGAATACCAGTGCGGTTTCAGACCAGGAAGATCAACAATGGATCACATATTCTCGGTCAGGCAAATGCTGGAAAAGTCAACAGAGTTTAATGTTACTCTTCATCATGTTTTTGTTGACTTTAGGCAAGCCTACGATAGCATCAACCGCGAAAATATGTACAAATGCCTTAGGATACTGGGTGTGCCAGGGAAGCTTATTAGACTGGTACGGATGACCTTAGAGACAACTAGATGCAGGGTGAAGGCTGGTCAGAAGTGTTCTGCCGCATTTGATGTAAGAAGAGGCCTTAGACAGGGCGACCCACTCTCCACTTTACTCTTCAACCTTGTCCTTGAGCATGCCATTAGGAAAATTAGGTCAAACCCCGGCGGAACTATTTACAATAGGCTGACCCAACATCTAGCCTATGCCGATGATGTCGTTATATCAGGCAGAACATTCGCAGCTGTCGCCGGGGCTCTGGAGGAATTCCTGCGTGCTGCAAGAGAACTTGGACTGGAAGTAAATGTGGAGAAGACGGTCTATATGAAGTCAGCAACGTCAGAAGAAGCCCATGAAGAAGTTGTCGTCTTTGGAGAGTACTCTTTTGCAAGATCCAAAGAATTCAAATATCTAGGCAGCAAGCTGACAGAAAATAATGAAATACCAGCTGATATAAAGGCGAGAATTGCTGCTGGAAACAGATGTTTGTTTGGACTGCAGAGAGTACTCAAGTATAATAGGTTGTCCAGAAATGCAAAGGCACTTGTATATAGAAGTATCCTGAGGCCAACAGTCACCTATGGCAGTGAGGCATGGACCCTAACATCAGAGTCAATGCGTATGCTGAGAGTGTGGGAGCGAAAGGTTCTGCGGCGGATTTATGGGCCTGTGAAGATCGGTGAGCAGTGGAGGATTAGGAGCAACCAAGAGCTGCGGGATCTTTATGCAGAGCCGGACATAGTGGCACACATTAAGACTGGGCGGCTGCGATGGCTTGGCCATGTTGAAAGGATGGGACCTACACGACTCCCCCGGAAACTCCTGTACGGCAAGCCTGGAGGAGGACGGAGGCGAGGGAAGCCCCGTCTTCGCTGGCTGGACGACGTCGAAAAAGACCTGAAGGATCTGGGGATCAGCCGTTGGAGGAGATTCGCTGCCGACCGGGGAGAATGGAAGAAGCTGCTAGCAGAGGCCATGGTCCTTCATGGACTTTAGCGCCCACCAGTAAGTAAGTAAGTAAGTAAGTAAGTAAGAGAGATGTAAAAATATGGAGTGAGTTTATTGATAAAATTGAAATGGAAAAACAATTTCGAGGGAATATTTTAAAACAGATGATCGTGTAAAATTTTGCAAGATTTTGTAAGATTTTAAAAACTTCATTCCTAATAAATGGAGGAATTAAACCCTTTTAAATTTTGTCAAATCTGTTGTATGGAAAGTGTTTTAAATAACCGCTGTTATAATTGTTATCCACCAAAAAGAAATCCTCATAATGATTATAAATATAGAGAGAGATATTTTCATAAGTATATATTACAGTTAATAGATAAATATGAAGATTTAATTAAAATTGAAGATTTATTTGATGTTTTTAATGAAAATTATAAAGGAAAGGCTTTACCATATAAATTTTTTATTGCAAAGATAGCAGATTTATTAGAAATTAAACATAATATTCGTATACGTAACTCAGAAAGAAATAAGATGTTGTGGAATGAATTTTTAGAGATGAAACCATTTGAGATAATTGAAAAGAAAAAACAATTTAAAAAATATATTTTAAGTCAATTTTAATATATTTTTTATGATGGAAACATTTGCAGGATTTTCAGGATTTTAAAGATTTCATTTGTAATAAATGGAGACTCAACTGAGAAACCAAACTCTTAAACAACTTCGAGATTATTGCAAATCTCATAATATTGTAGGATATTATAAATGTAATAAGAAAGATGATCTTATAAATCATATTCTTGAAGAGTTGGAAAAAAGGAAATTTATAAATGAATTCAACTTTGATTCTAGTTTGTTTTCTAAAACAACCCCTGATAGAGATTTTAATTTACACTTTATGAAACAGTTGAAAGAATATTGTAGATTACATAATATTAAAGGGTTTTCAAAATTAAAGAATAAAAACGATATTATAAATTTGATCACTAATGAGGAAGGAAGAAAGAAAAACAAAAAAAGATTAATAAATATGGCTAGAAAAAAATCAATAAATGAATTCAATTTTCATTCTAGTTTGTTTTCTAAAACTAAACCTCCTAGAGAAAAACAAATCCAATGTGATGGTTGTAATAAATATTACAAAGTATCGAATAAAAATCATTTTGAATCATCAGACCACAAAAAATCATTAATTAATGATGAACAAGAAATTCAGGAAATTGAAACAGCTTACGATTCAAGATTAAAAACATATCTGATTAAGAATACAAAAGATTATGTACTTCCACAAGTGTTTTTAGAAGATAAAAGAAATATAGTAATCAATAAAATATCAAAAGTTTCAAGAAAAATGGACTTGAAAGTTAATCTTAAATTCTTCCTTACCTTTCGAAGAGAAAAAGAATTTCAAGATTTTGCATTCAAAACACAAAATGAAATCATATTACAATCTTCAGATCTAAATACATTTTATGATAATGCTATTCGGAAATTGATTAAAGAAATGGATGAGTTTATGGATAAAGGATCAGGATGGGCACTTGCAGGTATTGATAATTTAGAACTAAGAATTAATAAATATAGTCCATTAAGAGGTTCTTCATATATCGATTTACCAGAAAAATTAAAATCTAAAAAAGCAATTATTAATGTGAAAAATAATGATAATAAATGTTTTATGTGGTCTATTTTATCAGCAATTTATCCGGTAGATACAAATCCCCAAAGAGTTGCAAAATATGAATCGGTTAAAGATAAATTAGATTTTAAGGGAATAAACTTTCCTGTTTCTTTTGCAGATATTAGTAAATTTGAAAAACTAAACAATATATCTATAAATGTTTATGGATATGAAGAATCTGTTCATCCTCTAAGAATTACTAAAAACAAATTAGATAAACATGTAAATTTATTTTATATTAAGAATGAACAAAATGATCATTATTGTTGGATTAAAGATCTTTCCCGATTAGTCAAAGCACAAGTAATAAATAAGAAAGTTAAAATTTATCATGTGAAAGATGTTTAACACATTATTCATCTGAAAAATTAGAGGAACATGAACTTGATTGTAAAAATAAAAAAGCTGTAAAAATTGAAATGCCTAGGAAAGGTGAAACTTTACATTTCAAAAACTATAACAGATCTTTAAAAGTCCCTTTCGTTACTTATGCAGATTTTGAATGTTTAACTAAGAAAATTGATACTTGTCAACCTGATTCATCTCAATCATATACTATGAAATATCAAAAGCATGAGCCAAATAGTTTTTGTTATTATGTTAAATATGAAAATGATGATTATAAAGAACCTGTAGTATATAGAGGAGCCGATTGTGTTGATAAATTTTTAGAAATGATTCGAGAGGAAGTTAAAGATATTCAGAAAATTTATGAGGATGTTAAACCATTAAAAATGGCTTTTGAAGAAGAAAAGCATTTTCAAAAATCTGATATTTGTCATATATGTGATAAAGATATAGAAGGAAAGAAAGTAAGAGATCATGATCATTTAACTGGTAAATATAGAGGTCCAGCTCATGAAACTTGTAATTTGAATTCTAAAAATCCTTCGTTTGTTCCAGTATTTATCCATAATTTGTCTGGTTATGATGCTCATCTATTTGTTAAAGCAATGGGAAAATTTGAGGAAGATATTGATGTAATTCCAAATACAGAACAGAAATATATATCATTCAATCAAAAAGTTGGTGATTTGAATATACGATTCGTTGATTCATTCAGATTTATGGCAACAAGCATAGATGCATTATCATCAAATTTAAGAAAACTACCTGAAGAATTGAAAGAGAAAATTAAAAATCATCCTCCTAAAATTCAAAAGTTAGAAGAATACAAATTCTTGAAATCTATGTTTAGGGAAACATCTAAATATTACAATGAAGAAAAATTAGATTTGATTACAAGAAAAGGTGTGTATCCTTATGATTATGTTGTTTCAGAAGAAAGATTGGAAGAAAGTGAATTACCTCCGATTAAAGACTTTTATAATAAGTTGAATGATTATAATATATCTGAAAACGATTATAGACATGCACAAAAAGTATGGAAAAGTTTTGAAATTAAAAACTTAGGACAGTATTCTGATTTATATGTTAAATCAGATGTATTAATATTAGCTGATATATTTGAAAACTTTAGAGATGTTTGTTTAAAAAACTATAATCTTGATCCAGCATGGTATTTCACAGCGCCTGGATTATCTTGGGATGCGATGTTAAAAACAACTAAAATTGAGTTGGAGTTATTAAATGAGTATGATAAGATTTTAATGTTGGAAAAAGGAATCAGAGGAGGAGTTTCACAATGTTGTAATAGATATGGAAAAGCAAATAATAAATATATGAAGAATTATGATAAGAATCAACCATCGAGTTATTTAATGTACTTGGATGCTAATAATTTATATGGTTGGGCTATGAGTCAATATTTACCTTATGAAGGATTTGAATGGTCAGATACAGAGATAGATGTAATGAATATACCAGATGATTCAGAGAAAGGATATATTCTAGAGGTTGATCTTGAATATCCGAAAGAATTACATGATATTCATTCTGATTTACCATTAGCTCCTGAGAATGGAATCCCAGGTAATTCAAAATATGCAAAGCTATTAACAACATTATAAGATACAGAAAGGTATGTTATTCATTATAGAAATTTAAAGCAATGCTTGAATATGGGATTGAAATTAAAAAAGATTCATAGAGTATTGGAATTCAAACAATCAGCGTGGTTGAAAAAATATGTAGATCTCAACACTAAAAAGAGAACTCAAGCTGTGAATGATTTTGAGAAAGACTTTTACAAGCTGATGAATAATTCAGAGTTTGGTAAGACAATGGAAAATATAAGGAAAAGAATTAATGTAAAATTATGTAATGATTATGAGAAAGTTGAGAAATTAATAGCAAAACCAAATTTTAAAGGAAGAACTATTTTTGATGAAAATTTAATTGCTATTCATATGAATAAAACAAAAGTTTATTTTAATAAACCTATATATGTTGGTATGAGTATATTGGATTTATCGAAGTATTTAATGTATGATTTCCATTATAACACTATGAAACCTAAATATGAAAATAATATTAAATTAATGTATATGGATACAGACAGTCTTATATATATGATTAAAACAGAAGATTTTTATGAAGACATGAAAGATATGATTGAGTTATTCGATACTTCAGATTACCCTGTTGATAATAGATATAATATGCCTAGAATTAATAAGAAAGTATTAGGAAAAATGAAGGATGAAAATAATGGATTAATTATGGAAGAATTCATAAGATTAACGAAGACAGGTATAGTTGGGATTCGGCTAGGAGAAAAAAACGTCAGACTTTCAAAAAGAAATCTGTATTTTGGACGTTTCGACTGCAACAATGGCAGCCTTCTTCAGCTAAAAAATATATACAACTTATAAGTAAAGAAAATGTACAAGTAGTAAGTAAAAGACAGGAAGAAATGAGCGGAGTATATATACCAACAAATCGAAGGGTTAGCTATGGGAAACTGCCTTGCTCCAGACTTATCCTCGATCTTTCTTACTGACTTACTTAACACTTTCGTCCCACTGTTCCCCCAGGACATATCATTCATTTGCAAGTATGTAGATGACCTCCTGCTAATTATCAACCCCGATAAACTAACTGACATACTAGACTGCTTCAACTCCTATCATCCCAGACTACAATTTACGGTGGAGACTGAACAAGACCAACAACTCCCCTACTTGGACGTTCTACTTATCAGACAGACTGACGGCACTATCATCACAAACTGGTATACTAAACCTACTTATTCTGGACGTTTACTCAATTTCCACTCTTCCCATCCTTACCACATGAAAATCAATGTAGCACGGAACCTTCTTCGCCGCGCCCTCTCCTTATCCCATGAGTCCTTCCACAATGAAAACTTGAATAGAGCTACCGAAATATTAACACTGAATCAATTCCCCCCCAACCTCATAAACCGGCTTATAAAACAAATAAAATCCCAATCCTTCAATGCCACCTCCCCCAATACCTCCCCCGAATCCTCCCTCCAGATATTTCGTTCCCTGACATACACACCAGGACTGATGGAAAAACTCACAAAGACTTTAAAAAAAAGCCCTCCCGTCACTAAACTTTGGGTTAAAAACCACTAACAAACTTACTACATTGTACACCAAACTCAAAGATCCCCTTCCCTATGACTACGCCACCCACGTTGTTTACCAAATACCCTGCCAAACCCCCTCCTGTAATGCTGTATACATAGGTGAAACCAAAAATTATATTCACTCCCGCATAACACAACACAAATGGACAATAAAAAACAAAGAAATCCACAAATCCGCCCGTCTTCCATAAATTGTCCTGACCTCCTTTTTTATCTTTGTTCCCAGGCTCCAGACAATTTCTCTACTTGTGTGTCCCTAAGCTCTTAACACCTTTTACAACCCGCCTTTACAACCCAGCAATTGTACCTCTTTCATCTGCACCGATTTGCCGCCCCCCCACCCCTTTTTCATAACTATAAAGACCACCGGTGTTGTTGCTGTCGTTCATACTTCTACCATGGTTACCTAAGTTGTCCTCGAGGTCTTCCTCCCTCCCCCCTAGGCATTCTCTAGTGGTATGTATCTATATATTAATTGTTATAAATTGTATTCACTTATAAAATAGATTTTGTTTTTCACTACATTAAAAATGTGCGTTGTTTTTACTGTTTAATTTTTTTTTTTTTTTTTTTGTACTGTTTTTACTAACAAGTTCTACATGCTGTTTTCTTTCCAACTACCGTATTTTCATTGTTTTTAAAAATAAGATTGGTTAAAACTTATTGTATTGATATATATACTCCGCTCATTTCTTCCTGTCTTTTACTTACTACTTGTACATTTTCTTTACTTATAAGTTGTATATATTTTTTAGCTGAAGAAGGCTGCCATTGTTGCAGTCGAAACGTCCAAAATACAGATTTCTTTTTGAAAGTCTGACGTTTTTTCTCCTAGCCGAATCCCAACTATACCTGTCTTCGTATCTCTACAGCGGCTAACTATCTCCATCTACTTCATAAGATTAAGATCTAAAATGTATTCTCACAAAAATGAGAGAGTAATATGTAAGAAATCGAAAGGTATTAAGAAATGTGTTGTAAAAAATAAAATAACATTTGAAGATTATAAAGATTGTTTATTCAATAAAAATGATCATTATAGAAGTATGAATCTATTCAGAAGTTTCAAACATGAAATATATTCAGTTGAAGTTAATAAGAAAGCTTTATCACCAGATGATGATAAACGATATATTTTAGAAGATGGAATCAATACTAGAGCATTAGGACATTATAAAAATGTTTAAATTGATTGTAATAAAGATTTTATAAAATTGATTAAATTTATTTGATAAATTTTATTCGTAATAAATGGAAGCATTGAAAAAGATTCAGCTAGTTGGTCAATGTCAAAATATTCCAATAAAGAAACTATCAGATTTGAAATGTGGTCAATCTTATCCAGTTAAAGAATTTAAAGAAATGTCAACAAAATATGGAAAACGAATAGTTATTACTTTAAAACATAAAGAAGATAAATTTCAAGTTTTTCTCCCAGATAGATTTAATGATAAATTAAATAAAAAAGATATTCAACAATTAAATTCTCAAAATCTAACATTTGTTTACGATGGTTTAAAAGATATAAGTGGTGGTAAGTCAATGCATATTACTAACTTTCAAGAAAACAAAGATGTCTAAAACCGTTCAATCCGAGAAAAATGAAAGTGATTAAATTAAGTGTATAATATTTTTACTTTTTGAGGATAACCCATTTTTATATATATTTTTTTAAAATTTTGGATGTTTGGGGAAAAATCGTTAAAAACCCAGCGATCAGGTTTTTTTCAGGAAAATGGGGTATTTGGAAATGCGCTCAGAAATTGAGAAGTTTTTTAGAATCTTGAAAAATATTGGTGATCAGATGGATGATAGTAATTTTTAGAAACCTCCACATTTTGGGGTAATTTTGGGGGTATTTTAGACACTATGTGTAGCGGGATTTGGAATTTTGTATTAAAATCATCATAAACCCAGCGATCAGGTTTTTTCGGGGAAATGGGGTATTTTTTGGAAGTGTGCCAGAAACCCCCTTTTCCTTCTACTCATACCTCTAACAGAATATGTAAGGTTTGTCTGCCCCTTGGTGCCCCTTTGGTATTTTATGGGGAAAACCTAGGCTCGGTGCACTGCCTGCTGCGGTAGCAGGTAGCTCTGAGCCTCATATGCCAGCAGATGACCCCTACTCAGAGGTCATCTGCTGGCAGTAATTTGGGTCAGTATTCCTTGTGTTGTTCTTGAGTGAAGGTCTAGTGCACATAGATTCCTGCGAACCGATTTTTACTGAGAAGTAAAGGACAGATTTTGGTAAATTCCTTTTTTTTTAACTTTGTCATTTATTATGCTGTAATAAATGAAACTCTGATTTGCACCGTTTTTAAATAAAGACAAATCATCAATAATGTGCTACATCTTTTGAAATATTTCCATGAAAAGTCTGAATAATTACTTAAAATTATTATAGAGTGACATTTTTATTTTTGTATAAAAGTATGAAAGTCTGGGCACTGGGGCTCTATACTTATAAACTGGCACTTCGAACGTTTTAAAAATTGTTAACTTTTTTTTTTTGTCACTTAGTCCATAATAGATTATTGATCTTCAAATATAGAAGTGCCATTACCGAAAAAATAATTTAAAAGACACCTTTTTTAAATTTTTTTTAATTTATATATTCTTTTTTTTTAAAGAGAGATGCTAAGTAGAAGAGATTTTGGAGAGCTCATAATTACTTCTAAATCGTTTGAAATTTTTTATAGAATGGCGGTCCAAGCATTCGGTCTTACAGAAGATGACCGTGTTAGAACAAGACTCAAAATTTTATATTCAAATTATATGGCCAGATGGAGGAAGACTAACAGGGATAAATCTAAATTTGAATTTAAGTTTTCATCGTGGTTAGAAGTAGTAATTATTTTTCTTACTGGCGAAGTAGATGCCATACCTTCAACAAGCTCGGGGAAAAGGGGTCGGCCTCTCAACCCCAACACAACCTTCTCCTATTTAGTCATATTCCTCATAAAACACCTTCTCAACCCTTCAATGAACATCATACAAGATTTGAACAAAATCCTTCAACGAAAAGCTATGAATTACCTCCCACTCTCCCTCTTACCCCCACCCCCACCCTTACCTATTTTTTCATAATCCTCATAAAACATCTTCTCCACCATTAAATAAACATCACGCCGAGTTTGATAGCAATCCGTCCACTCAAAGTATTTTTTGCATCATGATGGCTGGATTTGGACCACTGTGCGGCGTATCGACAAATAGGCTATTAACACCGGGCTATCTACAGGTTGCCACCCTCTTATAATACCAACAACACGTTGGTAATTTAAGAGAAGAGTTTTTGCACAGAATGCTGTTTTTGTTTCCTTAATATTTATCACGTTTAAATTGTGCACATTATTATTATTTTGTGCTTTTTATTATTGTACTAGCTGTTACCCAGTGTCCCATGCTACACCTTATTATACCTTATTGTCTATACCAATTTACGAAAATCGGTCAAACGATGTGAATTCGTTTTAGTTCATAATGATACCAGCAGAGGCCAGCACAACAGCACTTAATCTAGCAGCCGACAGAGGCCAGTAGTAGTCGTGATACCGGCAGAGGTCAGCACAACAGCACTTCATCTAACAGCCGACATAGATTAGTAGTAGTCGTGATACCGGCAGAGGCCAGCACAACAGCACTTCATCTAACAGCCGACATAGATTAGTAGTAGTCGTGATACCGGCAGAGGCCAGCACAACAGCACTTCATCTAACAGCCGACATAGATTAGTAGTAGTCGTGATACCGGCAGAGGCCAGCACAACAGCACTTCATCTAAAAGCCGACAGAGGCCAGTAGTAGTCGATTCAAAATGGCCGTCACAATCTGAACGGTTCAGTGTAGCCAATTTTTCTTGAACAAAACTTTTGAACTTTTGACCAAATTTTGAAATTTTACTATTTTGACCTAGCCTAGGAGACTTCTCGTATCAAGACCTACCTGTTTGCCAAGTTTGGTCAATATCGGTCAAACGGTGTAGATTTGTATAAGGAACAAACAAACAAATAAATAAATAAACAGACAGACACGTGATTTATATATATATATCGAAGATGTACAGCGTTACCAAACCTGTGGCAAGCAAGACGAAGGTTGGTGGCACACGAAAAATAACCAACATGGCGGACATAACAACAAAAAAAACTTTAGATATATAATCCATAACATATTAAATAATTTGTATAATATAAAAAAAAAAATGAAATCGTTTTTATATTATTTTATATTATACAGTAAAGTCGTGAAGGCGCACAGTCGATCAAGAAAATCAGGAAGTCAATATTGTTTCTTTGGAATACATTTTTAAATACCTATGTTTCATTTTAAACAATATTTGATTATATTATAAAAGAGAATATATTATTTATTTTTGTATATATATATATATATATATATATATATATATATATATATATAAGTATATAATTTTGTGTTATTATTTACAGCAATATAATACGGGATGACGTTTTGGCGTTCCACAATGTGATTGGTCTCATTACGTGATATGAATACATGGAAACCCGATAAAATTGAAAATAGCGCCCTCGCAAAACAAATTTCAAGAAATACTATAATTTTTACTAAGTGGTATAATTTAGCATAATGTACAACCAATTGGTTCGCTCCTTTAGAAGAACGTTAAGGAGTAAATACCATGGGTGTATATAAGGGGGGGGGGGCTGCAGCCTCCCCCCCCCCCGAAATTTTGATTTGAACGGTAAACATTTCATAAAACCCTTAAAAATAAATGAAATAAGATCATTTAGTTCATAAAACATATTCTATTTTGGCTGTAATAGCGTTTACGTTGGCTGAAACTCTTCCAAGATCTAAATTGTTAGTATTAGTAGAAATGGTCTCAGCCCCCCCCCCCGAAATTTTCCCAGCCCTATTTTCTATATACGCCCATGGTAAATACTACCTAGTAACTTTTTTTTTATGTGATAAACTTCTTCCTTAACTAATCTATGAGTGTCCACGAGTGTTTATGCGATGAATGTTTTTTTAAATGGGTAAAAAATCTGATTTTCCGAGTGAAGTCCCGATGCTGATTTGAAGATAACTTTTTGAACCAGTTTCGATTGGTCCCTTTTTAATTGTTAAGTTTTTTTTTGGTCCTCCTTCAATACATTTCAAAATTAAACCCCATTTTTTAATCTTTATTAACAGAAAGTATGAAAAAAAAAATGAAATAGGAAAAAAATGAACATTTGAGAACATTAAACTTTAAAGTCGCTTTCACTAAACAATGTTTTTCAAATCTTGTGATGCTCTGGCGTCTTCTATTCTTGCTTGATTAACTTCAAATTTTAACTGCAGAATCTTAATGATATTTGCTAGTAAAGTAAGTAGGATTTTTACGATTCATTGAATTTAAAACGATTTTATAGCGAATTTTTTAATAGAAAGTGAATAATCGTTCAACATTTTCGAAAAAAAAAAAAATATTTCTTAAAACTCCTACGTACTTTACTAGATTTAACCTTCTTTTTTCGAAACAATTTTAATTCTTCGTTCCAAATTAAAAATTTCCGCCTGCAGAATATCGCCCGTGAAAAAAGAGGGTTTCCGTTCGTCAGACACAGCGCCGCCATTTTTTTTTTGAAGAATGGAAACCTTTTTGTTTGCATACTCTAACATCCCATATAAAACGTTAGGTATAAAGAATCGAAAAATATTGATTTAGTTGTTATTGGAATTCCGTGTGCCGACAACGGACAACATTGATAGACATTTGATTGGTGTTAATTTGACAGCTAAATTATTAATTGCTTTTCATAGATAAATTAGTATAAGTTAAAAGAAAACTTGCTTCTTTAATTATAAATAAGTATTGAATGATACTGTTTAATTAGGCATAATTTCTTCATGTGATGTTTCCTTCTATATCGTTCCTAAAATATTAACTTGAGCAGTTAATTACATATTTTAACAGTAGTTTGAAGTTACCAACGTACAACTACTTTTGGCAACAAGTAGTTAGTAGTTAATAAGTTCAATTACTAACTAAAAAGTGAAAGTACTTGTTTGCGAATAACTACTAATTACTATTTTACATTAACGCAATGTAACAACTTAACTATTAAATGAATGATGAAAATGTAGATAGCTGAATGAAATATACATATATGTACATATATGATGCTATAATATATAAATACCTCATACCTCCAACCAGCAAGTAAAGAAAATCAGCTAGTCAGTAATTCCCGCACAAACTTAGTCATCAAGGAGGGAAAAATAATCAAATATGTCTAAAGTGATCTATATACTCTATAGAAAGCGGCTATATTATCTGTGTAAAGTTTATATTT
Organism: Gonocerus acuteangulatus; assembly: GCA_946811695.1. Classification (NCBI taxonomy): domain Eukaryota; kingdom Metazoa; phylum Arthropoda; class Insecta; order Hemiptera; family Coreidae; genus Gonocerus; species Gonocerus acuteangulatus. The sequence goes on from OX328123.1 coordinate 91,221,104, forward strand.
GTACTTGGGTATTCAGCAGAAAAATTTACGTTTCTAGATCATTAATTGAATGCATGAAAAGATCAAATTTTTAACCAAGGTCCAAGTAACAAGAAATTCAGCTTTCTAAAAAGATAGTATCGATTTATTATCAGAAGGTTATGTATTTTGGGCACTACTACGATTTTGGCCACTCCATAGTGTTGATATTTGATTTATCTATAGTATTATGAATGAAATTTATTTTTATTGGAAAAAAAAGATCAGATTCTTATACATAAGTAATGAAACTTAACTAATGAAAGAAGAAACCTAAGAAATTTTAACGATTGATTTTAAAATAGCAGGTTAGTGTCACAGTCATTTTTTTCCTATTATTATTGTTTTGTTTTTTTGTGTTTAATTTTTGATGACTTTATCTATGTGTAGTATATTTTAGGACATCACCTAGGTTACATTTTTACAAATTGTGTATTACTTAGGAAATTATTTTTGAAAGACAAAATTATTTCATCTATGTAGTGACCTTTTATAAAACATAAAAAAAAGCGAAAGGGAAGTAATTTAATGATAATTAAATATGCTCCAAAATTTTGCTTCTATCTCTTGCAACAATAATAAACGTAGGACTTATAATTCTGGTTTTAATAACTAATGTTATGTGATTTTATTACTATTTATTTATGCTTACATTTGAACTCTAAACAAAAGCAAATAAAGGATATGTAAATAATGTGTTGTAAGGGGGTGGCTTGATGTTCGTACAAATTGTTTATGAATATGAATTTATTGCCTTTTTACATGAGCCTCTATGTCAGAACCAGCTGGTTAAAAAGGTTTTAACGGTGGAAAAACAATGCACTGCTTGGAAGTTATTTTGTTCCTACATTTAATGTATTAATATCAGTTCCAAAAGTTTTGTTAATAATAAAATAATAATAATAATAATAATAATAAAATTACTGGGTTATAATGTAATAACAATTTTTTTCCTCTTGTCGCCACCTCAGAACACAATAAAAAAAATAATTATTTCTAAACATCTTTATTTCTTTACAAAAATAATATATATATATATATATATATATATATATATATATATATATATATATATATATATATATATATATATATATGTTAAATAATAGATAATATTAATATCCATAATTTCTTATTTATTTATTTATTTTTTGCAACAATTGTCTTCAATTTATATTGAGGTTGTTTCTTTTAAGTTTGTTTATAATTTTAAGTTTACAAATGATAGACTTTGTTTGTTTCAGTTAACTGAAGTTTCTATTTATTTTGTTATACTTTAAAATACATTATGATTATTTATGATATAACTCAGGTGCAAATTTGTTCTCTTTAAAATTATTTTAACATCATAAAGTAAATTTTTAATAAGATTTTCATTTTTTTAATAAGATACTTCTCAGAAGTTTTAATGTTCCCTCATATTTGTTACTAGCTAGACTTCATTTTCATTTCATGACTCAAGTGACTTATCTAAAACGCACTAGAATTTCTTACTGAAGATTTTATCTTAGCTTGAAATTGCTCCTAATTATGCTCTAGCAAAAAGTGTTTTAGTATAAAAAATACACTACATATCAGTTTGGCCTGAACCTTCTGCCGGAAAGCCGGACGCCTAAACATTGTTAACTGACAGATTGGTCTGAATATATACACGTTCAGGCGACCGGCCTTCAGAAGGACTGTTCAGGTCTTAACTGACAGGCCTGTCTGACTGTATGTAGCTTGCTTTATAGTAATGTTGAGCTAGTGTTGATCCCTGCCACGATTCTTTTTATTACAAATATGATTTTCTTTTAAACCAATAAATTGAGGATAAGTTTGCAAAAAAAAAAGAAGTTATTATCTACTATATATTTGTCAAATACCACTCACTCACTCACTCATCTATCATCCCCCAGCCCTAACCGCTCGACAAAAAATTTTGAAATTTTGCATGGTCATTCCCTATATAACGTAGGCGCTCGCTAAGAAAGGATTTTTTGATATTCGAATTTTTAAGTATTTTTAGGGGGGTTTAAAGTTTGAGTTGGTTAGAGCATGCAAGCCTAGGCAGCAAGCGTTGCTAGGACGATAAAGAACAGCTGTTACCGTACATTATCTATTTCATAGTATTATTTTTAAGTGAGGTTAATTTCAACTATGACGGAAGACCTTGAATTACTAGAAATAAACTCTTATTTTGTCCCTCATAGAGTTTACGCTCTGGTCCTTCCGCGGTAATAATATCCCGAACCACTTCACACAAAATTTGAAATTTTGCTCGGACAATCCGTTTAGGGGGGCTTGAATTATTAAGAAGGTCCTCATCGGCTCAAAAATGGTCCGATTTTGATTACATTTGGTACAAAAATCTTTCTTCTCATTTGAAAGGTCAAGTTCAATAACCAGCTGAATCCGTTTACTGGAACATGGTTTTGGGAGCAAAATGTGCGTGAATAAACCGTAACGCTTACATTTTCGAGTCCATATGCTTGCATGTATTCGTTATATAGGTCCATTAACGTAGGAAAACGAATGAAACCATTTTCAAGCGATTTTTGCCACCTTTTACGAGACAAATTGCTAGAAATACTTTTCCAAACTAATTTTCTGTTTGGGTATTCAGAAACGATGATTGCTTCACTTGAAACTTGTACCAGGTATTTGACATTCATCTAATCTAAGATATCGTTGGAATCGTTTGGAGGTAGGAAGTATATAGAAAAAAAAATTGTATTAATGGTATACAACGTTTTCGGATCTCAGTATATTTTCTAAAATATCTCGAAAACGTTGGGAAATAGTTGGGAAATAGAAGGTGGCTATTCGAAGGGTTACTAAATTATCCACAAAGAAGATTCTGTTGTAATGTTCGGTGGGGCGATGACTATCGAAGAGATAATTGCTAAAAACTTTAAAGTTGTTAGTTTTATTAGTTTCAAGGTGTATTTTTCTCTGTTTACCTAACTTTTTTAGTAGTATTTGTTATTTTTTTTTACTCCCCAACGGGAACAAGCACGGTTACCTCCATCATGGTGTTTCCGGGGTAACTCTAATGTCCGTGCAATAATAAGGTGTACAAAATGATGTAGTAGCGTTAATTTTGATCATACCTTATTTAACACAATATAAAAACTTCTTATCGGCCGGGGTGAAGCACGGGTATTCAGCTAGTGTCAAATAAATTCAAAAAATTAATGATCTAAGTTTCCCATTGAATAATGCCAAGTCAAATCAACATAATTCTAAGCCAAAATGCACCAACCCCTTTATGTATAAATACTATTTTGAATTAGAGCTATGTAATATTTTTAAATATGTACCTCAAAGTTGGAAACATAATTTGCTCAAGGATTTTTAAATGTGCAAGAGAGTGGGAGAATAGCATTTTACAATATTGCCCATTCAATTTATTATTGTATACAACGTAATATCCCAATCTTGGCGTGAAAGGATGTGTGGTAAATCCTTGGGCGCATATAGGAAATAACTTCGGGGGGGGGGGGGGGGGGGGTACCATTTTCGGGGTATGTAATACTAACAATCTAGAAGTTGGAATAGTTGTAGCGAACTAAAACGCTATTATACCCAAAATAAAATATTTTTTATGAACTAAGTGATTTTATTTAATTTATTTTTAAGGGGTTTATGACACATTTTTATCAGTCAAATCAAAATTTCGGGAGGGGGGGTGCTGCAGCCCCTCACCCCCCCTTATATACGCCCAAGGTAAAATCAAATGCCTTTTTAAACAATTTGTGTTATATTCATGCAGCAAAACTGTTTTTGTAAACAAAGATCATCATCAGGTGATGGAATGTGGTTCCATCCACCAAAAGTGGTCTTTGGCATATTAGTATAACTTGGGTTGGAAAAAAGGCATTTCATTTCTTTTAAATCCTACAATGTAATAAATACTAATTCAAAACTTATTTTAATAAAAAAAAAAAAATATTTCTAAAAAAATTTTTTTTTCTAAAACCGCTTAATACAAATTTGTGATCTTATAATTTCAACTAATTCCCTGTATTTAGCTGATTAATGCGAGGGTAATATTTATACTTTTGTGGAAATAAATATTGATACTAATCTGGAGAAAGGATTTTAATGAATTACTACAACAAAAATATAATTTTTTTATTATAATAATTTTTATTTTCAATTAATTTCCCTAGCAGTTTGAAATGGAATAAATATCTATAATTTGAAATAGATAGATATAAAATTGAATTATTATGATGATACAATAACTTCATCGAGCATAAGACCATAGATGTTATTCTTTTTACTATTTCTTTGGATATTCTGAGATATACATCATTATCAGTAACTCCTACTAAATTTGTTATTTGTTATCACTCACCACTGAAGTGAGCAGTGTAATGTTTGTTTTTACAATTGTTTTACTTATCTTGCCGGCCGTCAGGTAAATGTACATTAGGAAAATGGCAGTCAGTGGCCCAGTATTTTCTTTAATAATGTCTTTCCGAGAATTTTTTAGTTAAACTTAAAAAATAATTTATTTTAATTATTGATAAAACAATGATCAAAAACTCATAAAGGTTTAGAAAATAACTTTTACAAATATGGCTCCCCGAATTTATTCCTCTTATATTTTATAAACATAAAGCTGTTAACAGCCATTCATGATCACAATACAAATAGTTCTTACGGTAAGTTTTTTATTTTTAAGTTCTTCTTAGAATTATTGTTTTATTAATTTGAGCAAATGGTGATGTATCTTAGATATTGAAATATTATTTCAATAAATGTGCTGATAAGTTTTAATGGAAACCCATTAGTATAAGATTATAACAATTATGTTTACGAAAAAGGTAGAATTGATACCTTAAACTTTCTGCAGTTTAAATCAATAATTCAACCAAATATTTTTGAATACTTCAGAAAATATTTAAAACCATTGAATAATGATAAAAATGGCCATTCTCATTTAAAATATCTTGCACAAGTAATGTGTTTATTAAAAGTACTATATTAAGGAAAGGATTCTAAGGTAGGAATGTTTCAAATTTACTTATGACAGAGCTTTTATTGAACAATTTTGGCTTGCTCTCTGGCAACCTTCTTCAAGGCTATAAATACAAACAAATAAAAAAATACAACTATCGGGTGCTTGAGATGGCAATGTTTAGTGAATAAAATTTCCGAATTTGCCTATCTGTTTAGGTTAAAATTTATACAATTTAGTATCAAAATACTATAAATTATGAAATTTTATTAATTAATATAAAAGAAATTATCAAGTTTAAGTATAATTTCATATTGGAGCTGTCCTTGATACAATAAATTCATATATATATGTATGTATATATATATATATATATATATATATATATATATATATATATATATATATATATATCAGGAATAAATTATGAATTTAAGATGATATCACCTTCAATAACTTTCGTAATATCATCTTAATACGAGTAAATTCATAATTTATTTGCGAATTTTATTGTGAATAAATTTGTATTCACAAATTATAATGTGAATAAATTTTTATTCGTATATTTTAATGTGATTTTTTTTGTAATCACTTGATTTTTTGTAAATATTTACATTTTTGTGATTATTTACAATTTTTTCTCTGAATTTATTTGTATTCGCAGAAAAATTTGCGAATAAAATTTTATTTGTATTTTTATATTTAATATATGTGAATAAAAATAAATTCGTATTCACACTTATGAATACGAATTTATTTATATTCGTATTCACAAATATATGAAGAACGAATAAATTCTTATTTTTATTTATAAATAAAATTATGCCCATCTCTGGTACAACCAACTCTTAGGCAGCAAAACATCATATCAGGAGTCCAACGAGTCTCACTGTATGTGACGAAAGATCAATTTTAAGAAAAGCACAGGCAAAACCACAGCTGATTGCACCAAAAATTGTGACTGATCTCTCGAGGATCATCTGACGAGACACAAGTAGCAGTACAGTAAGAAATGATCTCAGGAAAAATTAATTACGCGGGCAAACAGTACCAGAGAAGTTTTGTGTAAGTAAAGTTAACAAATAGAAAATACTTTGCTATGCAAAATAAAGTGTTAACCATCTTGCTGGATACTGGTAGTGGATTTAATTTATTCATGAGTGCAAAATAGAACTTTTTATCCAATGAAGTTGACAAAACGTGTGGAGGAGAGCGAATGAAGAGCTCAAATCTCGGGGCTTGGTGTCTACAGTCAAATATGTGTAAGGGTTTGGGGCTGTTTGTCCGCGTAATCCATTTTTCCTGAGATCATTTCTTACTGTACTGCTACTTGCGTCCCGTCAGATGATCCTCGGGATATCAGTCGCAAGTTTTGGGGCAATCAGTTATGGTTTTGCCTGTGCTTTTCTGAAAATTGTTCTTTCATCACATGCATTGACTCTTTGGTCCCCTGTTATGATGTTTTGCTGCTTAAGAGTTGGTTGTACTATACCGATTTTAAATATTTGATAAGGAGACATAACTAAGGTTTATAATTTTTCCAATTTCGTACAAACATTCACGCTCATTCTGAGTCGTAATAATAAGTTTTTGCATTTTAACAGAGATTTATTTTCCTCTCTGGCCAATGTAAAAAAAAATTAAACTAAAAGCATCTGATTCAAACACATATGACACCGGGTCATCCTGCCGGACAAAGTTTACCGATAATATGGAATTAATCCCGTCCAAAGTTCAGCTGCATTAGTCAAGAAATTGGGTGTTCCAATACTTTTTACACATTAGAATATTGCATTTAATTGTTAAAATGTTGATAAATAACACAAATACCAGTGTTTGATGTTGATTTTTAGGGAATATTTAAAATATAGCTTATCACCGTGTTATTGATGCCTTCTATTCACCTAAAGCACCATTATTTTAGTCGCAAATGTTAATAAAGTAAAATATTCATGGGTGTTCCAATACTTTTTACATTAGCTGTATATATATGTACACTGGTTTACCAACGTAACCACCAGTATTTAATATTTTTCTGATAAGGGATTAGATTTAGGTTAGGAGAGATAATAAAGAATAATTTCTCTAAATGCATTTAACTATTAAGCAACTATAATTTTTTTTTTTTATTCACCAACACAACAGCGGGTTTTAAACCTTTAACGAATGTAATAAACTTTGTAGAATCAGAATTGTAAACATTTTTAAAATTTGTTGGGAGCAAATGTTGCGATTGGTGGTCCAATCATTGGTACATTCAGTGCATTCAAATTGGTGGACCACCACTCCTCTTCAATAGAATGCTCATTCATAAATTTGTACAATATTTTTCAACAGTAACTCTGAAAGAGGTTTCTTTGAAATCAGTTTTGTGCTCTGTAGCCTTCGCTTATTTATTAGTTCATATGAACGAAGGAATTAAATAACTGTAAATCTTTTCTGGGATTCGACTTTTACGTGTAACAAGTAAAACGTGTATATTACTCTTTTAATCGTTCTTTAACCAAACACTTATCTCCATTATAGTACTTAATTAATCACAAATCCTTAACAGAATTATTTTAGAAAATAATTTAAAAATAGCAAAAGAGTCCACCTATGACATGTAACAAATTACATATGTAGTCTTGATGAAAGCAATCAAATTTATCATTAAACAAATATTGAACATCATTCTGATACAACTAAATGACTATAAACTAGATTGCCAGAATGTAATTCAGATAGATAAGAATTCACAAAGAGAATGAACATGAATAAATAGCCATACATGTTTGACTAGCCATTTCTTTAACACTAATGAAATACTCGAAACATATGACTCATGACTTCACCACCTCATTTAACAACTCTAAGCAACCAGGTTTATTTAATACAATCAATACGGTGAGCACTGGATGGTGCTCATCAAGTCCTTATGGCTCGACTGAGAGCACCATTCGTTACTCTCCTGACCCATTCCCAGATATGGCGAGCACCGTATGGAGCTCAGACCCGTTCAGTTTCTCGTTGCCCTCCCGACTTGTAACTACCTCCTTGAAGCTCTTTCTTGTCCTTAAAATGTTCTGAAAAGGTCAAGAGAAAGCCGATTACCGTTTGGATTCCAGAGCAGCCGTTCATCCTGTTCAAATAACTGTAGATGTCATATGGTGCTTATTAGTTTGTATGGGAATTATGAAGCAACATTTTAAAAACATTAAAACAAATGATTAAATACAAAAATAAAATAAAATAATCACTCCTATGGGAAGTCAATTAAAATCAATCACAGCAGTAGCCCAAAGTGAGCCAAGATGGCAGCAACATTGAACGCGCTAATTGAAGCTGCTAAGGCCATTGCATTGAAATTATTGGTCAACAACCGGGCTAAAGAGTTGCTGGAGTGGAGGCGGGGATATAAAAGTCATCTGATCTAGGCGTACGGTATTGCGCCAGGCCAAGTTCCGGCCTAAGCATACTGTGTGTATATTACAGGCGGTCTTAGAGCCGATTTTTACCCTCTCATAACTTTCAACCAGGTAATGATAAAGTTATGAAATTTTACACAGGTATTATACTACTAGATGTGAGTAAAACTGGAAATTTTTATAATTCTACATCGAATAGTTTCTGAGATATAAGCGACCGAAAATCGGGATTTATAGGACTCACTGACTCATCAAAATTATTAGGCACTTCCCATGATGCTAGAGACTTGAGATTTTGCAGGATGGTAGATATGAGGGTGTTATTAAAGGAAAAAATCGAAGAATCGCGAAAAGTTGTATTTGACACCGCTTCCGGTGCGGGGGCGTGTCAGTTTTGTACTTCCTTCGGAAACCCATCGTTCCGTCCGAAACCCATGATGTGGGGTATCAAATGAAACGTCTCGGTATGAAGAACCTATATTTGATGTTTTTAGAAACATTTAGACGCATATAGGCTTCGTCTAAATCTTATACCAGCTGTCTGTCTGTATGTTTGTTCCTTATACAAACCCGAACCATTTGACCGATTTTGACCAAACATGGTACAGGTGGGTCTTGATACGGGGAGAACCATAGGCTAGGTTAAATTGTCTATCAGCTGTCTGTCTGTCTGTTTTTTCCTTATACAAATACACACCGTTTTGCCAATTTTTACCAAACATGGTACACAGGTAGGTCTTTATCCGGGGAGTGTCATAGGCTAGGTCAAAATCGTCTATGAGCTGTCTGTCTGCATGTTTGTACCTTACTCATATTTATACCGTTTGACCGATTTTGTCCAAATCTGGCACACAGGTAGGTCTTGGTCCGGCGATTACTCTAGGCTAGGTCAAAAAGGTCTTTCAGCTGTCTGTCTGTATGTTTGTTCCTTATACAAATCCACACCGTTTGGCCTATTTTTACCAAACTTGGCTCACAGGTAGGTCTTGATACGGGAGTGTCTTATTACCTATGACGTTTTGTACTTTTTGTTTCATCAGAAAGCCATCATTCCTTCAGAACCCCATCATGTGGGGTATCAAATGAATCGTCTTGGCAAGGGGAACCTATATTTGATGCTTTAAGAAACATTTCGACGCATCTTAACAACAGGTGTGACTTCTTTCTTAAATGCTGTAAATAAAGTCGTAGGGGTTAACTGCATAATATACTTGAAAGCAGATAATAAGTTTTTCAAAGTCGAGTCATCTAAATTACAAAGTTTAGGACCAAAAACCCAAAACGTATCGTCTTTGTTCATATATTTTTCTTGAAGGCCTTCTAAACTTTACCTATTGTGATCTTTATCCTCGGGATGAGGTTCCTGCGTTTTACAGAGTAATAGTTTAGTTAAGAGAGCAATCAATTTCTCCTCTAGAGTACTGTCATCTGGAAGAGCTTCTAACTTTTCTAGTCTAGTGATTAGATGTGGATAGGTATGCTACTTATTGGTATCAAATATCAAGCAGTAAGGAGAGCTTTATGCAGAATCCAAAGACCCTGGTTTTATATGAAGTACAAAAGCCAGTAGGTATGCGGCAACTAAATTTTAATTAATACTTAGAAAAAAGTAATGAGATCCCCAAAAAAACATAAATGTGAAATAGAGGCCAAGTTCCTCCCCAAAGAAACACTACCCTCCCCAAAAAGCGAGAAATATCCCCTCCTAAAACCCCCCAAAAAACCCTTACCATCCTACACTCCAAAAAAGTAGTATGAGTTGGTGTATTAAGTGTACCAAATTTTCAACCAAAAATATTTGCCAATACAAGAGATGATACAAGAAAGAAATGTCCAAGTTCATTACTTAGAAGACCTATTTGTTACTTACTAAGAACAGTAATGACACTTCAACTGACCTTTAAAAACAACAATAAAAATACTTATATCCAGTTACTAAAATATCAATTTCCTCAACCAGGTATATTCTTAAACTTGGCAATGTTTAGTTTTCTCACTAAAGACAATTTCGGCACAAATAAAGCATTGCCAAGTTTAAGAATATACCTGGTTGAGGAAATTGATATTTTAGTAACTGGATATAAGTATTTTTATTGTTGTTTTTAAAGGTCAGTTGAAGTGTCTTTACTGTTCTTAGTAAGTAACAAATAGGTCTTCTAAGTAATGAACTTGGACATTTCTTTCTTGTATCATCTCTTGTATTGGCAAATATTTTTGGTTGAAAATTTGGTACACTTAATACACCAACTCATACTGGAGGGGATATTTCTCGCTTTTTGGGGAGGGTAGTGTTTCTTTGGGGAGGAACTTGGCCTCTATTTCACATTTATGTTTTTTTGGCGATTGGATCCTTATTGGAGCGCCGCAAAGTTAGAGTGCTCTATTCTACTGCTTAGTATCTTTAAGCAGACCTGATTTCCGTCAATGGCTACTGGTGACCTTCCCTTGGTAACGTGCTTAAGACAGCCAACAGCTGAGACGGGGATCCTTGATGACATAGCGGATCCTCACCTTTGGTAGGAGCAGTGTTTGACGGCCGGCGTAGATGGCCGCTCCATTACCAGACTTGGTGACTATGATTAGGCACTTGAAAAACTGTACCTCTAACCACAATAAGAGATACAGCCGGATTGTCCCTAAAGGATAACTCAGAGTGATGGATATGGAACCCTTTAATCTTTATGCCTCAAAGAAACAGAACCTCTGCTACATTGAAGGCAGCAGTAGGGAATAGCTTAGCTGCATTGTCTGTTCCTGAGCTGGACACAACTGACTCGAAGCAGAAGTTTTGTAATGAAAAACAAAACTTGATTTCTCAGAACTCTGTGTAGTATGCCATCAAGGTCTCCTCAGAAAACAAAGTTAACAATAAGGAAGAAAAGGCTATTACACTGATGTGCTAACATTTTTTAAGATTATAGTTTTGAGCTGAGAGAATGACAATTCCTTCGCCTAAGTTTCTTTATTCAATAGCCTGTTCATTCAGTTAGATGGAATAGGTCTAATCCTACATGAACAAAATTCTGAGGGAAATATTCATGACTGTTCCGCCATTTACATTACTATTACAACGAACAACACGCTACTTTAAACTCAATAAAAACTGATTATGTCTCGTTTAGGACCAGGGAAGGTTTTGAGATGTTAGGCAAGGGGATAGTGTAATCCCCAAAAAAACATAAATGTGAAATAGAGGCCAAGTTCCTGCCCCCACAAAGAAACACTCCCTTCCTCAAAAATATCCCCTCCTAAAACCCCCCAAAAACGCCTTACCATTCTACACTCCAAAAAAGTAGTATGAGTTGGTGTATTAATTCAACCAAAAATATTTGCCAATACAAGAGATGATACAAGAAAGAAATGTCCAAGTTCATTACTTGGAAGACCTCATAGTTACTTACTAAGAACTGTAAAGACACTTCAACTGACCTTTAAAAACAAGAATAAAAATACTTACATCCAGTTATTAAAATATCACTTTCCTCAACCAGGAATATTCTTAAACTTGGCAATGTTTTTTTTGTGCCGAAATTATCTTTAGAGAAAAACTAAACATTGCCAAGTTAAAAAATATACCTGGTTGAGGAAAGTGATATTTTAGTAACTGGATATAAGTATTTTTATTGTTGTTTTTAAAGGTCAGTTGAAGTGTCTTTACTGTTCTTAGTAAGTAACTATGAGGTCTTCCAAGTAATGAACTTGGACATTTCTTTCTTGTATCATCTCTTGTATTGGCAAATATTTTTGGTTGAATTAATACACCAACTCATACTACGTTTTTGGAGTGTAGAATGGTAAGGCGTTTTTGGGGGGTTTTAGGAGGGGATATTTTTGAGGAAGGGAGTGTTTCTTTGTGGAGGCAGGAACTTGGCCTCTATTTCACATTTATGTTTTTTTGGGGATCTCATTACTTTTTTCTAAGTATTAAATAGAATTTAGTTGCCGCATACCTACTGGCTTTTGTACTTCATATAAAACCAGGGTCTTTGGATTCTGCATAAGGTTCTCCTTACTGCTTAATATATGATACCAATAATCAACCTACATACATCTAATCACTAGACAAGAAAAGTTAGAAGCTCTTCCACATGACATTACTCTAGAGGACAAATTGATTGCTCTCTTAACTAAACTATTACACTGTAAAACGCAGGAACCTCATCCCGAGGATAAAGATCACAATAGGAAAAGTGCAGAAGGCCTTCAAGAAAAATATATGAACAAAGACGATACGTTTTGGGTTTTTGGTCCTAAACTTTGCAATTTAGATGACTCGACTTTGAAAAACTTATTATCTGCTTTCAAGTATATTATGCAGTTAACCCCTACGACTTTATTTACAGCATTTAAGAAAGAAGTCACACCTGTTGTTAAGATGCGTCGAAATGTTTCTTAAAGCATCAAATATAGGTTCCCCTTGCCAAGACGATTCATTTGATACCCCACATGATGGGGTGCTGAAGGAATGATGGCTTTCTGATGAAACAAAAAGTACAAAACGTCATAGGTAATAAGACACTCCCGTATCAAGACCTACCTGTGAGCCAAGTTTGGTAAAAATAGGCCAAACGGTGTGGATTTGTATAAGGAACAAACATACAGACAGACAGCTGAAAGACCTTTTTGACCTAGCCTAGAGTAATCGCCGGACCAAGACCTACCTGTGTGCCAGATTTGGACAAAATCGGTCAAACGGTATAAATTTGAGTAAGGTACAAACATGCAGACAGACAGCTCATAGACGATTTTGACCTAGCCTATGACACTCCCCGGATAAAGACCTACCTGTGTACCATGTTTGGTAAAAATTGGCAAAACGGTGTGTATTTGTATAAGGAAAAAACAGACAGACAGACAGCTGATAGACAATTTAACCTAGCCTATGATTTTCCCCGTGGGGGGCGAGGTTAGCTCAGTGGTAGAGCACTCGACTAATGAACTGGAGGACCAGGTTCAAAACCCGAGCGCGCACTAAAGATTTTTTCTTCTAGTGCTGCCGTTCGAGGGTTGGATTTGGGGTCCCAGATCGTCCCTAGGCTCACCCAGCCTTTAATTAATTTAATTAATAATGGGCCAACGGCCATAGCCACGTTGAGTGCACCGGTTCCCGTAGATCACCGAAGATAAGCAACGTCGGGCGTGGTCAGTACCTGAATGGGTGACCGACCACGTGCTGTTGGCATTAGAAAAGGGTGGCAACCTGTAGACAGCCCGGCGCTAATGGCCCAGATGTAGATGCGCCATTAAAAAAAAAAAAAAATTAATAATGGGTACCTTGGGTGCTCATGACTATAGCAGTCGAAGCAGTCAAGGGGAAAATCAGGCGGCCGGAGCATAGTGTTGACCACACTATCTCCCTAGTGTGCCGTATGGTCAAGAATCAGATACCTCTACAGTATCTGCCCCTCTGGGCCCTTGTGGCCAGTTACGGGACTGATTTTTTTTTTTTTTTTTTTTATGATTTTCCCCATATCAAGACCCATCTGTGTCCCAAGTTTGGTCACAATCGGTCAAACGGTACGGATTTGTAAGAGGAACAAACGTACAGACAGACAGCTGGTATAAGATTTTTACCGAGCCTATATGTGTCTAATTGTTTCTTAAAACATCAAATATAGGTTCTTCATACCGAGACAATTCATTTGATACCCCACATCATGGGTTTTGGACGGAATGATGGGTTTCCGAAGGAAGTACAAAACTGACACGCCCCCGCACCGGAAGCTGAGTCAAACACAACTTTTCGCGATTTTTCGATTTTTTCCTTTAGTAACGTCTTCATATCTATCTTCAGGCAAAATTTCAAGTCTCTAGCATCATGGGAAGTGCCTAATAATTTTGATGAGTGAGTGAGTGAGTCGTATAAATCCCGATTTTCGATCGCTTGTATCTCAGAAACTATTCAATGTAGAATTTTGAAAATTTCCAGTTTTACTCACATCTAGTAGTATAATACCTGAGTAAAATTTCATAACTTTATCTTTACCTGGTTGAAAGTTATGAGAGGGTAAAAATCGGCTCTAAGACCGCCTGTAATATACACACAGTATGCTTAGGCCGGAACTTGGCCTGGCGCACTACCGTGCGCCTCGATATTTATTAATACTTAGTCAAAGCTTAGGCTAAAGACAATTTAAGCTATAGCCCGTTCAAGTAGATGGTTTAGTTAGAGATAAAAGGGCATGGCCTATTTCCCGTGCAAGAAATTGAAGGAAGAACCTTTGTCCGTGTAAGTGATGCCCTATCAAACCCACATTTGCAGGAGAATGCAATCCCATTGGAATCTGTATTGAGTATTACATTATTTTTACAGTGCTAATGACCTTAGAAGTCAGTGCACATATAATACATAAATAAATAAAAAAACAAAACATTATTTTTGGTTGCAATTAACGGAATTGTTGATAGCCTGGGGAGAGATACGTATAGGCCGGTTCCACCAGGCAGGTGATCTTTCACAGTTTCCTCCCCGACCCACTGAAGATTCCGATGTCTGCAGGAGAGTATTAATATGGTCAATGAAACTGCTGTTAAATGAGGTACCCTCCCGAGAAAACAATTAGCATTCACTTTTGCAGATTCCATAAACCTTTTTATAGGTTATTCTGGGGTAGTCTTCAAAGATAAACATACATTTCATGGGCTCTTAATGGATAAACAATTAAGATGAAAAACCTATATTTATCATGCTGTGCAGAAATGAGTGGCATCCCTATGAATTTTAAAAACTCTTATATCTTTGAGGGGGGAAGGTGCAGAAAAATCTGTAGTTTTACAAATGTTAGCTTCACTGATAGGGTCCAGAGCTGGTTATGAATGTGCAATTTACTTCTCTCCTCATAAATCATGGCTCCCTCAGTTTGATAGGCTTTAAAATTAGCACCTTCTACAAATCCATAGATGTGGATTCAGGACATGTAGCTCAAAAACATAGTTGTGTGCTAAAAGTAATAATTTTTTACATGATACTGTTTAGAGCGACACTATAGCAAGCATCTTGTCCTAGACAGACAATTACAACCTCTGGTTGTGAGAGCACTTGAAGCTAGGCTTTGGTTTTGGAGATTTTGCCAATTCATCAATCATTTGCAGTCTGGATTATTCTAAATTGAGAATCATTTACACGTGTCTAACACATGGTTACCACCTGGTTGAATGACGAAGATCTCAATCGTCATGCTGTTGGGACCTCATTGATGTAACACACATGTTGGTGGACTGCACTTTGCTTGGGCTAGGGGAAGCTAGGCTTTGAGACCAATTAGCCAGTAACCTTAGTAGCTTCTTGTGAAGAATTGAGCCACCTATGAAGGAACTGATACAGCATTTAAACAAAATTTGTAGCCTGATATAGTTGAACTTTATTTATTTATTGCATAGGTGTATTGTGTGTGCAGGAATTTATTGTGTGAAAGTTTTAGAGATTATAAGAAATTATTTAATGTATGTCTATTGTTTATGAATGTATTTATTTTATGAGTTAGTATTGATGAGTAATCGTGTAAATATGTAAATAGCTCTTTTTTTAGGTTTAGGTTAAAAGGTTCTTACATAATTTGTTAAAAAAGAAGTTCCAGCATAAATATCATTTATTATAGGAATTTTACAAGCAACAGAAGTTGCCAAACAGTTACTTCCTTCAGCAAAATGCGAGTGGTGCTAATGACCCTGGCAGTCGGGGCATCTATACTTAAAAAAAAGGCCTTAATTAAGGTTCATTTATCTTCCTTCCTTTAAAATAATTAAAATTATATATTTGTCTGCTTATTTATTTAGATACATAAATCTTAAAGGTCTTTTCACCAAGTTCCTGTTGTAAATAAGACAGTTTTAAGCTTTCCATGTTGTTAATAATTATAATAAATTAAATATAAAACAAATCAAATTCTAGTAATTTTCATTAAAATTGGCCATGTACGAAAAAGAAGACTGTATGTGTCACAAAAAAGTGTCCGCTGGCATTCGCGCATGCCCGGTGGCATTCGCTCATGTGCAGTGGCTATGTACAAAAATGAAGACTGTATGTGTAACAAAAAACTGTCCGCTGGCATTCGCGCATGTGCAGTGGCCATGCACGAAGAAGATGACTGGATGTTATGGAGTACGTTACATAGGTTTATCAGGTGGACCTAGTGTTACAAAAAAGTGTCACAAGAAGGTATCCGCTGGTGTCTGCACATGTCCGGTGGCCATGTACGAAACAGAAGACTATATGTTATACAGCACTTTACATAGGTTTGTCGGGTGGACCTAGGCGTTCAAAAAAGTGTCTGCTGGCGTTTGTGCATGCGCAGTAGCCATGTATGAAAAAGAAGACTGTATGTTGTAGACAACATTACATAGGTTTATCAGGTGGACCTAGTGTTACAAAAAAGTGTCACAAGAAAGTGTCCGCTGGTGTTAGCGCATGTGCGGTGGCCATGTACAAAAAAGAAGACTATATGTTATACAGCACTTTACATAGGTTTGTCGGGTGGACCTAGGAGTTCAAAAAAGTGTCTGCTGGCGTTCGTGCATGCGCAGTAGCCATGTACGAAAAAGAAGACTGTATGTTATAGAATACATTACATAGGCTTGTCGGGTGGACCTAAGTGTTAAAAAAATGTGTCTGCTGGTGTTCGCGCTTGCACAGTGGCCATGTACGAAAAAGAAGACTATATGTTATACCGTACATTACATAGGTTTGTCAGGTGGACCTAAACCATATTTATGTTTCTGGATGGATGGATGGATTGGGTGTTTAAGGGCAGAAAACATCTAGGTCCTCACCGCCCTGAAGTGTAGTGCTAGAGAGTCGTGTATATGTCGTGAGAGGGATTGTAATTTTGTGTTTAGGACAGTGCATGACAATCAACTGTAATTTTTATGACCTGTACTCTTTTTTTTTTTTTTTTTTTTTAACCTGTCATTGCTTACGACTAACTTGTTACTTAGATACTAATAGAACTATTTGCACTAAAACTAATACTAACATACAGTATAGCACTATTAATACAGTTAAGAGACTTGTATATAATTTTTTTTTTTTTTTTTTTTTTTTTTTTTTTTTTTTTTTTTTTTTTTTAATGCATATACATATGTATATGTATATCTTTTTTATATGTATATATCTATTTCTTCTGAGTAATGTTGTATATATCCTTTTTTTTAATGCATATATATATATATATATATATATATATATCTTTTTTATATTTATATATCTATTTTTCTGAGTAATGTAATATTTTTTTTTTTTTTTTTTTTTTTTTTTTTTTTTTTTTTTTTTTTTTTTTTTTAACACTAACGAATACAAACTAAGTAACTAATACAAACTTAACATAACTATTACAACTATTTGTACTAATATGTACTAAAGCTAATACTTTACTGGATGCAATGTTAATACTAAAACTATACTAAATAACAAAATTTATAGTAATACCAATTCTAAAACTAATCTAGCACACGTATATGCACATACACCCACGTTCATACACATATACACACCCACATACATACATACACACTTACACGCACATGAGTATATACCCGTGCACGTATACATAAATATATTTATTTATTATTAAATTATTATTTTATATCATGAGATATAATTGCGCCTTTTTTAAGAATTCCACAACTAGGCCAACTGCTTTGCCATCGTCCTCATCGCAGAGCTTCTGTCAAGTTCCTTGGTATTCCCAGCTGTTGGAGCATCAGCCTATAACGAGGGCAGTCCTCGAAAATATGTTTCATAGAGATCAGCTGATTGCATCTTCCGCAGACAGGTGGGATTCCTCTAGACATCAAGTACCCATGAGTCAGCCTAGAGTGGCCGAGTCTGAGCCGAGCTAGGACAACCTCCTCTCTTCTTGATATTCTGTTTGAGGAGGACCAGGCACTCAAGTCATGCTTGACTTGCTTAAGTTTTTGTTCTCCGCAATCCAACCACGTCTTTCTCCATCCTTCTTCGATCTTGCATATTGCTGGCGCCACTAGCTCCCTGGCAGATAGAGGAACCCTGGTAATGTCGCTCAAACTGTGCGCAGCCCGTGCAGCTTGATCGGCTTTCTCGTTGCCAGGAATCCCACGATGTCCGGGAATCCACATTAGATGGACAGCTTTTCCACTGTCTCTGAGAGTTCTGCTATACTGAAGGATTTTTAAAACAAGGGAGTTTTCAGTAAAAATATCTTCAACCTTTTCGAGAGCACTTCTTGAGTCGGTGCATACTATGATGTTCTTCTCTGGGGCTTCCTGAGCTAGTTGCAAGGCAGTGGCAATTGCGAATAGTTCAGCAGTGAAGATATTACATTGGGGAGATGTAATAAGTTTACATTATGTTTCTGAATTTGAGCAGAAGGCTCTAAACGACATAATTTTTTTAATGATAGATTGAATTAAAAAAAAAAAAAAAATATGAACCTAGCTATATTTGGATCTATAAAAATTAATTTTATGATTCAACAAAATAAAAACATTAATGCCAATTGGGTCTCCTGTGGTCTAGTAGCTAACACCTTAGATTCTAAAGCGGGAGATGGTGGCAGGAATTTTCTCATCTCACGGCTCGCTGAGAAAATTCCTCACTGCCCCTTGGATGTTGGCGCTAATGGCCTAGATGTCGATGCACCGTGGGAAAAAAATAAATAAAGAATTAATGCTAATTTTGTGAACATATTAAAAGGTAGCCGACAATAATAATTATATTTTATTTTGTTCTAGTAATAAAACATAATGTGGAAATTTATATCTAGAGGGTTTAAAGGAACATTTGAAAGGGGATTGAACTTTGGCCGAAATAATAATTTGAAAGTTCCAAATGAAACACAGAGAACAAAATATTATCAAGACTGCGCAAATAGTGCTTGTTTCGTCCAGTTCTACCATAGACGGCAAAAATGTAAGGAAAATTCAAATGACAAAGGGAGTACAAATGAAAAAGGGAATAAATCTTATGGCACACAGGATCCATTTGACTCCTGGCTAGGAGCAGTTAGCTGTGTAAGTATATAATAAGTGTTTATACCTGTGACCACTCAAAACAATATGTAAATAAAAACAAAATTATTATACTTGTATTTGTCTATAAGCTATGCAGAAGTGGTAAAGTAGAGGTTTTTTGAATGTCTTAAATATGCATCCCCATTTAATTTGAATTTAATTCTAAACTTAAAATATACACGGGTATTATTTTATTTGTATAAACTTAAATTATACAAATATAATTGTGTTGTTACAGATGAAAAGTCAGTTTTGTGTTTACAGTTTTCTTTTCATAAGGGATTAGATTAGCTTATTTGTTCATAAAAAATAATGTTATGAATAATGTTTGAAAGAATATTTCATCCTTTTTCATAATCAGTCTTAATTTTCAACCTGAAAAACAACTTATAGAAAAATGAATTTTAATAAAATTATGACTACCACTCATATTCATATAATTATTCTCTATATGAAAATTTTAGATTCATTCAAACCAAAAAATGTTTTATTCTTCTTCATGTCAATATAGAGGTCCTTCCACTCTCACCATAATCACTGAAACTTTTTCCCACTGATTTTCATTTGCTCCATTGTTTATTATTTAAGGAATGAAGTATTTGATAACGAAAACATGCTGAAATCGGCATTCTAAGACTTCACATCTTCCTTAACACCTTTATTCTACAGAGGGGGGATAGAAATGTGTTTCACATCGGGAGAAGTGTATAGACAGTAAAGGACAATATTTTGATTTAAAAAATTAAATATATTTCTTGACATTTTATATACACGTTGTAACCCATTATCAAATAAGTTTACATTTAATGCTAGAAAAATAATCTGCATCTTCTAATTTGATTTTTCACATCTTCTAATAAATTCCTCTCCCCTCTATTATTCCAACTAAGATGCCCAAATTAAGCAATATACTGTTGCCAGTGGATATTGTGGCCACTGGCAATGGTTGGAATATTTTGGGCGAGGACTTTAGATATGAGTACATAATTCATATATATTATAATAATTTGAGGACAGGCTAAGAGTGAACAGTGGCAGACCTAACTCTCCGCCGATTATTTACTTTAAGCAATATAAATCCTTAACAAGTGCGCCCTTTTATTTGGCCCCCACACACAAGACTCTCAGCATCCCACCTCACTAGACATCAGTCAAATACAAAATGTGAAGAATTGTTAATTCGTGGGGTCTCCCGTAGTCTAGTGGCTAGCACGCTGGATTCATAAGCGGGAGATGGTGGGTTCGATTCCCACCTCCGGCAGGAATTTTCTCATCTCAAGGCTCGCTGGGAAAATTCCTCGCTGCACCCTGGATGTCGGCGCTAATGACCTAGAAGTAGATGCGCCGTAAAAAAAAAAAAAAAAAAAAAAAAAAAAATTGTTAATTCGTCTTATTTTTTCATTGCATTTTGCTCCAGGTGGTGGAAAATTCTTACAAGTTTTTTATGTTTTTGTTATTTTGTCCATCATGAAATTTTAATGGTCAACATGTACATTGAAGGCAATATTTAGACCAGCTTGCCCACATTTACAATTGCCTTGCTAGAAGGTTGCCAGCCTGTAGTCTGAACCAATAAACTGAAGCCTTAAAATTTGTATCTTTTAATCATGCAACAAAACTCCGTTTTTTATCTTTAAAGTAATAGTCAGGGGATAAATGTACTATATCTGTTTTTTTTTTCATACAACTTCAGAATGTTGCTGAAGTTTATCAATTGAGTATTATAAATGAAACAGATCGATTTGTTCAGAGTTTTTATATTGCTCCAAAAGACAAATAAAAATCTTACAGAATATTCTGAGATTTCTTATTTCAAAGTTTGATGGTCCGTTAATTGAATTAATTCATGTTATTTTGAGTTAATGATTTGTTTCTGTTACCATTTTTATATATGTATGATAGGTTGTGTACAAGTTTATTGATTTCTATAGAAATCATCAAATAAGAATGTTGTTTTCATTTACGTGACATATCTTAATTAATGCCGGAAACTAGTATTACTAATATTTTTGAATGAGATATTTATTAATTGTTTTTTAGAGCAGTGCTTTTGCACTTGGATGGATTCTAAGTCAACCTTGTCATTGGAAGAAATGGTTTTTTGAAAAACGAAAGGAAAAAAATACCTGTAGTCTTGTCAATTGTTTGGCAAAAGTTGCTTTTTCACAGCCTGTTCTTCCACCCTCTCTTCCCGCATCAACCCAGTCTCCTATTTTAATAAATGATGAAGATGAAACATTTGGAACAAAATATGGTCCACAAACACCTGAAGAGGTAAGTTTTAAATTGTACAATAATGTAATGTGCACAATAAATTGCACATTTCTTATTTCACGAATGATTTTACTTCAGTCAGTATTTTGAATTTATTTTATATATTTTGGCGCAATCTTCAACAACAGAATAGAGAAAAATATTCAATAAATACTTTTTTTTTATTTATTTATTTTTTGTAATATTTACAATCTGTATACATATGTGAATGACTAATAAAGTAGTTTCATTGATTACCACTCTCTGTTACATGTAAAGCATTAGCAACAAAAGCGTATTAGGAAAAATTACAAGAGATGCACGATGGAGGCTATTTTTATGCCGTCCTATGGAACCAGGAGGGTGAAACCCTCCACGGGCATTTAAGGTCAAGCGGGTTGCTGTCTCATTAGATTTAAGAGTCTTAAAGTTAAACAAATATTGAATTTCATTTTATTTTGTGTACTAAAGTAGTTTGATTTTTGTCACAGGCATTAAATGAAGCAGCAGATAACTTCCTGAAAGTTCACAACGATGTTTTTGGAGAAATTGAAAATAAAAAAGCAATTTTTTTCTTGGAGGGTCCTAAAAAAGATGAAAGAAAAGCAGTTGAACTGTTTTACGCTGCCTCCAAAAAAGGTTATATTCCTGCAGCTTACAATTTAGGGCAATGCTATGAGTTAGGAATTGGAACGAAACAAGATTTTCATGAGGTGACTGATTCCATTTCTTAAGGGATTTAGCAACATTTTATCTTAAGAAAAAAAAGTGCTGCATGTTTTTTTTTTTTTTTTTTTTTTTTTTTTTTTTTTTTTTTTTTTTTTTTTATATCATCTGTTGCCATTATAATGTAAAAAAAAATCCATTTAATATAATAACTCAACTCCTGATCACCACAAAAAATATTTTATTTTATTCCAATATATAATAAAATTATTATTATGAATGCATGTGTTTACCCTGCAGACAGTCCTAAACAGAGTAGAATTCCAATGAAGTAATTAAAAATATATCTGTACGGAATTAAGTGAGCTGTATTTGGTGGAAAGGAAATCATTAAAACTTTTACACTGGTTCATGAAGAGGTGCAGGAGGCATATTTTGAGTTAAATGTTTTATTCATCTTACCTTTAACGTGTGCTCCCTGTACCCAAAGTTCCATTGAAAGGTAAAAAAATAAAGGCTGGGAAGGAAAAGATAATGATCAGTTAAAATCTAATTTTTGTTATTCTACGAATTGTTTCTTTCTCAATTTCTACTGTGTTTTTCTAGTTCTATTACTGATCTTGGGCTCTTCCTTACCAAAATGAAACCACCCAATCAACATTTTTATATTTTTCATTTTTTTGTTATGTTTTTATATGACATTCATGAATTACATGCATTCAATTAAATCATTGTTTTAGCAATTTTTATTTATCCAAATAGGCTGCAAAGTGGTATCAAGAGGCTGCTGATGGAGGGCATGCCAATGCTACTTATAACCTAGCTGTATTCTATGCTCATGGTTGGGGTGGCTTAGAGAAAGATGCAAAGAAGACAAGAAAGTTGTTAGAAACAGCTGCTTCACTTGGACAACCTGATGCTGCTGCTGCTCTTGGTGTAAATCATATGAGGGATTCCAATCTTCGTATTCCAGGTAGATAATTTATTTTTGGGAGTCATGTAATTATTCTAAAGAGGATTAATGCAGAACATTGCTCTGGAAGCTTGAGTTATTTGTTTGTCTATTCTATCATGGAATTCTCTAAAAACTGGAATAGTTTTTTTCCCCAAAACTCTACCTTCAGTAAAGAAATTAAAGTAACAAATTCAATTGGCAATGTGGGGTCTCCCCGTGGTTTTAGTTGCCTAGGCCTTGGATTCTTGGGTTCTAGGACATGAGGGTTGGGTTCGAGTCCCGGCTCCACAATGGATGTTGGGACTAATGGCCGAGATGTTGGTGCGCTGTATTAAAAAAAAAAAAAAAAAAGAAAAAAAGAGGTTACCTTAAAAAACACCTCATTTTAATCCTTACACTGAGGTTCCCGTGCGCTCGGCCTCTTTTTCAGTTTGCTACGAATTCATGAACATACTTAAAAATTGCTTGTACTTACATAACTGTTGTTACTAAAACTGAAATTGTAAATCAAGAGATAAAAATAAGTACCATTTTTATATCAATAATGTTAATCCACGATGATGAAAATCTTTATATCCAATTTATATTGGGCACCTTGTATGCATGGAATAAACCAGTTTTTGTTAAAAAAAATTTATTTGCTTCAACAGATATACCAGAAGAAGCAATGCTCCTTAAGAATGATCCTACAGGTCCTCCATTACTCGATATTAGTGCTGACCCGAATGAATTATACAAGTTAGCTTCTTCATTTGAAAATAGCCCATGTGGTAAATATATGTTTCATTACAAAGTTAATTTGCATTACATAGTTAAAGTAAGTTTTTATTTTTTTTTATTATTGTTTAATAACTTATATCACCAATATGCCAATATTATTTAGAGTACTGAAGAGAGCCTTATTAGATATATTATGCACTGGTTGTGGGATAAGGAGTTGAGGGTCGGTACAAATTTGTACTATTTCATCATCCTTCAACTTCCTGGTTTACAAATAATAATACTAAAAATAAAAGAGCAGGGAGAGACTGATGTGTGCAGTTGATTGGGGCTTTACGATCCTCCCTTCCCGATTAATAGTACTGCTCACACAACACACTCAGTACACTATGCTCTAGTGACACTTACACGAAATCACCTACAGTACACACCCCAGCTCACCTTCCCTGGGTGATACATCCAGGTCGTTTTCGGTTCTAAGCTTTCAGGAATCTGGAATGAGGTTTGCTTCGTAGGGAATACTTTACCAGGCATAGGCATCAAAATCATGCTCCGATGCCATACTAGCCCGTAAGATTAAAACAACCAGTATATGTTCTTATAAGTAAATATATAAATTATTTATTTTAGTTGGATATAAATCCCCGAAGTAAATCTCTGTAATTGAATCTCTGGAAACAAAGCAAAACCAGTCCCCATAACAATAACAACAATAGAGTCTCAAACTGTTGCTGGTGGCTTTGGTAATCAATGCACTTGACAACACAATAACTTGACAACAATGAACATGTCTGCTGTGAATTAATTTTATGCACTTTATCAACAAATTAACTATCATCAGACCATGAGAGGCTGAAGCATGTTCCATGGTTTTTCTACATTTTGGCAGTACACTCAGGATTACTGGATAGGTCTAGCCGGGGATAATCCACTTCATACGTAATGCCACAAGAGAGATAGAAAAAGATGAAGGAGAATGGCACTGCACTATTTTCTATGCATGTCTGTTATGTTTTTACCACATTAAAATAAACAACACTTCAAGTTAACCAAAACATTACTATATTCTTTTTCACTCACTGTTACAAAGCAATTCAATTGTTAACAAAAGAACATCTGTAACCATAGCAACAATTACAGCTGAGAAGACATATCAATCCTCCCTTTAAATTTTGTGGGCAGCATTTGATTGACGTGTCTCCTCCAAATGGGTCCCTTATCTATCTTAATCTCATAATGGAGGTCACCAGTCTTTGCCACAACAATATCAAAACTCCACTTTTTGTGACTGTCTGTATAGTTCCGAGCTTGAACGCGGTCCCCAACCTGAAATCTTCTGGCTCTTGTTTCATCCTCTCGAGCTTGTTTCATTTTCAGTGGTTTCCTCTTTTTGGTTTTGAACATAACCGCAAGTCTTGACCTTATTTCTCTATCAAACATTAGTTTGTAAGCAGAACTTCCGGTAGCATTAGGAGCCTCTCTTAAATTCATGAGGAGACGGGAAAGTTTCCAGTGTATATTCCACTTCTCGTTCTGCATGGCATAAAAGGAATTTTTAATTGTTTGCACAAATCTCTCAGCCTGCCCATTTGTAGCTGGATGGAATGGAGCAGACCTTTTATGTACCACTCCATTCTGTATCAAAAATTCCTGAAATTCATGAGAGGTAAATTGTCTTGCGTTATCTGAAACTAAAACATATGGAATTCTGAAGGTAGTAAAAAGCGATAACAGTTCCTTATTGCACCAACTGGATGTTGTAATTTTTGTGGGTATAACCTCTACCCATTTAGTGAAAGCATTGACTACAATGAAGAAATAATTACCCTAAACAAGGACCAGCGAAATCAATGTGGATTCGTTGCCATGGACCTGTAGGGGATTCCCAAGGATGGAGTTCACACTTCGGAGGTTGATTTCTCTTCAGGCAACATTGGTTCCAATATCACGATCTATCCCATGCCAATAGCAGTAGCTCCTTGCTAATGCCTTCATCTTAACAATCCCAAAGTGCCCAATGTGTAGTTCCTTCAAGATCTCACCTCTAAGTGATTTCGGAATAACGACTCTCGGTCCCTTGAGAACACATCCACTTTCCAGAGTGTACTCGTTGTCATTCATTCCAAATTTCTTCAAACTGGTTCCCTCTTTAAAGCAGACATGACTTCTTTTATTTCTGGATCTTGGTCGGTCTCCTTTGCAATCACCTTCCTTTCTTTTAAAAGGGTTCCTATTTGATCTAACTGAAATAAGGTTTGATCATCCACACTATTCCTATTACAATGTCCCACTGGAAACCTTGACAAATAATCAGCATTTCCATGTTCTTCGGATCTTCTGTACCGTATGGTGTAATAAAACCCCGAAAGAAAGTGGGCATAATTAAAAATTCGAGTGTCAGAAAGGGTTGGTAATGTTCTGTGAGGGTCAAAAATGGATACTAATAGTTTGTGATCCGTCACTAATGTAAATTTACGGCCATAACAATAAGGAAAAAACTTCTTCAGGCCCCAATATATTGCCTCTGCTTCTTTGTCGATTTGACTGTATTTTGACTCACTCTTTGTTAAAGTCCACGATGCGAAAGCTATTGGCCTTTCAGAGCCATCAGGAAACCTGTGGGATAAGACTGCTCCAAGACCTACTGGTGATGCGTCCGTTGCTAGTATGAGAGGTAAGTTGCGATTGAAATGGACCAACACCCTTTCACTCGTGATTTCTTTCTTCAATGTCCTGAAACTCTTCTGACATTGTTCTGTCCACCTGTAGTCTTGTCCTTTTTGAAGTAATCGACACAATGGTTGAAAATCCTGGGATAAATTTACTATAGTAAGTTGCCATACCTAGGAAGGTTCTTAATTCACTTACGTTCCTAGGGATTTGGGTTTTTTCAATTGCTTCAGTTTTATCTCCTCACTTATGAAGTCCCTTTTCATCTATAATATGGCCTAAATATGTTATACTTTTTTGAAAGAAACTGCACTTATCCTTGTTTAGGCGGAGGTTATATTTTCTGATGAGGCTTAACACCGTCTTGAGCCTGGCTAATGTTTCCTCGAACGTCGAGCCCTGGACTATTATATCGTCAAAAAAGCATACCACTCCATCAACCCCTTGCAACATGGTGTCCATAAATCTCTGCCAAAGTGAAGGAGCAACCTTAACTCCAAACATAAGCCTATTCACTTTATATAGACCATTATGCGTGCTTAGAGTTTGCAACCTGCAACTTTCCTCGTCCATACTCACATGTAAATAGGCATTGCTGATATCTAATGTGCAAAAGAACCATCCCCCAGTCATTTTCACAAAAATATCTTCAATTCTAGGCATCGGATAATTGTCGTCCATGATAAATTTATTAAGAGTAACCTTATAATCAGCACAGATTCTGATATTTCCATTTGCCTTCACAACGGGTACTATAGGAGTGCCCCAAGCCGAGAGTTCAATTTTTGAAATGATTCCTAGGTTTTCCAACCTCGAGTTCATTTTCCACCTTATGTATCAGTGAGTAGGGGACTTTTCTTGGTTTTATAAATACTGGTTTTATAAATACTGGTTTTGAATCTTGACTTATATGCAATCTGGCCCTTTCATTTGGAATTCCTCCGATTTCAGATCGGAAAACATCATCGAATTCTTCCAGTAATTTGGTAAGCTGCAGCCCATCCGTGACAACTACTGATTTCATTTCAGACCAATCCAGTTTTATCTCCCTTAGCCAATCCCTTCCAAGAATGGCATCAACATCTTGATTTACTGTAAATAAAAAAAAATCAGTCCCGTAACAGGCCACAAGGGCCCAGAGGGGCAGATACTGTAGAGGTATCTGATTCTTGACCATACTGCACACTAGGGAGATAGTGTGGTCAACACTATGCTCCGGCCGCCTGATTTTCCCCTTGGCTGCTTCGACTGCTAGAGTCATTAGCACCCAAGGTACCCATTATTAATTAAATTAATTAAAGGCTGGGTGAGCCTAGGGACAATCTAGGACCCCAAATCCAACCCTCGAACAGCAGCACTAGAAGAAAAAATCTTCAGTGCGCGCTCGGTTTTTGAACCTGGTCCTCCAGTTCATTAGTCGAGTGCTCTACCACTGAGCTAACCTCGCCCCCTTACTATAAATAGTTTCCCCATAAAAGATTGTTCTTTGTACCTGCATCTAACAAATACAAATCCTTTGGGTTTTATAACCTCACAAGTGTATGTACGAAGTTCCACAGCAGTTTCCTGTAGCTTATTTCCAATTTCAAGATTGTTGAATTCTTTTAGAGATATCACACTTAGAGCTGCTCCAGTGTCAACTTCCATTACTACAGATTTTCCTTCAACGTCTAATTTGACGATAAATTTATCAGTCCTTCGACCTGATAAACTATTTATTTCTTGGGAATCAAGTTCTGTTCCATTCTCTTAAGCTTGATGTACATATTTTCTCTTAAATTCTCCACAGACTCTAGCAAGGTGCCCAACAGTCTTACATGGTCGACAAATTGCAGATTTAAACATACATTGATTGGCTGTATGAGAAGTATTTCCACACCTGAAACGTCTTCCAGATAAGCAATTTTTATCCTTATTTTGAGAAGCCTTCTCTATTTTCTGCAAATAACCTTTTTGTTCCTTAGATTCTAGTTTATGTAAAGAATTATTTTTGCTTGATGTGAATATCTCATTCTCCACTTTTGATAATTCAATAGCTTTAGCCATTTCTAGAATCTCATAACATTTTTTTATTTCCCCTTCTTGCATGATTCTAGTTCGAATTTCCGAGTCTTTCAACCCTCTAATAAACTGTAAGCAAATTAACATTTCTGCAACAGACTTCCCACATTCGCACAAAAATTTGCAGTCTGCAGCTAATTTCCTTAAATCTGAGGCAAATTCACTAACTGATTCCTCTTGTCTCTGTTCCCTACAAATGAACTTATGCTGTATAGCTAAGAGACTGGCTTGAGGCTCTAAATAATTCTTTAACAGAATAACTAATTCTATGTAGGTTTTAGCGCGGTTCCTCCCTCCCCCATAGGGAGGAACCCCGCTTATAAGGTTGATCTCATGACGCAATCCGGAAGTGCCGACTAGAAAATTTTGCGTTTCAGAACCCCTAGAGATCGAAAATGATAGTGGTTAAAATTTGTATATATATATATATATATATATATATATATATATATATATATATATATATATATTTGTCTGTTCGCTCTGTAGCTCCCAGACAAATGGTTTCTTTTTTGATGAAATTTGGTACAAAAATCTTTCGTCTAATTTGAAAGGTCAAGTTCGTTAACCAGCAAAATCCGCCCACTGGAAGATGGCATTTGGGGCGAAATTCGCGCAAAAAAAATCGTAGCGCTTACGTTTTTGAGTTCATAAGATTGTTGGTACTCATTTTATATGCTTCTTGGGCTAGGAAAACGAATGAAACCATTTTCAAGGCAATAGCTTTAACCGTTTTCGAGAAAATTGGAAAATTAGTTTTTGAATACCGGTTTTGGTTTGGGTACTTAGAATCATGGGATTCAGTTGAAATATTTTTTGCATGTTTGAATTTCATTAAAACTAATATGTTAAAATTTTGGTTACGTTTGGAGTTATGGAAGGGTTAGAATAAAATATTTCATGAACAGTCATGAAAAGTTTTGGGAACTTCGTATACTTTCATTGATATCTCGAACACGGTTGGGAAATCGTGGTACGCGGATAGAAACTATTTGAAAGCTTACTAAATTCTGTACGAAAAAGATTCTAAAACTATTTTTGATTAGTTTAGGTCAATCGGAGAAATAAGTGCTTAAAACTTCAAATACGTCTGTTTTGTTCTTATGAACGGGTTTTTGTCGTTCTTTTTGTAATTTTTGTCTCTTCCCCTTAGTTTTTTATTGCTTTTTATTTTTGTAATTCTTATATTAGGTAAATGTATTTGTGTTTAAAACAGGATAGTTAAAATGAGAACCAATTTTCTGTTGTTAGAAATAGATGAGTTAGAAAAATACGAGTACCTTTGCATAAATTCCTAGCAACCTGAAAATTTGCATGAAAGATAGGGACAACATTATAAGGGAATTGAGAAAAGCCCTTATCGATCCCATGAGTGCAAAGAATTTTTTCGAGGTCAAAGTTCGCTAAAAAAGGTTTTTAGGAATTTTCAACGAAACGTTTTGTTTTATGGTAAAAATAGTTCAGACAAAAATTGTAGATTGTGCAATTATGTACAAAACTTGTCATCACACTTTTTTTCATTTCTGAGAAAAGGCGATTCCAGAATTATCTTTAGTTTTATTCAACATAATATGCCAGACTCGGCTAGAAGTTTGACGAGGAAACAATGGTTTGGCTACCTGCTCCTCTTTCTAAGGTCCTGACAATAAGTACCGTTACAGCCCCAGCCATAAGCCTCGCAAAATGACCTGCTTGACATTTGATAATATTAAACTCGAGAAGTAGTTCCTCTTTTTGTGACTCTGTTAACTTCAGTTATTAATTTTTATTTATGTTGTACGCCTTATTTTTTGATAAGCTGTTATTTTGCTGCTGTTATTTTGATTGCATTTTTTTCAATAAAACAAAGCTAGTAAATGAGAAGGATGTTCACGCTTATATAGAAAATAATTTTGGAGGGGACTGGTAGAATTTTGGGGGGGGCTGAAAGGATTTTGGGGGGTATGGGATAATAAAAATCTAGAACATGGAATAGTTAGACAATTAAAACGCTATTACGCCCAAAAGAAATTATTTTTTTCTGAACTAAGTGATCTTATTATTATTTTTAAGGTTTTTACGATACATTTTTACCGATTGCGGGGGGGGGGGGAGCAGCCCTTTCAGCCCCCCCCTTATATACGCCCATGCACGTTTTTGTTTTATTTTATTGATGTATAGAGAATGAGAGCTAGATTGTGTAATTTCCGCTTCTGTGTAAGTTACTACTGCCGGTTTTCCTGAAGCCTTAATATCACTTTTATTCAAGATGTTCGAGAGGATGTTCACAATTTTCACGATATATATATATATATATATATATATATATATATATATATATATATATATATATATATATATATATATATATATATAAAAGAAGTTTATTTCTATTCTAAGATTTTCAAATGACATTAGGGTTAAGAACGGAACCGCGCTAAGATGATGCAGTTCTTGCGAGTCAGACTTTTTGAGAATGGATCTTCTGGTGAACAGAGGTCATACAGTTTCTGATGAACAAGTAGAGTTAATGCATGTAGGAGCGTGTAGACTTTAATTGTTCATCGTTTATCTTTTTTAAATGCATAAAAACATTTAACCTATTCACAAAATTAGTGAATGACTCCTGCTCATCATATGGAACAAAATTAATGTTAGCAGTAGTACTTACTAGGGAGGGCTTAACTTGATCTCTAGTTTCACAATTAGGTCCATTCAGAGTTTCAGAATTTAAATACTGCTTGAGCCTTACCTTCAATTCTGTGAAGATATCATCCACTCTATGACGGTGCTCAATTTCATTTTCAAATTCCTCATCAATAGTTAACAATTCTATTTTCTCTTGAATGTCATTAAATTTTTCCCAATTTGCTTCTAAAAGACTCAATCTTACACTTATATCTTCTTGAAATTCTGGCTTCCCTTGATCCAGATATTTTCCCAAGTGAGTTAACTTACACTTGATAGATGCTCTAGAAAGCTTTAACTTTCTTATTTCTTCAGTAACCTTAATTTAATTTTTTATCCTCGTCGCCAATTTGTTATGTTTTTACCTCATTAAAATAAACAACACTTCAAGTTAACCAAAACATAACTATATTCTTTTTCACTCACTGTTACAAAGCAATTCAATTGTTAACAAAAGAACATCTGTAACCATAGCAACAATTATAGCTGAGAAGACATATCAATGTCCATGATCCTAACTGAGTCATATTTATATATATATAGAGAGGGGAAGGTGTTGTACCTCTGACCATATTGTACCTTTGACCACCGAGGCTGTGGCGGCATGTAGCAACATTTTATAAATTTTGGTGTAATTAGTGTTTAGCTCCTTTACTAGAGGGCTTGTGTAACCTACTTTGGATTATTCAAGTCAAAGAGCAACTTTACAAAAAATACTTATCCATTTCTATAATAAAAATGTAAGTTATTTATTGATGACGTTTTGCTTCATAATATTTTTTGTATTATGTTTTTTTAGATAGAAGTCATTTGACAAAGTAGCTATTACAATAAGAAACATGGCGTAGCTTCTGAAATTGATTTATCTTAATCCTAAAATTTGTAGCATGCTTTTTAATTTGCACTACCAGGGTGTTGTACCTCTGACCACGTCTAGTTGTTGTTCCTTTGACCAGGTCAAAGGTACAACACCACTGAGTAATTTTTTCATAATTCAACTTTTATGTTCTTCTGCTACATCTTTTTAAAAAATAATTAATATTGGTTGCTTCAATTGTTCAAAGAATTTAATAATAATAAATTAAATAAGTTCAAACGGGCTTTATCAATCCTCAGTGTAGCAGTTCGAACCTATCCTGAAGTTGTAAGGCCTCATCTAAAAGCGCAGCAAGGAAAATGTCAAATAGGGGCTGGCCTAAAGGGAAACCTCGTATCCTGACAGATATTCCTGAAAAGCTAATTATTCAAGGAGAAAAAAAAACAAAAAAAAAAAACGTAAGACACCACATACAAATAAACCCCTTCCTAAAAAAAAAAAGTGGTAAATAGAAAGAAAATTATTCTAATGACAGTTCAGATTCTGATACTGGCACTGAAATTTCTTCAGGAGAAAGTGACTTGATCTGTCTGATAATTGTCGTGAGTTAAGTAGATGACCAGCGACAATTTGAAAAATATGATTTGGAAAAAGGAAATTTTATACTTGTTAAAAATAAAAGTAAAAAGACTATTAAGTATTTAGTCGCAGAGATCTGTGGAATTGAATGCCCAATGTTTAAGATCCAATATTTGTAGTGACAAGTTTACGAGAGAAGATGAAAATTTGTATGATATTGATATAGAAGACATTGTGGCTAAACTTCCATACCCTACTATTGCTAGTGGATCTACTTGACAGTTCAAACGTTTATTGATTGGACTGGATTTTTCAGCATATTGAGCATAACATATTATCAATAATAGCTTTTTTAGTATGCTTACATCCTTGTCCTGCATTTATTAAACTTACAATTAATTACAATATTACTGAATACAATTTGTTTTCTGCACTGCTGTGTTGTTTTTACGTGGTCAGAGGTACAACACCCCATGGTCAAAGGTACGACTACATGTTGTACCTTTGACCACTGTACGATTATTTTTTAAAAAATGAATCAAAAATATTAAATGTAAAGCTAGAACCTTGAAAAAATTAAATATGATGAGCAATAGAATACTAATTACAATGAAATAAAAAAAAAAAAAATGAATTTAGCCTTAATATTCGAGCTAAAAAAAAAAATCAATTTTGCAAAAATATATATATCAAAAATATATATATATATATATACAGTGAAACCTCTCTATAGCGGACACCTCTGGGAGGACCAAAGTTGTCCGCTATACAGAGGGGTTGGTCCAGAAGGATACGTACGGAGTTTGTACATTTAATTCATGTTTTAATTAACCATTTAATAATTACCTATCACAAGTTTTTTTTTAAGTATATAGATGTTCAATAAGTATAAACTTATAAAAAAAAAAATAATTAAAAATATTTTCAGCCGTATATCCAAAGAGTAATGATGGAAGCTTGGATTCCTACTGAGTAACTGTTTCCGCATTCACCGATGCCGATTCTCCACAAATGGCTCTAAATGAAATTTTGTGCCTGCCACGAAATTTTTCCAGCTACCCATTGGAAGCTTTAAATTCAGAATAGCCCAACTGTCCAGCTAACTCTAGAGCTTTTGCCTGTTTTCCCTATCTTAAAAAACTCTGCAACTTTACGCACACCACATTTTTCGCGATAAGAAAATGTTATCATGTCAATTTGTTCTTTAAGTGTCAGAGATTTCCGATTAGACATATTGAAGGGAAAACACAATATTTACTCATCAAGAGCTAAAAACCAACTGAAAATTGAAGAGAGGGAATGTGAACCGAACAGAGTTATGGAGTATTCCCGGAACCGTGATACCTCGAAGGCAAAACAATAGTAATCTACCAGCGGGAAAATCATATGCTTCTGTTGAAAAGGAAGAGGTTCCTGTTGTGAAATTCCTAGGAAGATATTACTAGTCACTATTCTGTATATATTTCTTATTCTTACGAAGAGTTTGTTATTGTTAACGCATTTTACTGGAAACCTACACGTATGGGAACGCTTCGATAACTTACATTAGCTGTAATTGTCCGTAGTAAGGAGGTAAAAAATCAGGTTTCTCTGTCCGTGTCCGTTGTACAGAGGTGTCCGCAATATAGAGGTTTATTTTACCTATAGAAAAATTCTGGACTGTGAGAAAATGTCCGTTAATAGAGGTGTCGGCTGTAGGGAGGTGTCTGTTAAGGGAGGTTTCACTGTATAAATATGACTCACTTAGGATCATGGACATGCATAGAAAATAGTGCAGTGCTATTCTCCTTCATCTTTCTCTATCTTTCTTGTGCCATTGAGTATGGAGTGGATTATCCCCGACTAGACCTATCCAGTAATCCTGAGTGCACTGTCAAAATGTAGAAAAACCATTGAACACGATTTAGCCTCTCATGGTCTGATGATAGTTAATTTGTTGATAGAGTGCATAAAATTAATTCACAGCAGACATGTTCATTGTTGTCAAGTTATACCGTACAATTTATGTTGTGATGGCAAAGAGCTCTTCTATCCAATTCTAAAAGGAGCTTTACTAACACCACCTCCAATGATAATTACTTTATCAGAGAGCTTACACAGTTTTCTTAAAATTCACTTGATTTATTACAAATCATAAGAAAAAATAATTACAAACTGGAAAATTCTTTACTATTTTGACGGAATACTAAATAAGAGAGGATATGTCCACATGTTTTAGGAGCATTTTTCATCTTCTTAAGTCACTGTAAAATTGGTTCTATTTTATAATAAAATGTATCATTTCAGAGGATACAACTCAGCCACAGTTAGTTTTACAATTATATAAAATGGCATCTGATCTAGGACATGCAGAAGCAAAATCAAAATATAAAATCCTTCAAGCTTATGATACAGTTGGCCTCCTCACAGGTAATTATTTTTTTGAAATGTCTGCTCTTTGTTGGCATTTCATCAACCAGTAATGTTTTATTTTGATAATTATGTTATTGTCTCATTTCAACTCTAGCACACTGAAGTCAAGGGCACTTCTTTCGTGTTTTATATAAATACAGAGTGACACAGAAAAACGGAAACAATTTCTACAATCCAATAAATTTAGAAGTGATGAAAGAAAGAAATCATATCTGTAGTCATTTACGAAACATTGATTGTATTTAACATTTTTTTAAAATGATGTCCCTTAGATGGCGTCCGCCTGTACTATTACATTCAAGATATCTTCCTTTGAGATTCCTCATTGACTGCTGCAAGCTCTCTAGCTTGGATACTGTGAATTTCGTTTTGAATTCTCAGTTTTAACTCATCCAGGGCTGGTCGTCGAGTCATGCAGATTTTGCTTTTGTGGTAACACCACAAGAAAAAATCAAAATCACAAACGGGGCATGGAAAATCTGGGCCATGGAATGTTACCGAATCGTGAGAACACATGGTCATTGAACAATTCTCACATATGCTATTGAGTGCCATGCACTATGTGATGTCACTCCGTCCTGTTGTTATTCACATAACGTGTGAGATAAAAATGTGCCTCATTCACTGCTTGTTTTAAAATTCATTGTCGTGGTTTACTTTTGTTATCATTTGTTGGCAGAATAATAATCGTAACTGGTAATCGTCCTTCAATTGTTGCACCATCTGCTGTTTGTACGGATGCAGGCTTACATCCAATAAAGAATTCTGCAAACACTCTCCCGGGAAATGAACACTGTGGGATCCATAAGACAGACTCACTTATAACATCAATGATCGCTGGAACACACACACTTCTTAGTCGGCATGTTGGTTTCTTCTTGAGGGGAGATTCAGTCTCTTCAAAGTTATTAATCCAGCATTTTATCACGGAATGGCATCATAACGCCCAAAATTGTAAAAATGTCAAAACTCCCTACGCTCCGCTACCAAACTATCATTATTTTTATAAAACATTTTTATGGCTAACGCACGCTGTTTTCCACTCCACTGATCCATGATTACTTAAATGACTGTTTACTCACTAACTGTCACGGACCTGCAGAGCTGCCACATTCCTTTGGCTACCACTTCTAATTTCAAGCATTCCCGTTTTTCTGTGTTGTTACCCTTACAAAACTTTTTACAAGGCTTTTCCTCTCCAGGATTACTGTTAGGGTGATTCCTCCCTCCAATAAGGAGGACAACACATTCTTGATGCAATCCGGAAGTGATTACAAGAAATGCCCACATTTCATAACCCATAGGTCACAAAAAACTGGATACTCAAAATTTCATATTTCTGTGTGTGTGTGTGTATTTTTATTAATATTCCTCAGTTCGACCTTAAAGTTTTCCAATTTTTTGGGTGATTTGGGGTTTAGCTCTCCCATAGTCAACATGCAAGCCTCAAAAAAAAAGAAAAAAAAAAAAAAAAAAAGTTTTTGCTTGCACTTTTTCTCAGCACAATTCGTACAAAACAACGTAAGTTGTAACACTTAATAGGCTTCCAGGCATACTTCTTTTAGATATTTTGATGTGGAGAATTGAATGGTTCTTGAACTTTTAGAAGTCTCATTGAAAGGAAATTATTATTTATGAGTAAGGATTTAAACATATTTGAATTACGATTTAAATTCACTCCCCTATTATACCTACCAATTTTGTTCCATATACTATCATTTAGAAACAACAAATTATGTTTGATTGTTTATTTTAATAATATCCTCTTTGTGCCATAGTTAATGGTAACCCTTAATGACTCTGTGTTTTTTTTTTAATGGCGCATCTGCGTTTTAGTGTCAAAAATCTTGCTTTCCTGAGAAATTCCTTTAAAATTACTTAACCTTAAAGTAGATTTATAAATAGGATGTTTATTGGAAAAATAGCAAGAATTTTGGGGGCAAAATATTAAGAGTTTCATTGCAAGCTTTTCAAAACACATCAGAAATAAAACTTACTTAAGGCTAGTACATACTGAGACTCAAAGTTGCGGGGCATTGGGAGCTGTCCTGATTCAATGTTGCATGTCAGGTTCGGGGCAGCTCAGTAACAAAGAATCGGGCCAACACTAGAGAGCCAGTTCCCTTGAAAATGTCTAAGGAGCTGGTCTTCGCTGTAGTTTCTCTATCATTGTCACTGTTAATTAAAAAACGGCCAACAAAAAAGCATGGTACTTTAGATGAGAAGATAGAATGGGATTTGTCAACTTTATAAGAATTCTAAAGATTTTGAGA
Source organism: Gonocerus acuteangulatus (assembly GCA_946811695.1). Lineage (NCBI taxonomy): Eukaryota > Metazoa > Arthropoda > Insecta > Hemiptera > Coreidae > Gonocerus > Gonocerus acuteangulatus. The sequence continues at coordinate 91,258,536 of OX328123.1, forward strand.
ATCTTTTGCAAATTTTTGGACCAAGGGCATTTCAAAAAGATACAAACTTTATAAATTCAATTTCTCCTACCGTAAAACTTGGAACTATTCTCAGGTTCCTTGCAAGTGGAGACACATTTACAAGTCTTATGTACACTTTTAGAATTTCCAAGAAAAGTATTTGTTCCAGAGGTGTGTGAGGCAATAATCGTTGTTTTGAAAACGTTCATTAAAGTAACGAAAACTTGTTGTTTTATTTAATATATTTTGACATTTTTAAATAATTCATTTTTTTCTTTTTTCATTTGTAGAGTACCTATGTCGTGGGAGCAAACCATCAGATTGCTATTCACCTCTTAGGTTTCCATCTGTATTTTAGAGATTGTGACAGTTTTTTAATTTAAAATTTTTTGTTTAACAATGTTTATACTATGTTCTCCTTTATAAAGAAACTTATTAGGGAAGACAACTACATGTCTGTATTTTAGAGGTTTAATGTGATTTTGAGTCTAAAAGATGATTAATCTTCTATATTTATTCTCTTTCTATCATGTATTTAGATATTGATATGAAATTTTATTTTCATGTTTATTGTTATAAGTCCCTCATGGCTGTCAAGTGAATCAGTAACACCATAAGATGTTATATGATTCTTAGATAATTATTAATTAATAATACCAAACAGGTGAAGAATAACCCTTCAAAAATTTTTTCAAACTTTCCATTTATTCCTCCATCACAACGTTTCGGACACTCAGGTCCATCCTCAGGCAATCTACAATAGTATATTAATTTCAGACATTACATCCTCCAAAACTATTTACTAAATTTTATTGTCATAATTTTAAACTCACCATGTCCTGTTCATTACTCTAGTTACACTAAACAGTCATACAATAAATAAACATGATTCCTGTAAGGAACCAAGTCAAAATTCCACCTACATCAAACACTCATTATCACAGCCATATTAGACTTTATCAAGCTTCCTAGGCCTATTATATTATGTTGACATATTAAATAAAATTAATTTTTGATGACAGTGTAACAGATTACTTTCACAGTATAAATATCTGGGTTACATACCTCAGTGTATTGTATATTAAATATGGTAATAAAACAAATGTTAAGTAGAGATTACACAATTGGTCTGTGATATGTTATACATAATTTATTATATATTTTGACTAATTGAATTTTAATGTTTTAATTTAGTTTTTAGTTATACCAAATATAATAGGCCTAGGAAGCTTGATAAAGTCTAATATGGCTGTGATAATGAGTGTTTGATGTAGGTGGAATTTTGACTTGGTTCCTTACAGGAATCATGTTTATTTATTGTATGACTGTTTAGTGTAACTAGAGTAATGAACAGGACATGGTGAGTTTAAAATTATGACAATAAAATTTAGTAAATAGTTTTGGAGGATGTAATGTCTGAAATTAATATACTATTGTAGATTGCCTGAGGATGGACCTGAGTGTCCGAAACGTTGTGATGGAGGAATAAATGGAAAGTTTGAAAAAATTTTTGAAGGGTTATTCTTCACCTGTTTGGTATTATTAATTAATACCCTTCATTTAGTAATCGTTATTATTAATTAAATTAATTTAAACTTAAATGCATTAATCTCTTTTAGTACTCATAGCATCAGGAAAAATTGTAAATTAGCAAAAATGCTTGTGCTATGAGAAGCCTTCTATATCAATTGTGGTTCAATGTCAGTTGATTCAACATCTATCAACTTCCACTGTTTTATTTACATTTTATATACATATGTAAAAAAAATATTGCCCTATTGTGGAATAGGTTATACTACATTCTGGTTGTTAGTATGTTCATGCAATTACAGTAGAACCTCTCATATCCGACCATAACGGGACCAGGCCATGGTCGGAACGGCCAAAAGGTCGTATATCAGGAGGAGCAAGAGAGAGAAATCATTTTATTGATGATATGCTGCCCATTTTCAACGGGTTGCTACTACACAGCATACTCCATCACTCCTAGTAGGAGATTTATCGGTCTTCCACAGAGTCCAAAAATTTGTATTAAAAAAATACAATAAAAAAAAACAACAACAAAAAAACAAAAACGAAACACACATCGGTAGCTCCGAGAGTATCTCCTCCTCCTACGGTCCTTCAAAATTATGAAAACAGCTATAATGTACAGCACAAACTGTAATAAAACGTTATTGTAATTGTAGAACTGTTGCTATACACATTTCAAACATTTTTTCTTTTGAAAAGACGAACAAAATTTAAGAATACTTTATTTAAAGAATTCAGTTATTGATTGTTGTTTTAAATTTGTTATTCTAGACTTTGCGGAAGTTCCCTCCACTTTATTTGCCCACAATACGTCCATTGGGGTTGCAGTCGGATGTTGCTCGATTTATTTCAGCGCTACGACAAAGGTGTCCTTAGCAGCAAAATGACTCACTACGTCGTCACTCGTGGTTTTGTCTTCATCCGAGTCGATTTCTTCATCCACGGTTTTGATCTGCACAACAGCAATGATTTGGTCATTGTAAAGATCTTAATTAGTAACTTCTGAAACATCAAGTTCAACAAGTCACTCTTTGTTAACAAATATAGAACAGTACAAGATTACAGCACATTCCACATCAACAATCACGTCAGAACTGACAGTTAGTGACAGGAAAACAAAGCATAGTGTAGATACTCACTCTTTCAAGCCCGAACAGGCTCGCCAATGGGGCGCGTGTGAATCACAGATAGTCGGGCACTAGGTATCGGGAGGAGTCGGTTATGGGAAGGTCGGATATGAGAGGTTCTACTGTAACTGTAATTCTGGCTTCCAATAAATGGTTTATTTTAGTGTATCCAAAAGAAGAAAACATTTTTATGAAAAGAAAAAAAATATGTGTTTCACTTACAATGCCTATTTTGCTAGTATTTTGTTAGGCTATTAATGATCTCTTTATGTTCTTCCTTCTTTATTTTTGAACAAAGTGATTATAATTTGGCTTTTAGAATAAGAAAAAGAAAAAGGTATTTATTCTTTCAAATATTTTGAAACATTTTTATTTATGTAAGGTGGTAATCAATGCTCATTGCAAAGGATGCAAAGCATCAATTAATAAAACACCAAGGTAATAAAAAATGTGATCTTATTGAATGTTTATACAAGATGATTTTTGTTGTTAAATTTGTTTGTAGATTTTGAAGTTATAACTTTTTATAATAATTATTTTTGTTAAATTGTTTTTATTTTTTTGTTATTTTTAAATGACCTTGTAAACTTTTTAAAAAATATATTTTTTTTAATATAATAAATATTCATGTAATGTAATTGCACTTACAATTTCTCTTCCCATGAACAAATTTGTATAGAGGTAATTGAATTTAGTTTTCCCTTTGAAATAAATATACATTTTTACTATAATTAGTTTTTTTAATTATTCAGTCAAAAAGTTAAATCCCACAATTGCATGTGCTTTCTCAATGTTGGGAGGACTTAATAAAACTAAGTGAGGAGTCTGTTGATCTGAAAAAAAAAAAAAAAAAAAAAAAAAAAAAAAAAAAAAAAAACAACATTAGAGGCATGCTCTCCTACAAGAAACAGTTCTATTTTTAGGCAAGCTAATCCCTAACACTAATGGTGGTACCGGGTCTATCAGACCCAACTTATTTAGCTTGCTAATCAGTGAAGAGCTAATTAAATTCTGAGTATTATGGATAAGATTTTACTTAAGTCTAGGAATGAATTGTAGAAATGTATGAATTTTTTTTAAGTAACAATTAAATATTAAAAATGTTTGAGTCATGATAACTTTTTAAAATATACAAATTTATTAACCCTTATTATAGATATATATGGACTGCACCTCGCTCGAAGAGGCCAGGCAGTGGCACCAACTAGCTGGTAACCTAAATGACCTGTTGAGTAGAAATGAGCCATCTGTGAAGAGATTGATAGAATTTTTAAAATACATCAACATTAACTACCTCATATAGCTCTGCCCTTTTAATTTAACATATGAGAATGTATAGTAAAATTAAGTATTTATTGAATTTGTGTATGTTGTGTGCCTGTATTTATTGAGTGAGTGCGTTTAAGTGAATGTAAACATGTAAATAATATTGTATATTTAGGCTTAGTTATAGGTTTCAGTTTAACGGTCCTTCTGGTATATGTTTAAAAGGAAGAATCTATGTAAATAGTTTGAATAATAATTGTTTTCCTAAGCAATTATAAACTGAAATCAGGTTTCCCATTAAAAATGTGAGGCCTGTAAAATGGTGTTAAAGACCTCAGTAGTCAAAGCACCAAAAAAAAAAAAAAGAAAAGAAACAAGATTTATAATTTGGCCAGGGTATGATTTCTATGACTTTTATAAGACAAACTTATTTTTCCTTACTTTTTTTTTTCCTTATTGTTTAAACCATGTCTTGTCCTCTTATGCCTCTCTGAGGTTGGGATTCCTAGAGAGACCGTCCTGGACACATCACACACTTCCCATCCTCCAATGTGGCCTGACATATTCCCAACAGTTTTCTAATAATGCTCGTCTCAATCATGGACATGTACAGATCACTCTGATTTATGCTGCCTTAATTACTCTCGAAGTCAACAAAAATATGGTTTGTGTTAAACTGGTACACCTGTTCTATCTCAAACATTTTTCACAGGCAGAACAATTGATCAATGATCAATTTGTTGATGCTCATTCATGGAAACCATACCGATACTGCTCGAGGATATGGCCAGTAAGGTGTGACAGTCTCCGTTACAGGATATTTAAAAGAATCTTATTTCCAGCAGGTAGGAAGGATAATAAGACTCTGTAGTTGCAGTGGCTGCTAAAGGGGAAATTCACTTCCTTTTTCGATTAAGTTAGAAAAATAAATTGTTTAGGCAAATTTAAACTAATAAGATCTAATTAATGTATTTTCTTGGTTTATCAAATACTTCCTTAATGGTTTCCAAGTGCCTGGTTATAAACATTTGATTCTACACCCCTCAGGCACGGCGGTAAGCCCATACTAAGTTAGAATCCCAAAAATGTTTGTCTAGATAAACCTATGTGTAGTTGCCAAATTCTAATGGGTATCCTTTTTTTGAGGATAGGGTTTAAGACAAATTTGCTTCTCTTCCTCCAAAATGCCATTAATGATGGTTTGGAGGACTTTCACATGTTTCCAGCCCCATGCTTGTATACCTCTGTGGGCAAATTGTTGATTCCCGGTGCTTCACTATTTTTTGTTATCTTTAATGTGACTGTTAATGATACTGAATTTATTTAATTTTGGCGGAAGTTGAGTAATAAAAAGTACACAATTAACCCAGACCCAAATCTTTTATGTCCTGCTCTCCATGTTTCACATCATTCTGGCTCCTCCTCTAGAGCTTCCTACTAGAACTATGTGTGATCACATCAGTTCATGTTTTAGTTAAGAATATTACAAATAGATGACTTCTGTTCATGCATTTTCCATTGCCCTAGAATATTTACAACCAGAGACTGACTTCATTGATTACTACCTGATTTTTTCCTGCCACATTTAAAATATGCAGAAAAAAAATAAAAAAGAGAGTAGAACAAGAGGAATAGAAAAACTGAGTGATTGCAACTATCTAAGTTAAATACCCCAGAGTGAAAGAGTTAGAAACTTCACTTATGCTGTGCCAAAGCACTATTGAAAGCTTGTGTAAATACAATTGTAAGAGGATACACTAGCTGCAGCTGATGGTGGGGAGTAAAAACTATGTGTCAAGGAAATCGTTGTGTGGCAATTTGATGGATGAAAGTGGATGTTAACCAAAAGTGATTGGGAGAGTGATGGGAAAGCGAAAACAAAAGAATAAAGTAGAGATTTAGAAGTAACATTCTAAATGGGGGGGGGGGGGGGTATGGAATACTAACAATCTAGAACTTGGAATAGCTAGCCAAATGTAGATTTTATCATACATTTTACCGATTTCGGGGGGGGGGGGGCTGCAGCCCCCTTATATACGCCCATGTCCAGCTCAACAAGACTAGGAGGTTACTGGACCCGCCATTTACCTTAGTATTCTAATTGATACCCCTTTAAACTCAATGTAGATGAGGTTTATTAGGAGAAGTGCTATAGTTTGTCGTAAGTAGAGACACTGGAACAAGTAAAAGTTATTGTCGAAGAGGCGGTGGAAAAATGAAACTAAGAAACAAGGGTGCTTTTATTAGGTGAATGAGATAAATATATTATATATACCATTCGAAATTCGAATTACTCAGACAGTTTTTATTAAACCAGAAGTCTAAAAATCTTCTCGGCGTTTTTTAATCTAGAAACTCGACAAATACGTATCTCGAAATCAGGTTACATTAGACTAAGTAACTATCAAATTGTTCTGTATCATGATCCAATATCAATAAAAAGAAGTAAATTGATATTAGAACAGAAACTGTAGAAAAATTGTTACCCCCCAGAATAATTGCATTGTGCTTTAATTTCTTACTAATGACTTTTCTGTGCGATTTGCTGGAGTCTGACAACTACTAAATTGACTGAAAATAACACAATCGAATAAATTTGAAATTGTTCGCTATATCTATATTGAATGTCAATAATTAGTAGATTTCATTAATTTAAAGTTGATATATAACTTTAGTGATGAATAATCTGAAGAATAAATGCTAATATAATATTAACATTCAGTATTCAAAAGCTGCCAGAGTACATAAAGTTTTGTATTTTATCTAATGAAAAGGAACAATTTAAAAAGACATTTTACAATATAATATTAGTCTCAACTAATATTTTAAAAGAATATATATGACTTGCCAATAATAGAAATAAATCCAGGAGAGTACTATTGCACAATCTTGTGTAGATAGACAGATTTAATTAAACCAGAAGTCTCACAATCTTCACGGCGTTTTTTAATCTAGAAACTCTACAAATTGTTGAAAGAAATAGTCTGACGTATCTCGAAATTAGGTTATATTAGACTAAGTAACTATCGAATTGTTCTGTATCATGATCCAATATAAATAAAAATAAGTAAAATGATATTAGAACAGGGACTGTAGAAAAATTGTTCACTCTCCCCCCCCCCCTCGCAGTTTAGGTCGTTCACAAGTTAATTTGAGGTATTTGTTACGAAGATATTTAAAGTACTAATCAATCATTGAAACAAATTTTAAAATATTTTAAATAATTGATTATTTTCTCATACGTCTTCATTTTTATTTTTCCATGTATTGTATTGTTAGGTTGCAACCTTGCGGCCGTTTTGAGATTCGCGGTTTTCAAATTGCTAACTTATATGTTGGTCTTTGTTAATTTTAATTTTCAAAGTGCACAAATTTAAAATTTGTCTCGCTTACGATAAAGCCCAGGTATTTTTGTTTGGATTATTATTATTTTATAAGTTGCTAAGTGTGTAACAAATAATATATTTTTTGTATTGCCTTCATATTTTTTTTGTCGCATACGCCTCAATTCAGGTGCTTTTTTTACTTAATAATTGAATTGTGCTTTAATTTCTTACTAATGTCTTTTCTGTGCGATTTGCTGGAGTCTGACAACTACTAAATTGACTGAAAATAACACAATCGAATAAATTTGAAATTGTTCGCTATATCTATATTGAATGTCAATAATTAGTAGATTTCATTAATTTAAAGTTGATATATAACTTTAGTGATGAATAATCTGAAGAATAAATGCTAATATAATATTAACATTCAGTATTCAAAAGCTGCCAGAGTACATAAAGTTTTATATTTTATCTAATGAAAAGGAACAATTTAAAAAGACATTTTACAATATAATATTAGTCTCAACTAATATTTTAAAAGAATATATATGACTCGCCAATAATAGAAATAAATCCAGGAGAGTACTATTGCACAATCTTGTGTAGATAGACAGATTTAATTAAACCAGAAGTCTCACAATCTTCACGGCGTTTTTTAATCTAGAAACTCTACAAATTGTTGAAAGAAATAGTCTGACGTATCTCGAAATTAGGTTATATTAGACTAAGTAACTATCGAATTGTTCTGTATCATGATCCAATATAAATAAAAATAAGTAAAGTGATATTAGAACAAGGACTGTAGAAAAATTGTTAACCCCCCTCGCAGTTTAGGTCGTTCACAAGTTAATTTGAGGTATTTGCTACGAAAATATTTAAAGTACTAATCAATCATTGAAACAAATTAAAATATTTTAAATAATTGATTATTTTCTCATACGTCTTCATTTTTATTTTTCCATGTATTGTATTCTTAGGTTGCAACCTTGCGGCCGTTTTGAGATTCGCGGTTTTCAAATTGCTAACTTATATGTTGGTCTTTGTTAATTTTAATTTTCAAAGTGCCAAATTTAAAATTTGTCTCGCTTACGATAAAGCCCAGGTGTTTTTGTTTGGATTATTATTATTTTGTAAGTTGCTAAGTATGTAACAAATAATATATTTTTTTTTATTGACCTCATATTTTTGTAGTCGCATACCCTTCAATTCAGGTGCTTTTTTTACTTAATAATTGCTTTGTGCTTTAATTTCTTACTAATGACTTTTCTGTGCGATTTGATGGAGTCTGACAACTACTAAATTAACTTAAACTAACACAATCGAATAAATTTAAAATTGTTCACTATATCTATATTGAATGTCAATAATTAGTAGATTTCATTAATTTAAAGTTGATGTATAACTTTAGTGATGAATAATCTGAAGTATAAATGCTAATATAATATTAACATTCAGTATTCGAAAGCTGCCAGAATACATTTAGTTTTATATTTTATCTCATGATAAAGAACAATTTAAAAATACATTTTACAATATAATATTAGATTCCACTAATATTTTAAAAGAATATATCTGACTCGCCATTAATAGAAATAAATGCAGGAAAGTACTAATGTACAATCATGTGTACTTATACACCTGAAAAAGCATTTGGTGAAGTATTCAAATATTTTACATAAAGAATAGCTTTTATTTTTACACTAAAAAGTGAAACATTATGTATATTGGTTTTTCTTTTTCTTGATATTGCGAATGGAAGTAAACAATAAACAATAAATACAGAAATTTGTTAGTATTCTTTAATCCTTGGTTCCCAATTTATTATTTTACTAATAAAATTGTGAATGAATTAAACCTCATATTTTACAAATGATAATCTCTTGTATGAAAAACATTTTCATGAGATAATGTTTAACATATTAGGTGCTGGTAAGTCGCCTTTGAATGTGATACTTGAGCCCTGAGACATGTGTCTCGAAGAAATTCTGTTTTTCTAATAAAATCCTTTCAAGCTCTTGTGAATCATTGGAATGTTTTATAACCATATTCAACAGGTTAAGAAAATAAATTAAAAAAAAACGAATCATGTTTATAGTGAAGAGATAGTTGACCATTGCTATTAAGAAAGTGTAGATGATCGGGTTCGGTCATTTGTTAAATAAAACTACATTTTATAAATAAAATGTCTAATATTTATTGCCAACATTTCTTGTAGATCTTGAAGATGGCTTGTAGCTCAAGTCAAAACGGAAGTAAATCTGACAAATTTTATTTATAAAATGTACTTTTATTTAACAAATAACCGAATCCCGAGAATCATGTTTATCTTGAATTATGTAGTCAGTTGAAAGCACCTTTATAATTGAAGGGCTCAGTGCCAAAGGTGACTAACCCACAATTAGAACAAAGAAAATTGGAGTCAAAGTTAAAAAGAATGTTAAAACAATTAGTGATGGTGACAGAAATGATTTTAATTGGTCCAATTAAAATCATTTCCATCACCAAAACTAATTTTTTTCGCATTCTTCCTAACTTTAACTCCAATTTTCTTTGTTATTTCTAATTGAGGGTTAGTCACCTTTGGCATTTAGCCCTTCAATTTAACCATCTATTTTTCTAAAAAGCTAGCTGTTACAGTAGAGCTTGATCTGAGAAGCAAGTTTTGCTTTTTTATCAGCCTCTGTCCTTACGATAGTTTTTTTAAGTTTAAGGAAGCAGCTTCAACAATCTTCCAATGACCTCGCCTTTTTTAATTTGTTGTGTGCTGATATTTGGCATATACTTACCGCATTTTCTGTGTTCCAATATTCCTTTAAGCAATTCATGTCTCTGGTGAAACAATGTACTCATATTTTTATCAAAAAGGTTTGATCCAAATGTGTACTGAAGCTATATGTTTCAAATTTTCACTTCCAAAATATTTTTTTCTATTCTTCAGTGGCTCACTCCTGATTTATCCTTCCTGCCTTGAGTAATAAGAAGTAATTATTTACTTGACAATCCATACTTAGGGTTTTAGGTTCGGTTTTCTAAAGGGGTGGCAGCTTTTCTTTTGAAGAAAGGAAATGCATCACCTCGACCATGTCTAGAAAAAAGTGGTAACCTGTTGATATCCCCCCCAACCTGTTGATGTAGTTTGACTTGCAGGAACTACGTCATCGTAGTGCGTTTCCCTTAGTCCTAGGATCAAAGCTTAGAATAGATGTAGTTGAAGTTTTGTTTTGATCTTTCTTGAAAAATCTTAACACAATAAAATCTCAAAGCCAAACAAGATTTTAGGCACAACAACAGGAAACTGACAGTATCCTAAATATGTTTTTCTCATTTAGTTACCTGGTTTTCCTAATACATTCGTTTTACTCTATCTCCTCCTACATGCCGGCATGTATCTCCAGCGGTGCGGTTTCCGAAACCACAAATTTTCCCCGGCATTACAGCCAGCTTCCTCAGGTGGTACATGATGCTTGTTGTCATTAAAACTATGCACTGGTTTCTCCAAATTATATTGTTCTATCAAAAATCGCAGAGAACCCTCTGCCTTTTGCATGCTTTACATTTACTATGATTTCCAATCCGGCTTCAAGATGTACAAGAATTTATCCAAAAATCTGTAGAAATATCTACTGTTATCCGTTTTCTTCAACAACGGTTATAGATATTGCCTTGAAAATTGTTTCATTAGATTACTCACCTCCAATTACTTATAAAGTGTATACCTGAAAGCCTAGTAAAAAAAAAATGTAATCGTTATGATTTGTTTTGAGTGAATGTCACCCTAAAACCATATTCCGGTGGTCGGATTCTGCTGGTTGACAATCTTGACCTTTGAAATCATACAAAGTATTTTTGTGCCAAATTTCATTAAAATCGGTCCAATTTTGAGCAAGCTAGAGAGTGAACTGACAAATATATATATATATATATATATATATATATATATATATATATATATATACATACTTTATCTTCATCCCTATGGAGGGAGGGAGGAAATGTGCTAAAAAGGGACCTTCGAATTAAAATTAATAATACTTAAGTGGTTCCTCAACTCATTCGTAAATGTCCCTGTTGAGTGCAGGCACTGTGTAGCTTTGGTCGTCCTCTATATCCTTAAAAATTAGTTTGGGAGGATTGCATTTTCTTTACACTTACAACTTGGCCAGCCCGCCATATCCTCCTAACTTAATGAACTTGACAATATTTGGATTTTTATAGTGGGAATTTATCTCCTGATATGCTGTTTTTATTATTATTATTTTTAAAAAAAAAAAAAAAAAAAAAAGAAAGAAAAGCCCTCTATCCCTGTTTGGGCTAGAAAAGGGTGGCAACCTGTAGATAACCTGACCCTAAAATCTGTGTTATGTTTAAGTGGACATTAAAATTTAAATATTTCCTGCTAGGTTTTTTCACGCTTGCATGACTAAACCCTAGATGCCTCATCAAAGTTTTCTTTTGTGAAGTAAGAGGGCCAGTTCATGTGCATGGACCACTTGTAACATTATTAATTAGTGTGGGATTGCTTTGTGTATGTTTAATACTTTTTGTCCAAAAATTTAAAAGTTTTTTAATCTTTAGTAATTAAAAAAACAAAACCATTTATTAAGGTTTATAAAAAAAAAAAAAAAAAAAAAAAAAAAAAATTAAGGTTTATAGCATTGTACTCTCAAGAACTGAATATTTAAAATAAACCCTCTTCCAGCTCTCAAGCTTAATTTGGTCCATTGATAGTAATTTATACATAATAAGAATTGTGTAAAAAAAAGAATACATTCAGTTATAATTATGCAAATTATTAAGGCGTGTTAGGGCTGTTATTCTAATTAAGTGTTAGGTGTGAGCACTTAACACTCCGTGCCAAGAGTCGTGGGTTCAATTCCCACTAAGGGTGGTGGTTTTTCTTTAGAAAAAAAGAAAAGGCATAAGCTCTATCCTGGCTAGAAATGGGTGGTGACCTATAGATAACCCATCCTAAAATTCTGAGTTAATTATAATGGATGTTAAATTAAAATTTAAATAAATAAATAATTATACAAATAAAAATTGTATGTTTTACCTGCAAGTGTCATAGCTTCATCACCGAATCAGTCAAACATTCACCAAATGTGATGTATATCTCAAAAGATGCACCTCTACTGAGCCATTATTGTGGCTTAGCACATTAAGACATGAGTGTGTGCCGCTGAAAGTGGAAACGGCAGAGGGGACATGCCTAACATTTTATAGACCTCTCGCCCCCCCAAACCACAACCTTTTTAATCTTTCTGCAACGGAGTTTGAAAACCCCAAAAATTCTCTGCAGCCCCATGCAGTTCAAGTTGCGTGTAATATGAACCACAAGCAAGATAATCTTGAAAAATAACCGGAAATAAATAAGTACTTGTAATATAATTGAAGTAAATTTAATAATACAATAATAATTTAACATTTCTGCAAAAAATAATTTTATTGACATTTTCTGCGCCTCTATTTAAAAAACAACCGGTCAGTCAGGCTGATCTTTCTGCAGCCCTTGTCATCTTTCTGCGACAATGTCACACTGTCGGCCGTAGTTCTGCTATGGGGCCCTCGCCTTTTACAACCCTCCCTCAGTCCATCAAGGTAAGGTTATACCATGAGCCCCCAAGGTTTCGCAATGCCGTGGGGCTCGTGGGATGATTCTCGGGGAGGGGAATACCCACTACGCACAGCTTCTGCCATGGAGCAGAGTGCTATGAGTCTAGCTCAGTTCAGAACCCCACCATGTTCTGTACACTCGACTCCAGGGTCATTCCATGTCAAATCAACACAGAGGTTTTTTTTACCATCTCAGATTTAAATGAAATATGGTGCGGAGGTAGCCTTTGTATAGACTAAGAAAAATACCAAAAATTATTGAAAAATATCAACTGATTTGGAAATTACAGCTATGTAAAATTTCAAAAATTGTCAAAAAATGCCGGTACCTGGAATTTTTGAATTGATATTATGGCTCTTATATTTAAGCTAGAGAGCTGGGAGGGGTGTTATTTTAAAGCTCTTTATAAGAACTTTTTTATGATATGCAACACCATGTAGGTTAGTCGGAAAAAATGTCTCAAATTCAAAAACAAACTTTTATTTGTATATATCTCAAAAAGCGTATTTTTAAAAATTTTCAAAATTTTATATGTTTTTCTAAGTGTATTTGAGAACTTATTCCTAAAGTTTTATTATGGGATTCCAATGGATTAACCATTTATTAATTTTTTTGTTTTTTTTTAAGACTAATATTTTGGACGACACACAAAAGATGATCATACATATATGTAAATGTTATGTACTTGCAATTGCAATACAACATTAAATCTCTTTAAAATGTTTAAACATAATCTTTTTTTGTTAAATAAAATTGGTTGATTAATCAGAAATCATAATTATAATAGTAAAAGCACCTTTATAAAAAAATAGAATAAATCAGTACTAAATTAAACTTATATTATCATTACATTTTCTAATGATGTAATGGAAGGCCTTTGTGCCAAGGGTCGTGGGTTCGATACCCACTATGGGGTGGTGGTTTTTCTTTAGAAAAAAGAAAAGGCATCAGCCCTATCCTGGCTAGAAAAGGGTGGTAACCTATACATAACCCATCCTAAAATTCTTAGTTGATAATATTGGATGTTAAAATTTAAATGAATAAACATTGTCTAATAACAAACCTTAAACAAAATTTACTCGCCTTCATTGACAAAAAAAAATGAAGGAAGTGAAAAGTAATGCTGAGTAGCTTATATCATATCCTGCAAAGCTTCATTTGAAATTTGAGTATCATTTTCTGTGTGTAAACTGTTCCAGTTGGTGTAACGGGATTAAATTTATACATTAGATCATCATTTATTTAAATTTTGAGCATCCATTATAATTAACTGGCATTCCAAGAACATCAGGTTTTCATGGAAATGAAAAATATGGGGGAGGTCCAGCAGGGTGCAAGAAGGTGACCTTAACTCAAGCTTCATTTTTATACAAAACATATGCCAACCACCATTTAGTGTCATATGTAGCACCCGTGTTACCTCTTACATCCTTTATTAATAGTTTTTCTAATTATCTTGTAGTAGACACACTTTCAGAGTCATGATCAAGAGAAAAAGAAATTACTTTGATTTTTAAAAGGTTTCAACTGGTAAAAAATCATGAAATTATTAATGCCTTTTCAAAACTGTCACTTAAGAAATTTCCAGTTTCTACATACTCTTCTTGCGTGACATAGGTACTTAAATTTTACTTGTCATCTGCTTAAAGTAGTTTTGTTAATGAAGGCAAGTACAATTTTGTTTCAGGTCTGTTATTAGAAAATGTAATGATAATATAAGTTTAATTTAGTACTGATTATTTTATTTTTTAATAAAAATGCTTTCAATATTATAATTATTAATTAATCAACCAATTTTATTTAATAAAAAAAGATTATGTTTAAACATTTTAAAGAGATTTAAAGTTGTATTGCAATTGCAAGTACATAACATTTACATATATGATCATGTTTTGTGTATCGTCCAAAATATTAGTCTTAAAAAAATAACAAAAAAATTAATAAATGGTTAACCCATTGGAATCCCATCATAAAACTTTAGGAATAAGTTCTCAAATACACTTAGAAAAACGTGTAAAATTTTGAAAATATAAAAGCCATAATAGCAATTCAAAAATTTCAGGTACCGGCATTTTTTGACAATTTTTGAAATTTTACATAGCTGTAATTTCCAAATCAGTTGATATTTTTCAATAATTTTTGGTATTTTTCTTAGTCTATACAAAGGCTACCTCCTCACCAAATTTCATCAATTTCTAAGATAGTGAGGTTGAAAATGTTTGTTTTTTGTGTTGATTTGACCTGGAATGACCCTCCAGTGCTTTCAACCATAAGACCACTACGCTGCAACAGGCAAACCACAACGTGGCTCCAGCCACCATCACCACCCGTAGTACCATTTTTGAGCACCCATATTGCTAAGCACCCTGGGCGACCAGTACCAGGAATGGTCACTGGCCCAGAGGTTAAAACCCCTCAACGGTTTCCCTCCAAAGGGGAACAGCTGGGGACTTCCCCTGAAGGAGGGTGGGTTCTGTGCCTGTGGCATAACTGCTCACTGTTAGCCATACTGTAAAACGAGGGCCAGATCCAACAAGCACTTCCCTATCAGCACATGGGATAGACCCCGAAGGGTTAACCTGGACGTCAGTGAGTCGGCCTCGGATTCTGGGGGTCTCCCCGCCTGCCTCGGCAGGATTGTTCCACAGCCTCCTCCACTGACTAGCACATTAAGACAGAAAAAGACAAAGCCACAATGCTGGGGGCAAGGCAAACTCAAGCCACCCTAGATTTTGCACACTTATAGGGTTAACCAAGTTCTATTAGGCTTCATATCACAGCTTCAATTAGCTTTATATTTGTCTGAATCCAAACGATGTTACTGTCTTATAAGGCTCTAGCGTGGGTATCCCTTCAGGGATGGTACCCACAGTAAGTGACTTCATTTTCAAATCTTTAACTTTAGAAAAGTGTGATTTGATAAATGAAAGTAAGAAGTGTTCTCTCAAACAAATTTTGAGTAAATAAAGGCATGACAGGTGTGGTCCTTGGGATGGGATATAAGAACCAATCCTGAAGGAACAATTTATACCTGACTTTGATTAGATGACATATGTAGCAATAGATTTTTTTGGTGCCTGTCAAATGTTGCATATGCCTTAGAGAAAGACTTTGGGTCTCAGATTTTTGGAAAAAATGGATTAATTGTCAAAAAAAAATTGTGATATTTCTCATCATGATAATGTGCCTAGGTGCTTTTAAATGTAAAAAAAAAAAAAAAAAAAAAAAAAAAAAAAAAAAAAAAAAAAAAAAAAAAATACCATAATTCACCAAGAAATGTATACATTTCTATTGATATATTTTAATGTGAATATTTTTGTAATCACTGGATTTTTTGTGAATATTCACAGTTCTTGCCAATATTTACAAATTTTCCTGTGAATTTATTTGTATTTAGAAGAAAATTTGCAAATAAAATTGCATTTTTATTTATATATTTAATATCGTGAATACAAATAAATTCATATTCATTCTTATGAATACAAATTTATATATAATCGTATTTACAAATACATGAAGTATGAATGAATTCATATTTTTGTCTATACATATAATAAAAGTCTAACTGATTGCTGTCTGTACATGGAAGATATATGGCAAAAAATACTGTTGGGGGCCTTTATCAACGCAATAGTGCCCAAAACAATGATTTTTAGAACTTTTGTCTGTGCGTGCTAATCTCAGAAATAGCTTATCGGATTTAGTTGCGATTTTCACTAATATATTGTGGTAAGCTTCAGTTAACATTTAGTGTTTGTTTCATGTCAATCAGTTCATAAATAAAAACGTTATGCCTATGTGAAGAATCATGTCGAACATTTCAGGAACTATTATTAACACGGTTCACACCAGAGTTTTTTGTTTTTTCCTTACGAAGCTTGGTATCTAGTATTCCCCTAGCAAACGAGTTTGTTAACCAGCAAAATTGGTTCACCTTTTAAAGGAAAACAAAATGCATGCAACAAATTCCTTTGATGATTGGCTTCATCACTTGAATCAATGAAACATCGAATTTTCCACTTTAACAAATTATAGAAAGTGTTGGTCGTCAGGTTTCGGTCTATTTTTTTATTCAATAAAACCACATTTTATAGTAAAAATGTATTTTATTAGCGCCAACATTTCGGCTTGGTATACAAGCCTTCTTCAGTGCTATAGAGAAGAGGGAGAACTGTCCTGTTTCAAGTAGGCTACATTTCTCAGTGTACGGAGAAAGGTTAAGGGCAGACAAAACATTTAGAGAAATTAAAAACACAAAGCCTGGCGTGATAAACAATTATCTTTAATCAGGAGGGACCAGGCTGGCAAACTCACTTTTATCAAATTCCTATTTAATGCTAGAACAAAACAGACTCGTATGCCAACTGCATAATGTTGCCCTGATGATAAAGCACATACTGACACTACAAAAGAGGAGACAACTTACTCATGGTATAGGTAACCTTTTGCAAGGTAGGGCTGAAGCCTTTTATTTTGTTAAAAGAAAAGCCATCATCTGTTGTGGGAATCAAACAGTCAAAGCCACAGGGCCTCCAAATTAAATTAAAAAATATTACTTTTTTGGTGTTTGAATATTTTTATGGTAATATATACTGTTTAGCTTTGTGTACCCATAGCCATAAAGAGAAAATCACTTTGTTAGCTTCTAACACTTTTGGTGCAGGTGTCATTTTCTGGGAATACCTCAGGTACGGGTGCATTTTTTGGTTGAATTTTTCATGGATAAATTTTTTTTTAATCATGTCTGATGTGTTTAATAGTAATGCAACAAAGAAAACTTGCCGGAATTGCATTTTCGGAAGTGTCCTTCAGGAGGGACAGTACGTACACGAGGGATTCCACCTGCTTTGCGGGCTAGTATCAATAGACGCGCATTAGTGAGTTTATTTAAACCCGCTACGCCTATACCTAATGTTTATTTATTTTAAAAGAAAACTCAATAATTTTTAACAATTTTTATTAGAATAACAATTTGCAAATATAATTATTTTAATTGTTATTTTAAATTTGTGGGAATCAGCTTATATATATTTCTCTGCTCCCGCATATATATATATATATATATATATATATATATATATATATATATATATATATATATATATATATATATTTGTCCTTGTTACCCGAAGACTTATCTGTGATTTAAAAAAATAATTATTAGGGAAATGTAAAAAAAAAACATAATTCATTTTTAGATCAATCAAACAGAAAATTTACCAATTTTCCTTTTCTTCCGACCAGCAGATAACGACGAAACGGGTGATGCCATTTTGTTTTTGTTTTTTAATCCTAAAAAATAAAGTAAAACATATTTTTTTTTATTAATTAATTATTTAACATAAATAAATATTAAATGGAGGGGATATAATAATAAATAAATTATTTAATATAATAAAACAGCGATGGCTTTTCTTTAGAAAAAAGAAAAGGCATCAGCCCTATCCTGGCTAGAAAAGGGTGGTAACCTATAGATATCCTGCCCTAAAATTCATAGTTAATAATAAATGAACGTTAAAATTTAACGTATTTTTAAATTTTAAATTTAATAATAATAATAATTTACAACAATAAATGTGATAAATAAAAAGCAAAAATTACCCTGTAACTACCAAAAATCGAAGCCAAACTATATTATTTTTAAAAATATCCTTTGTTGCCAATCAATATCTGCAACAAAAATTCAACAATTTAGTGAATAATATTTAAATACATTAAATCAGGAAGTAAATATCCATTACATAATATATTGTACTTATTTATGAACAATTTATCGAAGAAAAAGTTTAAAAATTCATAAAAACTCTTCTGGTCAGCCAATTTGAAAACGGACAACACTGCTAGAAAGCCCAAACAATACTGAAGACAACTGTGTTTACATGGAGCTGTAAAAGTGAATCCTCCCCATTTGCGAACCTTTTGAATCTCAAATGAAAAGTAATGAAGGAGTGTCCTTCCGAAGGGACACCCGTACGCGGGTACGGTCGCTACTGTCTTCCCAAAGGACACCCGCACCGAGAGTGTTAATAAATATTTGATCTATTTCACCATGACGTTACTAGACATACTACCAGAATCATACTAGAGAAATGGTGACTTGATTGGCATACTGTGACTGACAATAAACTAAGATCTATTAAACCCACTATTACTGACTGGACATCATCATACAGGAGCTCACACTGAGAAGTAGTCCTTGCGAGACTAAGAATTGGCGATACACGCATTACCCACGAGTACCTGATGACAAAAACCGACTAACCCAAATGCACGACTTTTAATACAGATCTTACTGTAAAACATATTCTAACAGACTGTCGGTTACGACATACCTTGGACATTCCACATGATCTGACAGACATACTTTCTGAAGGCAGGCATTATATTAACACAACATTGACATATTTGAAAAACACTAACATGTACCATAAAATATAATAGATAACCATAAGAATCCATTTCAGCTTTTTTGCAATAATCATGAAATCTATTTCACTCTATTAATTAAATAAATAACTCACTAATTCTAATTTTATTTATTTATTTTTCTTTATACTTATTTTTATTTAATTTTTGTTTCCTTTAAATAATAATAAATACTATCTGTACCTCATACATACATACTATACTTATATAATTGTCTGTAGCAACAAATATTTTGGAGTGGCATTGTTAAATTCAACACCTGCCAGCTTAATAAAGAAAATTAAATGCTCTTCGCCTTCGATCATCAATGAATAAATAAATAACATGCCCTTTTGGATTTTGGAAGAAGGCTACTTTCTTCGCCAACAACTATTTGTTTTTCACAATATGTAACTTTTTTTAAAAGAATTTATACCACTCTTTCCTATCCAGGATAGGGCTGATGCCTATTTTTTTCGAAAGAAAATCCACCTCCCCTAGTGCCTGAAGCATGTGTAACCTGTACTATAAAAAATTAGTTTATGAAAAATGTAGATTCACCTTTACCTAATTAATATTATTCTATTGTCATCAGATTGTATTTACATGTTTACATTTTATTCTAATTCACTATCAAAAATATTATATTTGGTTTTTCTTATTAAATTTTTTGACACGAAAAATCTGAGGTAATTATTAATTAACACACATTTTTATAGATCTTGACCTCAAACCAATCTTTATTTTTCTCTCCTTTACATTAAACATTTCGTCTATTTTGCCATTTTCAATGACATACTAGCTGTCCTTATTTTAAAATTTATAAAATTGGTCTTTGTCATCTTGGCCCTAATATTCTACACCAACTTTCATCATTTCTTTCTTTCACAATTTAAATCCAGATCCATGTGACCAGGTAGAATTGGTTCACATGTATCTGGATTAAAATTGTGACTGCTAGTATGAAATTGAAAAGGGCAAAATAAACTAAACATTTAATGTAAAGAGGGAGAGAAAAATAAAGAAGATTGTTTGAAGACCTATTTTTTATTTTTTTATTTTTATTTATTTATGAGCATCCATGCGCATCTAAGGCGTTTCGCTCCAAACAGTTATTGCATATATACATCTAAAAACAAATGGTATACATCCAAATATATATACACATACACATATACACACACATATATATATATATATATATATATATATATATATATATATATATATATATATATACATACACATATATACACATATACATACATACACACATACATACACACACACACATTTATATATATATTACATCTATCATTATACATCTATAAACAAATTATATGTAGAAATGACAATATATTAACATCTAAAAACGAATAGTATATACAAATGACAATATATATACATCTAAACATCTAAAGACAAATGGTATACATATATACATTTAAAAACAAACAATAGGTATATATATATATATATATATATATATATATATATATATATATATATATATATATATATAAAACAAATGGTATTATTTATATACATCTGGTTGATCAATCGGATTACACAATTAGACATAGTTACTAATTCATTAATTACATGTTATCGTTCTTTACAGTTTACCAAGTGGCGTAATACCTTCCTTATGTTTTTTATTGCAATTGTTTGAATATAGTATTGAGGTGGGGTAAAAAAAAAAGAAAAAAAAAAAAAAAAAAAGGGGGGTGAAAGTGTTAAATTTTTCCATACATATTAATAGTTTTGAGGTGTGTAAGGATTGCTGGTATGTGTGGACTGCTGTCAGTAAGTAATTCGGTCATGTCATACGGTAAGTCTAGATTTTGACGTTGTCGGCATTCTGTTAGTATGTGTTTTACGGTTAGTTCGGTGTTACAGATTTTACATGTAGGCTTTTCTTTTTTAGTCATTAAGTACTCGTGTGTTATTCGTGTATGTCCAATTCTGAGTCTAGTTAGTACTACTTCTTCTCTTCTGTTTTGTCTGTGACTGGAAGGCCATTCCGCGATGTTCCGTTTTATTTGTCGCAGTTTGTTGTTGGTAGATAGGTTTGTCCAGTCATTTTGCCATTTGTTTGTGATTTGGTGTTTAGCCTGTCTCGTTTGAAGATCTATTAAAATGTGTGTTAATTATATTTTGTGTTTCTTCATAAATTTTTATAAATTGTTCTCTACTTCCTCGGTGTAACTTAAAATACATCTCATTTTACTTTAATAAATTACAATTGTATTTACTTAAAAAAATCATAACTAGTACCAGCCATTACAATTTAGCTATTTCTGTTTTCAGGAAGGTTGGGCTATGTCAAGAGTTCGATGCCGGTCCCTTAAATGTTTTTACGTGTTTAATTTAGTGTTCCGTTTTGTATAATTGTCGTGCCGGTATGTGAAATTTAGGCCTTTTCTGTGCATACAGTCTTCTATGGAGCAGATGGAAAGTGGAACACTGTCTCAGAAAAGGTCAGTACTAACATTTTCAACTAATCTATTTCTTTAATTTGCTCTCTGAATTTATTATTCACTAATTGTGTTGTACTTTTTATCAGGGTGTAAAAAAATCATGATTTAAAAAAAAAAAAAAATCAAAAAATCGGATTTATTTGATTTGAATCAGATTTTTTTTATTTAAATTGGATTTTTCTACTAAAACCGGATTTAAAAAAGAAATCAGTATAATAAATGTATCTAGTCTATACAAAGAGCTAGTTATTACCTAGTTGTTCATTATATAAACCTGTAACTAAAATATTTTTTTATTTACAATGCAAATAATGAAATAACTATTCTAAAGTATTTTGTCTTAAGTGGATAATTTTGGGAGAATAGTAGAATTGACGGATCACATATACAGTGGCTGAAGTTGTTTTATATTTTGAGACCGGAATTTCTGTAAATTTAAAGACTTAAATTGACGAAAATCAGTAATTTTTGGCGATTAAAGACATTAAATTTAAATGTACAGAAACTCTGGTCTCTGGATAATCTTATATTGGATAATTTTGACCCTTCTATATATAATGGCTTAATTTTCAAATTTTAAAACAATGATTTTAAAAATGAAGCTTTACAGAATTATTAATCACTATGGAACGGATGTTATTGTATTTACATATTTTTTTCTGATTCGTAAATCATAAGTATTGATGTAATTCTGCACATTTTAAATGATTTTAAAGTATTTAAACAGTTTTTTTATTTTACATATTTTGTCAAAACTCCATATTTTTACATATTCTGCCATAAACACGTATGTTTGCTACATACTTTAATATTCTTTTTATTTTGTAATTGAAGAAATAAAGGAAAACCGAGAAAGAAAATAAAAATTTACCCATTGAGTCTAGGTGACTGTCTCTTTTCTAATTCCAAGAAGGTGGCGGTATATGTACTATGTCAATACTAGGTACAAAAGGCGTGTTGTTAGTGGATAGCATTAGAATCATATGAGAGTAATAGAGGAAATCCAGGGTTTAGGAGATACTTGGAATAAATTAAAAATAAAGTGAAAAGACAGTCTAGAAAAAACCCTGGGTGGAAAAATATCCACATTATTGGGGATATCCATAGTGGCAAAACGATTAACAGTTGAGCTGGATCCCACTCTTCAGACCAGTTGATTGTTGCCTTCAAATACATACCAGTGACTTTACAGTCCAGGCAACGAACAGTTATAGATGGAAATTTTTGGAACAAAATTTTTGACTTTGTTTGGACTGGATAGGAGGTGAACATATCAAAAGTCCCCGCCCATAGCCTTTGTGCCAGGGGGAGGGGGGGTTTAGAAGGTCCCATTTTTCACGTTTTCACTTATATCTCGGAAACCCTGCGTCGTAGCGACATGACTATTCTATAACAATTGAAAGCTGACTAAATTTCCTACACGTTCTATTCAATAACGTTTTTCGAGATATCTTTGGTTTTCGAAATCTCCACTCTTGAAAGTTTGTTATTTTGGGGGAAAACACTTTTCCCGCTTTTTGAACAGATATCTCTTCAACGATGCACCCCAAAAAAAAAAAAAAATGCCGGTTATAGGGTTGTAGAGCATTACATTCGCTTCAATAATATATATTACTTTACTATTTTATGTATTTTCCTTCAAACGTAAAAACAATTTCAGTGTTCATCGTGAAACCCTATAACCGTAATTTATTTTTTGGGTGCATCGTTGAAGAGTTATTCGGTCAAACAGGGGTAAAATGTGCGGCAAAAGTGTTTTTCCCCAAAATTGGACCGGGATCATTTCACGTTTGAAAATTTCAAAATTCAAGTTGTAGCAAACAGTCTTTCAAAATAATGTTCATCAGTAGAAATTTTCAAATTTTCCCCCTTTTATAATGAGTTCCTAATTTTTATTTATGCTTTATTTTTCAATATCTTAAACATTTTTAGTCATTTTGTTCTATACTTTTGTTCTTTCCATTAATAATAGAGTTCCTACTTATTATTTATGCTTTTCTTCTCAATATTTTATAGTATTTATTGTATTTGTTTACTAAATATTTTCAATTTTTTATTAAATATTTTATTATAAATAGTTAAATATATATGTTCATATTTTGAATTTTATTTTACATGAACATCCATTCCCTATTAATCACGTATAATAACAGTAATATTATTTATTTAAAGCTTTATTATTTATTTAATGCAGAATTAAAAACAAAGAAAGGGTCATAAAAGACACAGACTTTGAATTGATAAGAACGGTCGAGTGAGGGTAGGCCCTAGGGACATAAATAAAAACGAAATGTTGAAATGACTGGAAAATGGCAGAACTAGTTAGATTTAAGTTAAAATATATATATATATATATATATATATATATATATATATATATATATATAATAATTTTTTTAATAAAATCAGTTGGTTAAAATGAATGTTTTTTTTTTATGAAATCAATTGATTTAAATCGTTGACACCCTGTTTTGTTCTATACTTTTGTTCTTTCCATTAATAATAACAGAGTTCCTACTTATTATTTATGCTTTTCTTTTCAATATTTTATAGTTTTTAAGGTATTTGTTTACTAAATATTTTCAATTTGTCATTACATATTTTATTATAAATAGTTAAATATATAAATACATATTTTGAATTTTATTTTACATGAACATCCATTCCCTATTAATCACGTATAACAACAGTAATATTATTTATTTAAAGCTTTGAACAAAAACGCCAGTTTGTCAGCCTTTTCACAACTAATTAGGTAGTTTCTCATTTGACTGTGAACAAAACCAAGGGTTAAAAACATTCTTTCAACCCCTGCAGAAGTAGCCTTTCCTGTCATAAGCT
The DNA here is from genome assembly GCA_946811695.1 of Gonocerus acuteangulatus. NCBI lineage: Eukaryota > Metazoa > Arthropoda > Insecta > Hemiptera > Coreidae > Gonocerus > Gonocerus acuteangulatus. Next base: position 91,283,128 of record OX328123.1, read on the forward strand.
GCTTTATTATTAACAGTTCTTTTGAGGAAATACAATATTTTAAGGCCGACAAAGACTTCCACCAATTTAAAGCATTCACTTCGCCCACTACCTGCCTATCTCTTTAATCTTAAACTTAAAGGTACAGATGCAGAATTAAAAACAAAGAAAGGGTCATAAAAGAAACAGACTTTGAATAGATAAGAATGGTCAAGTCAGGGTAGGCCCTAGGGACAAAAATAAAGACGAAATGTTGAAATGGCTGAAGAAAAGGCAGAACTAGTTAGATTTAAGTTAAAAAAATAAACTAAAGTTAACAAACAATATATAATAATATTTTTTTTAATAAAATCAATTGGTTTAAATCAATGTTTTTTTTATGAAATCAATTGATTTAAACCAATGATTTAAAAAAAAAAATCAAATGATTTTAATCATGATTTAAATCACTGATTTAAATCAATTGATTTAAATCATTGACACCCTGCTTTTTATTGTGTTTTTAAAACCTATATTTGTTTACTTGACTTCTAAGGCCATAGGCTCCTTGCTATCTACGGTTCTCGCCTCTCTTAACATTCATGGTGAAGTAGAAAGCTATTTTAGTGAATCTTACTGCTACAAAAAACTCAGGAACTGCCTAATCATAGGGCGTTTCCTTTCAAATCCCTAGTTCCATTAATAAAGAAATATAATCTGTTATTGGTAAGTTTTGATCTTTCATGAAACATTTAAAATGAATTTAGACGACTCAACTGGAAACTGACAGTATCCTAAGCAGAAATTACTGCATTCTCTTTCTAAACTTTCGTTCTAGGAAAACCCTCTTTCCAATATGTTTCAAATTTTTTCTTACCTTTACTAAAATACTCATTTTAGTGTTGAATGCACTTTAAAAAATAAATAATAAAAACCTGTTCAAAACGGCTCAAAAATCACATTCGAGCTTTTAGGCACTTATTTCTCTGACTGATATCGCTCCATCAAAAATTGATTCAGAATCTTTTTTTTTTTTAAGAATTTAGTAAGCTTATGAATGGTCACCTTCCTCTTATAATGATTTCACAGCTGTTTTGGAAATATTAAGGAAAATATACGAAGATCCCAAAAGTTTTCATGTCTGTTCATAAAATATATTTTTTCCAATACTTCCTCCAAATGTAACCAAAATTTAAACATCTTAGTTTGGATGAATTAAACATTTAGAAGTTATTTAAACTGAATCCCATGATTCTAAGTACCCAGACTGAAAATTAGTAACAAAAACTAGTTTTTCCATTGTTTCAAAAACTGTAAAAATGGTTTCATTTGTTTTTCTAAAAGAGTACCTGGAAGCCTACAAATGAAAAAAAAAAAGTGTTAGGATTTTTTCCATGTTAATTTTGCCCATGAAACTGTGTCCCGGTAGGCAGATTCTGCTGGTTATCGAACCTGGCCTTTTAAATTAGACTATGTATTTTTGTGTTCGTCGTATTCATTGACGTCGAACCATTTTTGAGCCTGTGAGAGAGCAAACAGATATATATATATATATATATATATATATATATATATATATATATATATATATATATATATAATATATATATATACAGGGTGTCCCGTAAATGTCTAGTCATATTGTGAGAGGTGATAGGGGACCTTTAGGGGAACAAAAAATTTTCTATGACGATTTACCGAATTCTCGCCCATAAGGGAGAAAACGTCGTTTTATTGTTTTATCGAGACAAACGTGGTTTTTAGAAGAATAGTCGTTGTAGCTCCGTCCCAGGTGGTTCTACTAGAAAGGAAGTGCAACCATTCGAAAGCTGAGTAAATTTACTTTAAGACTAGTTGAAAGTAAACGTAAAAAGGAATGAATGTAAGTATGTCTATCTTACCAAAAGAAAGCCTTTCTAAATTTCCTGACATTTTCTTGATATTTCTTTCCAGCGTTACTCCTAAATGGGCAGGATCTGAGATTTCCGGGTTTCAGAAAAACTTCCTCATTTAACCCGCTTTCCATTCATGTATCACAACCCTGTGTTATTGAAGTATGTGAACGATTTAAGAACAAAAGTTTAAAAAAAAAACATGGATCTGTGAAAAGAAAATTATATTTTTTCTTCAGTTTATTCAAAAAGCTGAAGAGAATTATTTATTTCTATACATGTTTACATAAATATTAAGTAAATATTTTCTTAAAACAATATAAAAAATTACTTCCACGAATATTAAAAAAAAATCCTAAAACAATAAATAAATAAAATACACATTTATTTTGAATTTATTAATTCAGGTAACTAATACTGGGTCCAGGAAGCAGCCATTAAGGAACCCCAACTATACATTAACCTCAACAAAAAAAAAATTATTATTTTTACCTAGATAACGCATTTTCAACACATTTTTACAGGACTATGTACATCTTATTTATGACGGATAGGATATTTAATTACCACAACAAACACACGAGAATCCCAGTGAGGCTCACAAGCGTAACCATCAGTATCAATTCAAGGTAAAGCAATTGTTTTCTAAATACCTGTAAAAATGTGTTCAAAATGCGTTATCTAGGTAAAAATAATAATTTTTGAGGTTAATGTATGGTTGGGGTTCCTTAATGGCCGGCTCCTGGACCCAGTATTGGTTACCTGAATTAATAAATTCAAAATAAATGTGTATTTTATTTATTTACTGTTTTAGGATTTTTTTTATATTCGTGGAAGTAATTTTTTTTATTGGTTTAAGTCAATATTTACTTAATAATTATGTAAACATTTATAAAAATAAATATTTCTCTTTAGCTTTTTGAATAAACTGAAGAAAAAAATATAATTTTCTTTTCACAGATCTATGTTTTTTTAAAAACTTTTGTTCTTAAATCGTTCACATACTTCAATAACACAGGGTAGTGATACATGAATGGAAAGCTGGTTAAATGAGGATGTTTTTCTGAAACCCGGAAATCTCAGATCCTGCCCATTTAGGAGTAACGCAGGAAAGAAATATCAAGAAAATGTCAGGAAATTTAGAATAGCTTTCTTTTGGTAAGATATACATACTTACATTCATTCCTTTTTACGTTTACTCCCAACTAGTCTTATTGTAAATTTACTCAGCTTTCGAATGGTTGCCCTTCCTTTCTAGTAGAACCACCTGGGACGGAGCTACAACGACTATTCTTCTAAAAACCACGTTTGACCCGATAAAACAATAAAACGACGTTTTCTCCCTTATGGGCGGAAAATCGTCATAGAACATTTTATGTTCCCCTAATAGTCCTCTATCACCTCTCACAATATGACTAGACATTTACGGGACACCCTGTATATATATATATATATACACATATATATATATATATATATATATATATATATATATATATTGTTATAATATAATTAAAATAAAGATTTTATAAATAAGTTATTTACGTTACGCCTCTACGTTGGGAGCCAATATAATAAAAATTTTATAATATTTAATTTTAAAAAAACTCTTTATCTCAGGGATCGGGTTCGAGTCCAGTAAAGTAAATCAAAGATAATTTTAAATAATAAAAAAAACAAAAAACTCATGGATAAGCTACATCCAGGCATACGGATAAACAAGCATTACCTGATATAAAGCCAGCTTGGTATTAACTGCATATGACAGGATCTGCTTTACAACTTATCTTCATTTACAGACTGAGCCTAGGCTTCATGAAAACTGATGACCATCTGAGACTAGCTGTGCACTGAACTAGAGCTGCATTACGAATGGCTGTAGCTTCTTTTGAACTGAACTGCACTTATGAGACTGTATCTTCTTGTAAACTGACTTCAACTGTATGTGACTGTATCTTCCATTACAACTCAACCGACTGACTGCTTTCAATAGACTTGCACGTAGGAGACTGTATCTTCCATTAAAACTGAACAGCTTTTAACAGACTGACATGTATGTGACTGTTTCTTCCATTACAACTCAACAGACTGAACTAACTTTCATGGCGGGAGCGTCCTACCGGTGTCCAATGCTACCTGTATAGACTGGTAGACAGATATAACCAATAATATTTGTTTATCCCAATGAATTTAACATATCAATGAGCTTTTTGGATTTTCCGAATTTTCTGTGTTAATTTTAAAACTTTTAAATATATAATGTAAAATATCATTACAATATATATATATATATATATATATATATATATATATATATATATATATATATATTCATTTGTCAGTTACTCTCTAGCTTGCTCAAAATTGGGCCACTTTTAATGCAATTTGAGGTATTAGTAGGGGGTTTGGGTTTGTGGGAGTTAGGTGTCTAAGTGGTTTGTGTATGAGAGGATTTCGTGGGGTGTTTGGGTAAGTGAGAATTAGGTAAGTGGTTTTTGTAAGAGAGGAGTAGGGGGTTTGGGTTTGTAGAATTAGGCAAGTGGTTTGGGTAAAGGAGGATTTAGTAAGTGGGTGTGAGTAAAAGAGTATTTAGTAAGTGTGTGTGGTGAAGGATATACTTAGTAAGTGATGTGGAATAGGAAGGATTTAGTAAGAGGTGTGGGTAGGGTGGAGTTTGTGAGTGGTATGGATTAGAAACTAGAATGAGTCAAATTCGACTTGTAGCTTTACTTTTATAGCCTATGGTATTAGCATAAACTATTGCAGACTTCATATTGCAGTCTAAATATTTGGAGATAAAAATAGACCTTTTTTTCAAAATGGAAGCCTAGTTGTTGATATAGAATAGTTACACTCCAGACTTTTTAGCGCGGTTCCTCCCTCCCCCGTAGTGAGGAACACCGCTTATAAGGTTGATCTCATGAAACAACCCGGAAGTGTCGACTATAAAATTTCGCGTTTCAGAACCCCTAGAGACCGAAAATAACTGTGGTTAAAATTTGTATATATATATATATATATATATATATATATATTTATATATATATGTATATATGTCTGTTCGTGGATTCCTGGCCTCCCTAATGGTCAGATTTTGATGAAATTTGGTACAAAAATCCGTCTTCCAATTTGAAAGGTCAAGTTCGTTAACCAGCAGAATCCGCCCACTGGAAGATGGCGTTTGGGGCGAAATTCGCGCAAAAAAAATCGTAACGCTTACGTTTTTGAGTTCATAAGCTTGTAAGTATTCGTTTTATAGGCTTATTGGGCTAGGAAAACGAATGAAACCATTTTCAAGGCGATAGCTTTAACCGTTTTCGAGAAAATTGGAAAAATAGTTTTTGAATACCGTTTTTGGTTTGGGTACTTAGAATCAATGGATTCAGTTGAAACATTTTCTGCATGTTCTACTTTCATTAAAACTAATATGTTGAAATTTTGTTACGTTTGGAGTTAAAGAAGGGTTAGAATAAAATGTTTTATTAACAGACACAAAAAAATTTTGGTAACTTTGTATACTTTCCTTAATATTTCGAAAAAGGTTGAGAATCTTGCGAAACGTAAGATCACCATTAGAAAGATTACTAAATGCTCTACAAAAATGGTACTAATGAAAGTTTTGATTAGGCGATGTCAATCGGAGAAATAAGTGCTTAAACCTTTAAAGTAATTGATTTCGCTTATTCGAGCTGTTCTTTTTGTCTTTGATTTTGGTACTTAGAATTATGGGATTCAGTTGAAACATTTTCTGCATGTTCGAATTTCATCAACACTAATATGTTCAAATTTTGGTTACGTTTGGAGAAAAGAAAGGGTTAGAATAAAATATTTTGTTAACAGACAAGAAAAGTTTTGGTAACTTTGTATGCTTTCGTTAGTATCTCGAAAACCGTTGACAATCTTGGGAAGCAGAAGGTTACCATTCGAAAGCTCACTAAATGCTCTACAAAAAAGGTTCTAAAGAATTAATTAGGCGATGTCAATCGGAGAAATAAGTGCTTAAAACTTTAAAGTAATTGATTTCGTTTATTCGAACTGTTCTTTTGGTCTGTTTTATTCCTTGTTATTTTTAAATTGCTTATAGTCGGATAATGTATTTGACAATAAAACAGATTAAGTAAAATAAGAAGATCAATTTATTGTTAAGAGAGAGATCCCAAGGCTTTCCAAATGCCTCTGAGTGGAGGCCTTTCTGCCCGACTTATGGGATAGCTGACCCATACAGGTAAGATTGTAAATCAAGACCTTTCAAGACTGGTTTGAGATTTCATTTGGATAGGTGTTTCGCTATTGATCTAAACAAAGTAATAACTGTTTATATTTTATGCCTTCATAAACACTAATGATAAGAACGGAACCGCGCTAAGATGACGCAGTTCCTGCGAATCGGACTTTTGTAATTTTTGTCTCTTTCCCTTGGTTTTTTATTGCTTTTTATTTTTGTGATTTCTTATGTTGGGAAATTGTATTTGTGTGTAAAAGAGGAGAGGAAAAATGAGACCATTTTTGTGTTGCTAGAAATAATGAAAATTTTGGGAACTTCGTATACTTTCATTAATATCTCGAAAACGGTTGAAAATCTTGGGAAGCAAATGGTTACCATTCGAAAGCTTACTAAATGGTCTACAAAAAAGGTTCTGAAGACAGTTTTGAATAAGCGATGTCAATCGGAGAAATAAGTGCTTAAACTTTGAAGTAATTGATTTCGTTTATTCGAACGGTTCTTTTTGTCTGTTTTTATTCCTATTTTTTCATTGCTTATAGTTGGATAATGTATTTGGCAATAAAACAGATTAATTAAAATAAGAAAAACAATTCATTGTTAGAAATATATCAGGCTGTACCGTATGAAATGTCAGTTTTGGATTTGCCGATTTCCTTCAAATGTCTTGAAACTATCGAGGCTCCTAAGCCGAGTTCTTTGGCATATAGGAGAAATAAGTGCTTTCTGAGCGAAATGCCTTGTAAGATTTTCTACCATCACGAACGGCGTTTTTCCTCTATTTTTATCCACTAGATAGGCTTTATTTGGCATATTATTCTATATATGTTTTATTAAGCAGGGGATTCTGATGAAATGTCGTGTTTTTGCTGTGGATTTTAATTACGATGTATCTAAGATTGGGTAACATTGGCGAGTCTTCATATTTAAGAACCGACGGCGGAGGTATACTTATTGCTATGATTTAGTCTACATATGTATATTAAGTCCTAAATCCAAAAAATAAACTTCACAACGGTTAGATACTAGGGACGAATAGAGAGTCGGTTCAGTGCCCGTAGAAATAGAAGGTCTGCAGGAAATTTACCTGCTTGGAGTTAATCCTCAAGAGCTGTAAATATACCCCAGGTATCTGCCGACACAAATACAAAGCCTAGCTACGGTACAGAGAGCAACTTAATGATATCATTCACCAAAATTTCTTAAACTATACTAGATTCTGAAATAACACAGTTCCAAACATAGGTTATATACTAAATATTCATAAAGATTACTTAGTTGTAACCCGATTCATCAATTAGCAATCAATAGCTTTCAACACAGGTTATACACTAAATATCGATAAAAAGTATTTAATTAGAAAAAAAACAAGATTCCTCAAGACTTGTTTTTGGTCCATTTGTATCTACTCCTTAGACTTAATTAGGTATATTATTCTATATCTTGACTTGTTATTTGTTCTTCTGTATCTACAAGATAGGCTTTATTCGGCTTATTATTCTATATAGGCTATATTAGGCAAGGTATTCTACTCAATCTTTCTTGTACTTCTTCTTGATCCTTTTGTATCCACTAGAAAGGCTTTATTAGGCATATTTTGTTTTGATTTATAGAGCTTTGCTTCAGAAAGAGAGCCGGATTATGTAATTTCCGCTTCTGTGTATAAGTTAACTACTGTCGGTGTCCCTGACGCCTTAATATCACTTTTATTCGAGATGTTCGAGAGGATTTCGACAATTTTCACGAGTTATATATAAAAAAAAAAGTTTATTTCTTTTCTAAGCTTTTCAAATGACACTAGGGATATGAACGGAACCGCGCTAAGATGATGCAGTTCCTGCGAGTCGGACTTTTTTAATGATTTAGAAGATTTTTGAACTTAAAACATATTATTGGATAGAGTAAGGAGTATTTGGTAGATGCTAATGAATACTTATTGTTAAATAAAATGATAATGAATCAGGAAGCTACCATTACTCTAGAGCTGGCACAATGTGAAGAGGAGAAATTGGCAAGTGTGCAGCTAATTAAACTTGTGTAAATTTCATGAACTGTTTACAAAAACTTTCTTGTTGCTGATAAGGAACATGTCATTTTGATAAGGTATCATAAAAATATGATATGTATTTAGAAGTAGTTTCATTGGCTCCTCATATTATAAGATCCCTTCATATTATACTGTCCGCTTAATTTGAACATATTCCAGGTAACAATAATAATGTGTAATCATTACAAAAGAATAAATAGGTATAATAATTGTATATGGATATAAAAATAGTAGCGGTATGAGCTTGAGTTTTATGCTTTATTGTTATTTAAACCGTTTTAATATTTGTTTCTCTACACACCAAAGAAGCCGCCATGCTGATACCAAGGTAGCGTGGCCGAGCGGTCTAAGGCGCTGGTTTTAGGCACCAGTCCGAAAGGGCGTGGGTTCGAATCCCACCGCTGCCAATAGTTTTTTTCCTCTCTAATTCAAAAGTGGTGGTACCTTATTGCTCACAATTAATTTTTGTTGGCATCGTATTTAGACTTTTTATTTAATTTTTTCTTATATATCGTCCCTACCATTTCAAACTATCGAATATGCAAAATCTCGTTTTTCAGATTCGAGATTAGCTCTTGGATTGTGGACGATACAGCTTGTCGAAAATTTTCACAACTCTAACCCCTTCTGAATAGCCATTAATAAAGTAGTGAATAAGACCATTGTTCAATATATTACTTCGTCAATGGATAGAATATAGTTCTCTAGTTTGCTCCGATTTGCATATTCGATAGTTTGACATGGTAGGGACGATGTGATCAATGGAATCCATTCTAATTATCGTTAGAAGAAAACATATTGTCTTTTCAGTTTAATTATTTAACATTTATGTAAAATATATTCTTATATTTAATTAGTATTACGTTAAAAAATAAAAATAAAAATTCAAAAGGTAATAATACCTGTTAAATTATGAGTAATTTGGGCTCTAAATTTATTGATTTAAAGTCTAAATTTTCTCAAATATTCCCTTATTGAATTTTGGATAACCAAAGGAAGACTTAATTTAAATTTTAACGCCCTCTTATTAATAACACAGATGTTTTCGGGGCTATCTATATCCTGTTACCTTTTAGCGCGTTTCCTATCTCCCACCACAGACAATGAAACTCATTGGCTGATGTCTACGCAATCCGGAAGTGCCGACTAGAAAGTTTTGCTTTTCAGAACTCATACAGGACGAAAATAACCCTGGCTCGAATTTTTACATATAAAATCACACAGTGGACGGACAAACAGAACTATATTTTCTCCCGTACCAACTAGGTTCTAGTGTAGTATCATCATATAAGTGAAGTGATCTGTAGGTGCACTAAAAATAAAATAAAATATTTATTTCAATATGTTAAAATAAATTAATATACATATATATATATATATATATATATATATATATATATATATATATATACACAGGGTGTCCCACATTGAGATGTCATAACTTTAAGGGTTTATTCTGTACCTAATTTGTAGTTCAGGGACGCAGAAATGAGCGTCCTATCTCACCATGTAGCAGAGCTATTCAAACATTCGTTTATTTTCAAAGCTATTGGGTTTTTTGTTATGAAAAACTGTATTTTCCGGATTTCTGGTCTATTTATCGTAAATGACGACCACATTTTTAGAATCTACATTAAATCTACATATATAAAAATCACGTGTCTGTTTGTTTGTTCCTTATACAAATCCACACCGTTTGACCGATTTAGACCAAACTTGGCAGACAGGTAGGTCTTGATACGGGAAATCTCTTAGGCTAAGTCAAAAAAATCTACCAGCTGTCTGTCTGTATGTTTGTGCCTTATACAAATCCGCACCGTTCGTCCAATTTTGAATAAACTCGATACCGTCTCCACACCGTTCGTCCAATTTTGACTAAACTCGGTACACATGTAGATCATAATCTGGAGAGTGTCGTAGACTAAGTCAAAAACGTCTTATAACTGTCTGTATTTATGTTTGTCCCTTATAAAAATCCACACCGTTCGTTCGATTTTGACTAAACTCGGTACACATGTAGATCTTAATCTGAGGAGTGTCTTAGGCTAAGTCAAAAACGTCTTATAACTGTCTGTCTGTATGGTCGTCCTTTATACAAATCCACACCGTTCGTCCGATTTCGACTAAACTCGGTACACATGTAGATCTTAATCTGGGGAGTGTCGTAGGCTAAGTCAAAAACGTCTACCGGCTGTCTGTCAGTAAGTTTGTACCTCATACAAATCCACGCCGTTCGTCCGATTTTGACTAAACTCGGTACACAGGTAGATCCTAATCTGGAGAGTGCCGTAAGCTAGGTCAAAAACCTCTACCAGCTGTCTGTCTGTATGTTTGTTCCCTATAAAATCAAAACCGTTCTATATGTTTTGATCAAACTGGGCACACAGGTTGGTCTTGATCAGGGGATTGTCATAGGCCAAGTCAAAAACGTCTACCAGCTGCAGTCTGTATGTTTTTTTGTTTTTTTTTTGTTGTTGTTTTTTTTTATAAAAATCCACTCCGTTAGACCGATTTTCACCAAACTTGGCATAAATGTATGTCATGATACGGGGGTGTTATAGGTTAGGTCAAAGTCGTCTAGGACTCAAAGTTGGGAGGTCAAGGGTTCGAAACAGTTACAGGTTTGTGTTGTTAGATTTTAATAATACTCTATTGGTTTCTTATTTTGTTGGGGCTCTTCTATATGCAGAAAGTAGGTGTAGCATGGCACGCCGGGTAACAGCTAGTTTTCAATAAGAAACATCAGTTATTGAAATGTTGTCATTTAAATTAGGAGCTACACAAAAAGCCATATAGATGTGAACTATTGTTATTAGGGTTTTCTTAACTCCTTCAATATTTTCTTAATCAGATATTTGTAGACTTAGCGGTTTGCCTACGCCTCAAAAGTTGCCTTATTTATAAGCTTTAAAATGGTACCCTGTTGTTTAAAAAAAAATAAAAAATTATTTAAGTCTATTTTTTTCTGATTTCTAAGTCAAAACCAATACAATTGCTTTAGCGTGAAGAAGCCATTACGAACACATAATCTAATTTCACGCGAATATGGTGATGTCCCATCCTTCCAACATTAGGTACACACACTTTTTGCTCTGATTAAGGATTAGGGGACACTTTGGAAAGAGTGAAAGATGACAGAAGAACATTTTGGAAATAATCACAATTATTGGTAACATAATAAATACACATATTATATTTTTATGCTTTGAGGGACTTGTTTTATAAAATTTCTATTTTTGATTCTATTCTATTTAATAAAATTAGGCACTAAAATTTTTGCTTATCAAACTAAAATATATTAGTCGATCAAAAAGTTTGCTTGGCTTATAAGTGGATTTCGAAACTAATGGAAATTCTTTAATTTTCCGCCTTTATAATACGTATTGTTTGGCGAGGGTCCTATAGACCTTTTTAAGACTTTAATTATTAATTTCTCAAAAAATGAAACTTAAGGATTTAGGCGAACCTTCCGCTATAACGATATGTCCCTCGTATTTTCAGGATAAGCGTGAGAACCATTTTAATAAATAAGAAGATAAGGAATAGTTGGGATTCGGCTAAGGGCAGCCTTCTTCAGCAATAAAAAAGTCCTACTCGCAGGAACTGCATCATCTTAGCGCGGTTCTGTTCTTATCCCTAGTCTAATTTGGAAAGATTAAAATAGAAGCAGTTATCATTTTGGTTCCACCTATCTTGAAAGGTCTTGATTTACGATCTTACCTGGAAGGGTCGGCTAACACTAGAAACGGTCCCACTAGGTAGGTCATGGAATCTTGGAAATCTATATTTCTAACAATAAATTGTTTTTGTTATTTTACTTAACCTGTTTTATTGTCAAATGCATTATCCAACTATAAGCAATTAAAAAATAACAAGAAATAAAACAGACAAAAAGAACCGTTTGAATAAACGAAATCAATTACTTTAAAGTTTTAAGCACTTATTTCTCCGATTGACATCGCCTAATTAAAACTTTCGTCACAACCTTTTAGCGCGGTTCCTCCCTCCCCCATAGGGAGGAACCCCGCTTATAAGGTTGATACAATGAAACAATCCGGAAGTGCCGACAAGAAAATTTCGCGTTTCAGAACCCCTAGAGACCGAAAATAACGGTGGTTCAAATTTGTATATATATATATATATATATATATATATATATATATGTATATATTTATTTTTATATATATATATATATATATATATATATATATATATATATATATTTGTCTGTTCGCTCATTTCTGGCTTCCCTGATGGTCCGATTTTGATGAAATTTGGTACAAAAATCATTCGTCCAATTTGAAAGGTCAAGTTCGTTAACCAGCAAAATCCGCCCACTGGAAGATGGCGTTTGGGGCGAAATTCGCGCAGAAAAAATCGTAACGCTTACGTTTTTGAGTTCATAAGCTTGTAAGTACTCTTTTTATAGGCTTCTTGGGCTAGGAAAACGAATGAAACCATTTGGAAGGCGATAGCTTTAACCGTTTTCGAGAAAATTGGAAAAATAGTTTTTGAATACCGTTTTTGGTTTGGGTACTTAGAATCACGGGATTCAGTTGAAACATTATCTGCATGTTCTACTTTCATAAAAACTAATATGTTGAAAGTTATGTTACGTTTGGAGTTAAGGAAGGGTTAGAATAAAATATTTTATGAACAGACATGAAAAGTTTTGGTAACTTTGTATTCTTTCCTTAATATGTCGAAAAAGGTTGAGAATCTTGGTAAACAAAAGATTACCATTAGAATGCTTACTAAATGCTCTACAAAAAAGGTTCCAATGAAAGTTTTGATTAGGCGATGTCAATCGGAGAAATAAGTGCTTAAAACATTAAAGTAATTGATTTCGCTTATTCGAACTGTTCTTTTTGTCTTTGATTTTGGTACTTAGAATCATGGGCTTCAGTTGAAACATTTTCTGCATGTTTGAATTTTATCAAAACTAATATGTTGAAAATTTGGTTACGTTTGGAGTAAAGGAAGGATTAAAATAAAATATTTCATTTTTAGACATGAAAAGTTTTGGGAGCTTCTTATATTTTCATTAATATCACGAAAACGGTTTGGAATCTTGGCAAGCAAAAGATTACCATTCGAAAGATTACTAAATTTTCTCCAAAAAATGTTTTCAAGACATTTGCGATGGGATGGTCATATTTGGAGAAATAAGTGCTTAAAACATAGGTAATTTCGTTCATTTGAACGAATCTTTTTGTGTGTTTCCTACAGTTTTTTTTCACTGCTCGTTATTTTTGTGATTGCTTATAGTAGTCAAATGTATTAGTCAATAAAACAGGATACGTATATATAGAAACAATATTTTGTTTCAACGGTACCTTGGAATTCGAAGATGCCCTATGAATATCTAGATTACTGTACTGATTTCGTTCTTTAGAATTGTTTTTGGTATTCCCTATTTTCAGAAGTTTTTATCTATTTATTAATTTTTTTTTTTTAAATTCATTGAACGAAATCATATGAATTCAAAGGTGAGGAGCAAGGAGGCTTAGGGTGGAGTGCATTCCCAGTACAGGTATCGCCCAGTGGACCCTCGTCATCTGTAAGTTCCTTTCTAGGGTCATAAAGATAAGCCTCCAAACAACTGTAGGAATGTAGGATTTCTAATTTTTGCCAGTATCAGAACAGCCGCTCCTTACATACCACAGTGGTACTGACGTACCGGTCTATACTAGTTGCACTCCACACGGTGGTAGTACTTGGTGTATGCCACAGCGGATTGCTCATTATAATCTTATTTTATACGTATTAAATAGATACCTAAAAAAAGTTTATTTGTGTATAAGTGTTGCGTTATTGGGATTAGAATAAAATATTTTATTAACAGACATGAAATACTTCGGAATCTTTGTATATTGTTCTTAATTTTTTTTTCTTTTATGGTGTATCGAAATCTGAGTCATTAGCACCATTTTTTCCTTATGAGCTTATATAATACTTAGATTTAGCTAGCAACAATATTTTACACCGCAATTAAAGTGATTTGCTCTTCTTATAAACATAATATTTATATTATGATATAAACATAACACATTAATTTGTCTGACAAAAAAAAGTCCGACCCGCAGGAACTGCTTCATCTTAGCGCGGTTCCGTTCTTATCTCAAGTGCGATTAGTGAAGGAATATAGCAGCTATCGGTAGGTATTAGCACCATTTTCCCCCCTTAATATCTTCAAAACAGTTAAGAAATCGTGGGAAGTACGATGTAACCATTCAAAAGCTTACTAAATTCTCTAAAAAAAAGATTCTGAAGCAAATTTCGATGGGGCAATGTCAGTCGGAGAAGTAAGTGCTTAAAACTACGAAAGTGTTAGTTTTGTTATTTTAAACGGGTTCTTGTCACTGTTTACCTCACTTTTGTTTTTTAAGTTTATTTAACGGTGGAATGAGTATTTCATTAAAGCTGAGAAAATAAGAAACATATTGGTAATAGAGTTTTCCTAGAGTAAGCGTCGCGATGACGGGAGAGTCCCATCCGCTTAGAAACCTGTCAGTTTCCATATGTGGCGCTTTAAGCTTCCTTCTCTTTGAGATTTTATTTTATATTTTTAACGAAAGATCAAAACCTACCAATAGCAGCTACTATTCCTTTACTAATCGCACTTCGGATAAGAACGGAACCGCGCTAAGATGATGCAGTTCCTGCGAGTCGGACTTTTTTGTTGAGCATTTAGTAAGCTTTCGAATAGTAACCTTCCGTTTACCAAGATTCTTAACCGTTTTCGAGATATTAAGGAAAGTCGGCGCTAATGACCTAGAAGTAGACATCGCCTAATCAAAACTTTCATTGGAACCTTTTTTGTCGAGCATTTAGTAAGCATTCTAATGGTAATCTTTTGTTTACCAAGATTCTCAACCTTTTTCGACATATTAAGGAAAGAATACAAAGTTACCAAAACTTTTTGTCTGTTAATAAAATATTTTATTCTAACCCTTCCTAAACTCCAAACTTAACAAAAATTTCAACATATTAGTTTTAATGAAAGTAGAACATGCAGAAAATGTTTCAAATGAATCCCATGATTCTAAGTACCCAAACCAAAAACGGTATTCAAAAACTATTTGTCCAATTTTCTCGAAAACGGTTAAAGTTATCGCCTTGAAAATGGTTTCATTCGTTTTCCTAGCCCAAGAAGCCTATAAAACGAGTACTTACAAGCTTATGAACTCAAAAACGTAAGCGTAAGCGTTACGATTTTTTTTGCGCGAATTTCGGCCGAAACGCCATCTTCCAGTGGGCGGATTCTGCTGGTTAACAGACTTGACCTTTTAAATTGGACGACGGATTTTTGTACCAAATTTCATCACAATCGGACCATTAGGGAAGCCAGAAATGAGCGAACAGACAAATATATATATATATATATATATATATATATATATATATATATATATATATATATACAAATTTGAACCACCGTTATTTTCGGTCTCTAGGGGTTGTGAAAGGCGAAATTTTCTAGTCGGCACTTCCGAATTGTTTCATGAGATCAACCTTATAAGCGGGGTTCCTCCCTGTGAAGGGAGGGAGGAACCGCGCTAAAACACTACAAAAAGGCAAGTGAATAGTAGTTATTCATAGAACTTAGTTAATAAGAACATTGACAAATTTTCAAAAGAACAAAGTAAATTGGCATAAGTATAGATAAACAGAGACATAATGATGTTTTTAATATTTTATAACAAAACTACTATATACCAATGAATGCCTAGGTTATGAAGGAAAAGCTCTTCCAAAGCTAGGAGTTAAGGAGTAACCTTGTGAGATCAACAGAAAAGTCATTTTCTTGAATTTATAAATAACAAATAAATCAATATATTAACCGTTTTTTATGGGCTGTTAAAGTATTAAAAAAAAGTCCGACCTGCAGGAACTACTTCATCAATTTTAGCGCGGTTAAATACATCTGGAAGAAATGGAATAGATTAGCATTACAAATCACAGGAAACTGACAGTAGTCAACTTACTCAGAAGCGGATAATTCTTAATCTGTATAAGTCAATACAATTATGTACTGAAAACGTACTTACTCTTTGGCTACTTCTGAGAAGGCTCTATTCTAAACAACCAAAAATTCGTTGTGTTTTTAAGTTCATTGTTTTCTAGCAAATTTGTTTTACTGTTATAATCAACTGTAAATATGTGCTTCATGGCGAATTAAATTCCATTCTGTCGTGGGTTAAATCTTTCTATAAAATAAGAAATAACGGTAACTTCAGTTGGAGGCTATGAGGAAAGTTATATATGTAGGATTAATTCAAAACAACCTACGTCATTATGATTAGCCACTGCCATCATGATTACCACAGCCACTCCTAACTTATTACTTATTACGTTTCTTAGCTTATTTTACTACAATACTAATTTTACTGATAAATGCCATTTAAAACTAGAAACAACCAATTAAAAAGTGAGATAAAGAAAGAGAAAAACCATTTTAAAACAACAAAACAAACCCTTTTTAATAAGTTTTAAGCGCTTATATCTCTCATTGACGTTGCCCCATCGAATATTGCTTCAGAACCTTTTTTGTAGAGCATTCAGTAAGCATTCGAATGGTCACTTTCTACTTACCACGATTTCCCAACTGTTATCGAGATATTTACGAAAAATGTATGGAGATCCGAATACTTTTCATGTCTATTAATACAATTTTTTTCCCGCATACTTCCTTAAATCCAAATATAACCAAAATTTAAACATCTTAGTTGGGATTAGTTTCCAAGATGTAGAAAATATTTTAATTAAAACCCTCGATCCTTAGTACTCACAAAAAAATAATGACTTACAAAAACATTGATTCCACTTCAAAAAAATCACCTGCAAGTATATAAACTCAAAAGCGTAAGCGTTACGATTTTTTTTGCGCGAATTTCGCCCCAAACATATCTTCTAGTGGGCGGATTCTGCTGGTTAACGAACTTGACCTTTCAAATTAGACGACTGATTTTGTATCAAATTTCGTCAAAATCGGACCATTTTTGAGCTTGCTAGAGAGCGAACAGACAAGCATATATATAAATATATACATAGATATTTATATACAAATTTTAGCCACCTATATTTTCGTGATCTATAGGGTCTGAAACGTGAAAGTTTCTAGTCGGCACTTCCGGATTGCGTCATGAGGTCAACCTCATAAGCGGGTTCTCCCTATGGAGATAGGGAGTAACCGCGCTAAAAAAGTTTCAATTCTTCGAAAAAAAAATAGTGGCGCTGTGTCTGACGAACGGAAACCCTCTTTTTTTCATAGTCTGCAGGTGATAATTGTTCATCTAGAACGAAAAACTGAAATAATTTTGAAAGAGGAATGTTAAATCTAGTGAGGTACGTAGGATTTTTAATAAATATTATTTTTTTCGAAAATAGTGAACAATTATTCATTTTCTATTAAGAAATCTGTCGAAAATTGATCGTTATAATTCAATTAATCGAAAACATTCTACGTACTTTACTAGCAAATATTATTAGGAAGCTGCTGTTAAAATTTGAAGTTGTTCGGGCAAAAATTGAAGATGCCAGTGTAACACCCGATTTGAAAAACATAGTTTTGAGAAAACGACTTTAAAGTTTAATGTTGAAATGTTCATTTTTTTCTCTTTTATTTTTTTTAGCATAAATATGCTTTAGCGATGACTAAACTGAAAAAAGCGTTACAAAAAAGTGTCCGCTGGCGTTTGTGCATGCGCGGTGGCCATGTACGAAAAAGAAGACTGCATGTTCAGTACATTACATAGGTTTGTTGGGTGGACCTAAAGCACATTCATGTTTCTGAATTTGAGCAGAAACTCTAAACGAAATTAGTATTTTTTTCTTTCTTTCTTGTCATAAAGATATGAAAAATGGGTTTTAATTTTGGAATGTATTAAAGGAGGACAAAAAAAAAAAAAAAAAACGTAACAATTAAAAAGGGAACAATCGAAGCTCGCTCAAAAAATTATTTTCAAATCAGCAAAGCGTTCACTCTGCATCGGGAATTCTCTCAGAAAATCGTATTTTTTTGACCACTTAAAAAAATATTCTTCACATAAACACTCATTGATATCATTTCTGATTAGTTCAGGAAGATATTTGGCCCATAATATATATATATATATATATATATATTATATAAAAAAGTTACAAGGTACTTATTACCCCTTAAGTCACCTTGGCGAAAATAAAGAAAAAGATGGATTCCCCCCGGGTATATATAACTAGACTCCAAGGAGGGGAGGTCAAACATTTTATTAAAGCCTCGATTGTATTACTTTTATTTACTCATGGAAAAAATAATAATAATTTAATATATATTTAACTGCATTTGAAGTCTAGTTCTAAAGGTATAAAACTTCTCTTAGATTACAGACCATTTTCCTACTGAAAGGTTTGAAAAATTACTCTTTTGCTCTTGAATAGGCTATTGAGGCCAGTTTTGATTGAGTTTCTTATGAGTTAGGGTAATTAAACGCTTGCCTACTCAATTAACGATGGAATACTCGGAGTGTTTCTCGCCAACCACCGGAGCATGATGTTAGATGTGACTTTCCCTGTATGAACTACTAACATTTTCTTTTTATATGAGGAAATTCTTCTCAATGGAAATAGAGGTAGACCTCTTACCTGTTCCCCTGAGAAATTTTCCTACTCCAAGTCTCTCGAGAGACCAAGATGAAAGTTATAATTAGTACTTCTCAAGGTGACACTTTTCCATTTTCCTTTCTCGCGTGTTTCCTCCTTCCCATTGGGGACGAAAACACGCTTATGACGTCGTCCTCAAATGCTGACAAGATATGTCGATGTTTAACCTAGAGGACCCAGAGCAAGAGAAGAACGTTCTCTTACGGATTTTGTGCTGGACGATGGACGAAATGAAACTTGGATTTTTCGAGAGGCTAAGGTAAGGCTAAACCCTGGGGCTGAGAATGTTGCCGTTGGAAAGGAGCAAGGATAATCTATCTAAAACCCTTACAAAAACCTATCCTTTTCTTCATTTAGGCTCACAGGCCTTCTCGAATCCCGACATTCTAAAGTAAAAGATTCGATACTAATTGACCATATCGTCGATACAAATGCAAACTAACTAATGTGAAAATCACCACTTTTTAGAGTGGAAAAGCATTTATTCATAACTTTTTTTTGGACAGTCAAATATTCGGCAGATTTGACCTTTTGATAGTGGAATACTTTCCCTTTAAAAGAGTGATCTAAGATTCAAGAATTTGCCGTACATAAGTCCAGTAGAAATTAGTAAAGATTGACAATGAAAGATGCATTTTTTCATATTCGTTACTTTGCATTTGTATCGACGATTTCATACGAATCCACCGATAAACCCCTTCCTAAAATACATATGGAATTGTTGTATTTCATATTCTTTTTTATATTGATAGATGTTCACAGATGAGGCGATTTATCATTGAATTCAGCCAGTCAACATTTTTAAATATATTTAAACACCGCAGGTCAATAAAATAACATGTATGATAAGTAATAATAATTTCCAAGGGCCATAGCCCTGTTGAATACACCGGTTCCCCTGTTGAAGTTAACCAACGTCGGGCGTGGACAATATATGAATGGGTGACCTTCCACGCACTGTCGGTGTTATAAAAGCGCGGCAACCTACTGGTAGGTCGGCGCACATAGCCCAGAACGCCGCAAAAAAAAAAAAAAAAAAAAAAAAAAATTATAGGAAATTATAATAATTAAAGTTCTTGGGTAGCAATAATTGAAGGACTCAGTGCCAAAGGTGACTAACCCAAAATTAGAAATAACTGAGAAAATTGGAGTTAAAGGCATGAAAAACGTGAAAAACATTATTTTTGATGACAGAAATGACTTTATTTCATCCAATTAAAACCATTTCTGTCACTAATTGTTTTCACATTTTTCATGCCTTTTTGTCCAATTTTCTCAGTTCTAATTGTGGGTTAGTCACCTTTGGCACTGAGTTCTTCAATTATGAGTATTCTAGGGCGAAAAAGGAAATTTGAATTAATATACCCACTGGGTGCCTATAACGGTGAGAAATTGTTGTTAATTCTTTATATTTTCGGAACGCGAAAAGTTTAAAGAAAGTAGACATTTACACCCTTACCCCACTTGAATTTTGGCAGCATATATGATAGTATTATATGGCCGATTTGCAACGGAAAGGGAATGAAACTTTATAAGCAGAAACCCCTTTCAAAGCGAGAAGAAGTTTTTTAGAAAGCTAAGTATTGGCCATTCATTTTAGTTGTAGTACAACTAATCCGATATATTTATTGTTATTAAAGACTTGAGTTATTTTGTGAAGCAACCTAATTAGTTGTGCCGGAGTAGTCCAAATGCTTGGTTACTCTTCTATGAATAACCCTGTCCACAATTTTCCCAATTGTGCTGATATGTCTAATGAATCGGAAGGCACAATGATTTTATAGATTGTTTCCTGGTTCAGAGCTTGGTGTCTCCTTCAACAAAACGGCTAACCCTCATTAGTGCTAATAACCAATATAGATTTTCGGGGTTCTGACCAATTAGTGTCCAAACTCGGATTTTCGTGAAACTTCACATACTGCTTCACTTCAACCTAAGTAAGAACAAACAGCTGTAAAGGAATAAAAACAGTTATTAATAGGTTTTGATCTTTCGCGAAAAAAATAAAATAAAATCTCTAAGAGAGGTAATATAAGATTTTATGCGCCACGGCAGGAAACTGATTGTATCCTTAGCGGAAATTACTCCGTCCTCTTTCTCAACAATATAACAACGTTTCTCATTTTCCTACCTTGTTTTACTAAAATACTCATTTTACTATTAAATGCAATTACAAATTGCAGCGATTCCGAAAAATATGCATGTATATTGCAAATTTAAAGGTGTTAATGGAAACGTCAGCTTCCGTAAAGAATTTAAAGAAACAGTGAATATGACTCTTTTTATTCGAAGGCCTTTCTCTAAGGGTGAAAAATATTATAGTAATATTATTTTCCTAAGAATGATAAATTAAATTTACATAAATTGAAAATTTCTTTAAACATCAGAGAATGAATGAGGCAGAGGTCGGGAAAATCAAAATTTAAGAAGACAGCCAATATCGGTAGAACAAGGGAATTAATAATTGGCGAAGCACTCCAATAGAATGATCCGAATGGAGCTGGCAGATAGAATGGAGGATTGTGGAGCCAATATTTCGAATCTATAATCCTGTAAATAATAGATCACACCTATCCATCAGAAGTCTCGAATATTATAGGTCTTTCTCTTGAGGTACCTTTCATTCGCTCTCTTGTCTTGTGGCTTTCAAAGGAATTCAGGATCTGTCTACATCAAAACGGTCTGCTTCTGCCTCTCAATTCTCAACAGCAATATTGAAGCAGTTACGGTAGTTGTGTTGCATATATATATATATATATATATATATATATATATATATATATATATATATATATATATATATGTGTGTGAATTTTAAAATGTAAACTTAGAAACTATCAATACTCCAGAAATCGAAATTGTATTCCAACCTCTAAAACTCTATTTAACGTATATGTTAAAACCAACCGTCTTCTTAATGCAGTTACAAAGTTCATGTTTTTCATGCATTGTTTTTCATTTAATAAAATCAAATCTGAACCAAAATAAAATGCTTCGTTTTTTTATACCAATAGATGCAGGTGGGGTGGTGATAAGGTTAAATACTGTGCCATAAATATTCAATATGAATATTTGGTTTTCCTCCTCTCCCGACGCCTAATAATTTCATTGCCGCAAAAGTTACCGGAATAGGCACCCAGTTACAAAATATATATTGCAGCATTTGGAGGTTGAATAACTTCAGGTTTTCATATACGAATTCCTCTTAAACCTCTGAACAAGAAGTGAATAATCGAGAAATAAAAGTCGGAATGTGGTGGGCACAAAGATAAAACCTAAACCCCCTCTCCAACCGTGAAGTTATTTCGAATAAGGCTTTTCTAACGTTATAAAGTGATTCCTGTAGCCTGAGGGCCTGAAGAAGAAATTAAGTTAATCTGAGCTGAATGAGTAAAAACGAGTAACCTTCTTCTCCTTAATCTGTTTCGAGTCCCCGCCATTAAAATGTTTACTGCGACCTCCCTCCGGAGATGGGCAATCAACTCAACTTGGGATTCGACTTCCGCTCACTTGCCTGTTTTCAATTCAAATTTCCTGCCAGCTTTCTCAGCTCTGTAGGCTTACCTTTCCGATCACCTCTCCCCGTCTTACTCAGCGCCAAATAGCTACTCCTTTACTCTAAACACACATTTAAAATTCACTGATTATTAATTGACTACCTTTTTGGAAAGCTTGAGGACTACTCACTTTTGAAAATTGTTTTGGATATATATGACGCAGGTAAAAAAAAAATAGTACTCCTTTTTCTTATGTACTACTTTATTCTTGACTTGCCTTACATGTTTCATGGCCTTCATGCCACCTCCTCCGGGGCCTTTAAATCTCCATGTGTGGTCCGCTCACCACCCATATATGAAGGCCACGAAACATGTAGGGCAATCCAAGAATAAAGTAGTACATAAGAAAAAGGAGTACCATTTTTCTGAACTGCGCCATATATATCCAACAAAATAAATATACGTCAGAAATAGGTGGAATAGATTACAGACTTTTGAAAATATTTAGAATTTATATATGTTAGCAAATTTACAAATATTATCTTTCTCATTTGTTGTTCATGATATATACTGCGTTTTGCTGCAAGGAACCAATAATTACGGATGGTATTAGCAAATTATTAATTTGGTTCCAGCCCTCCAACCCTCACTCGTAATAAATTAATTTTTCTTTTTTTCGGTACAAATACTTTTTATTACCTACTTTAGCACTGACGTAATAAAAAAACACCTATTATTCCAGCACATTAACAAATGGGTCCTGACTGGGGAATTTCAGGTTAATTCTTACCTCTAAGGGAAGGTTATGCTGTTTAGTAAACTCACCCATATATTTCTTGAAATATAAAATAAATGATTGAAATGATTTTTGGCCTAGTACATAGAAGTAGATTTGGAGGCATTTTTCTGTCATGGGTGGAACTTCAATAATCATAATTTCATCTGAATGTAGTCAACAAGCTTTGTATGTAATACTGTTAGGGAGTATATAACAAAATTACTTATCCTATTGAAGTGAGAATACCTATAATAAAAAATAAGTACATAATATGTACTAGAATATATTATATTCTTTATGATAGAATATATTATATTCAAGCTTCATAATCGTCCATAGAGTGACAAATTAAAGGCCGTAGCCGGGTAAGCATGGGTTGTCGGCCCCAGAAAGGTTTTTGCTTGAAATTTGGAAGATCAAACTAGTCCCTTAAAATTGGCCTAAAGCCAAATTTTCAGCTCTCAATGTTCACCCCCCCCTCGTCGAATCGTCGAATAAAAAAAAAGAAAACCAAAATTGCCTTGAAAATTTATATCTCAGGATTGAGTTGTCGGATCAGAATGAATAAAAAAGGAAAATATGCATCTTTCTTTAGGCTTCTAGGAAAAAAATAGTTCGGCTTTCGGCGACATCGCGGTCAATTGTTTTTTCGTTTTTTTTATTTTTTAATTATTTTTTTTTATGGAGTATCCGTTTTGGTACAACCACCAAACTTTTTGTGAAAATTCTCTTACCATCCTTGTACTACCTCAATTTTTTTCGAGACGATCCAAGCGGTACGCCATAGTAAACAAATTCGATTCTTTTTTGTAATATATTATGGAAAAGCCAAGAGGGTTATATTTAATTGTAAATTAATAATTAATTTTATATATATATATATATATATATATATATATATATATATATATATGTATATACTATTTTGGACTATTTATTAAATGTTTGTTGATAAATATTGTTATCCGTTTTATCAATGATTTTTTTTTTTTTTAACGGCTGTTTTATTAATGGTTATTGTTTAGATTGATCCTATTATTTATTTATTTTATGCATCGGCTCCGCAACTAAGACGATTAGCAGGTAACGAAGTGTGTGACGTCTGAGTTTCTCTGAATCATGTTAATAAATAGTGTAAATAAAACAAGTAATCCTACTAAAAATCATTCAATATCTGTAATCCGCTCCTTTTCTATTTATATAAGCGAAGGTTTCTGTGTAAGAATAAGTCTCATCAGCGTAATATTTGAGTGCAGTTCTATAAAGTGAAATCTTGTGTATTCTTACTTAAAATATGGCGTATTTAAGAACAAATAATCCAAAGTGTCCTATTTGTAACATACAAGCTTGTAAATAAAAAGTTCCAGGTACATCCAAAAAGATTACTACCTTTCTGATGTAGAGGAATACTTCGAAGTTTTAGCGAAAAGAGTATCTGTGGGTGATATTATATGCGGAAGATGTCGTGTAACAAGTTTAAAAAGAAGAAAACCTGATTCAGAAGAGAATGATGATAATAAAACAGGGTCGGCAGAATCGAGTTCGTCAGATGATAGCACAAGTAATGATGATTCGACTGTAGAAATAGTACACCCCCCCCCCCACAGGATAGCACAGATTCTGAATTCATAGAAGTCCAGAAAGAACAGTAGCCACTCATAGATATTGTTGTGTGTGTTTCGCTACTGGGAATCTCTGTCTAGTTCCTCAAGGTACAAGATTACAGTCTTACACTAAGCGACGTATTTATATACCAATCGGCAATCGTTGTGGTACAAATCATCTAATTAATAATCGATTTTACTATGACGATATGAATCGCCTTATTGCTTACTCCAATTCTACAAATCTCCAAGCTATGCTATGCTATCGAATGTAGCTCCACGCCAGTCGATCAAATTAGTCATTACCGATTTTCAGATGAACAAATTCATATCTATACTCGTCTTACAGGGACAATATTATTGAGCTCACAAACATGACGACATCAATAAGGCATAGTTCAAATCGTTCTGTGTTACAAGTAGTTATAGTTTTCCTGTGCAAGCTTCGAACAGGAAACTCGAATAAACTGATATCATTTTTTCAGCTGGAGGGAGAACAATCTGTTTCCGATTTCTCAGCATCAGTTATTCAGGCCTTTGAAGTAGATGTGCTTCCTACTCGTTTTGGAATTGCTGCGTCAAAAATAGCCGACCTTATTGAAAACCACACTACAGTTCTCGCAAAAGAACTGCACAATGCCGCTAACAAGCTCATGATAATTTGCGATGGTACATATGCACGTCATCAAAAAAGTCCCAACAACGAATATTAAAGAAAATCGTGTTCTATACAGAAAAGAGTGACTCTATGTAAACCATTCACCGTATGCACGACTGATGGTTACGTAGTTGATATGTTAGGACCATACCTAGCAAATGTGAATGATGCAAGTATCATGAAGGAGGCAGTAAGTTATACACGAGACTTATGGAAATTGATGGTACAGGGTGATATTTGTATAGTGGACCGAGGTTTTCGCCACGTAAAATGTGATTTAGAAAACAAGGGCTTTCAAGTACTAATGCCAGCCTTGAAAAATAAACGAAAGCAATTAACAACAGCTAAATCAAACGAATCTAAGGTTTGTAACAAAATTCCGTTCACCTGTTGAATCAGTACATGGTATGTTAAAGCAAAAATTTCAGCTTCTTGATAAAAAACTAGACGATAAAATGCTTCCAAAGATTGGCATTTATTTTAAAATACCAGCTTTTCCCCAGGATTACTTTGAAACATGATTTTCATCTGATTTTGGTTACTCAGATGAAATATTAAATACGATGACGGGGCAGATGTACGTTGAAAATACATTAGGTGCAGAGGTTGAAGCCATTGGTTGGCAACGCAAGAAACTTCTATTTGAAATCGTCACTTTGGATGACTTAGATGATTTTCCAGAAATAACAGAAAAATAGTTAAAATATTATTTACTGGTTCATATCATTATAAGGAAGCTATATCGTATTTAGCTGAACTGATATCCTGAATGAGCAAAGCTCGATTAACGCAGAAACCTTCGCTTATATAAATAGAAAAGAAGCGGATTACAGATATTGAATGATTCTTAGTAGGATTAAATGTTTTATTTGCACTATTTATTAACTTGATTCAGTGAAACTCAGACGTCACACACTTCGTTACCTGCTAATCGTCTTAGTTGCAGAGGCGATGCATAAAATAAATAAATAAATAATAGGATTAATCTAAACAATAATCATTAATAAAACAGCCGTAAAAAAAAAAAAAAAAATCCATTGATAAAACGGATAATAATGTTTATGAAAAAACATTTAATAAATAGTCGAAAATAATATAAATATATATATATATATATATATATATATATATATATATATATATAATTAATTATTAATTTACAATTAAATATAACCCTCTTGGCTTTTCCATAATATATCCCAAAAAAGAATCGAATTTGTTTACTATGGCGTACCGCCTGGATCGTCTCGAAAAAAATTGAGGTAATACAAGGATGGTAATAGAATTTTCACAAAAAGTTTGGTGGTTGTACCAAAACGGATACTCCATAAAAAAAATAAAAAAATTAAAAAATAAAAAAAACGAAAAAACAATTGACCGCGATGTCGCCGAAAGCCGAACTATTTTTTTCCTAGAAGCCTAAAGAAAGATGCATATTTTCCTTTTTTATTCATTCTGATCCGACAACTCAATCCTGAGATATAAATTTTCAAGGCAATTTTGGTTTTCTTTTTTTTATTCGACGATTCGACGAGGGGGGGGGGGGTGAACATTGAGAGCTGAAAATTTGGCTTTAGGCCAATTTTAAGGGACTAGTTTGATCTTCCAAATTTCAAGCAAAAACCTTTCTGGGGCCGACAACCCATGCTTACCCGGCTACGGCCTTTAATTTGTCACTCTACGGACGATTATGAAGCTTGAATATAATATATTCTATCATAAAGAATATAATATATTCTAGTACATATTATGTACTTATTTTTTATTATAGGTATTCTCACTTCAATAGGATAAGTAATTTTGTTATATACTCCCTAACAGTATTACATACAAAGCTTGTTGACTACATTCAGATGAAATTATGATTATTGAAGTTCCACCCATGACAGAAAAATGCCTCCAAATCTACTTCTATGTACTAGGCCAAAAATCATTTCAATCATTTATTTTATATTTCAAGAAATATATGGGTGAGTTTACTAAACAGCATAACCTTCCCTTAGAGGTAAGAATTAACCTGAAATTCCCCAGTCAGGACCCATTTGTTAATGTGCTGGAATAATAGGTGTTTTTTTATTACGTCAGTGCTAAAGTAGGTAATAAAAAGTATTTGTACCGAAAAAAAGAAAAATTAATTTATTACGAGTGAGGGTTGGAGGGCTGGAACCAAATTAATAATTTGCTAATACCATCCGTAATTATTGGTTCCTTGCAGCAAAACGCAGTATATATCATGAACAACAAATGAGAAAGATAATATTTGTAAATTTGCTAACATATTAAAAAAAAAAAAAAATTAAAAAATAAAAAAACGAAAAAACAATTGACCGCGAACTATTTTTTTCCTAAAAGCCTTAAGAAAGATGTATATTTTCCTTTTTTATTCATTCTGATCCGACAACTCAATCCTGAGATATAAATTTTCAAGGCAATTTTGGTTTTCTTTTAGCACTTTCCTCCGAAGGAAAGTAGCTATTGAGGTTGGACTCATGACGGAATTTTTGAAAAATTTCTTCAAATCTTTATCGATCCTACCTAGTAGAGACCGAAAATGACCCCCGTTAAAATTTATATATATATATATATATATATATATATATATATATATATATATATGTGTCTGTTAACACGATAGCGGCCAGAGTTTTTGTTTTTTTCGTCACGAAACTTGGTATATAGCATTCAATTAGCAAACGATTGAACGAGTTCGTTAACCACCAAAATCGGTCCACCGGAAGGGGGGGGGGTTTACCCTGAACCCAAAACACTAATTTGACCATTTCAGCCGTAATATTTGTTATATTTCAACGAAACTTGGTATTCGTAGTGGTAATATAGAGAGAAAAGTGAGATATAAAAATGAACTAAATCGGTTCATAAGGAGGGGGGGTTTACTCCGGACCGACAATACCAATTCGCCACTACCAGCCGTGATTTTAGGTATATTTCGACGAAACTCGGTATTCGTAGTGGTAATCTACAGGTAAATATGTGATGTAAAAATAAACTAAATAGGTTCATTAGGAGGGGGGGTTTACTCCGGACCCAAATTCCTAATATACTCATACTGGTCGTAATTTCTGCTGTATTCTAACGAAACGCGGTATACGTCGTGGGTAACTCATGAGAAAGAAGTGTTATAAAAATGAGCTGAATCGGTCAATCCGAAAGGGGGGTTTACTTTGTAATATGTTTCAATAGAAAAGCCAGCCAGACATAGGTCCACAAAGGCGCCGCAAGGAGCGCTAGAGGGACTGTATCCTGTTCCTGCGTTAGATCAAAATACGATAATACGAGGTTTTTTGTATTTATTACGTAGTGTAATAGGTAACATGTGTAAACATAACTCTGGAAGCAAATTAATAATTGATCAGTTACTCATTACAAATTTAAAAGAGAACTATTCATGTTTTTATTTTATTTGTGTAGGATATTTTAAGCAAATTGTTCTGGAAAGCAGTCTACACTTCCCAAATTCTGAGGAAAGTGCTTAGTTATGCAGCTCCTGCGTGACGGACTTTTTAGCACTTTCCTCCGAAGGAAAGTAGCTATTGAGGTTGGACTCATGACGGAATTTTTGAAAAATTTCTTCAAATCTTTATCGATCCTACCTAGTAGACACCGAAAATGACCCCCGTTAAAATTTATATATATATATATATATATATATATATATATATATATATATATATATATGTGTGTCTGTTAACACGATAGCGGCCAGAGTTTTTGTTTTTTCGTCACGAAACTTGGTGTATAGCATTCAATTAGCAAACGATTGAACGAGTTCGTTAACCACCAAAGTCGGTCCACCGGAAGGGGGGGTTTACCCCGAACCCAAAACACTAATTTGACTATGTCAGCCGTAATATTTGTTATATTTCAACGAAACTTGGTATTCGTAGTGGTAATATAGAGAGAAAAGTGAGATATAAAAATGAACTAAATCGGTTCATTAGAAGGGGGGTTTACTTCGGACCCACAATACCAATTCGCCACTACCAGCCGTGATTTTTGGTATATTTCAACGGAACTCGGTATTCGTAGTGGTACTCCACAGGTAAATAACTGTTGTAAAAATAAACTAAATCGGTTCATTAGGAGGGGGGGGGTTTACTCCGGACCACAATACCAATTCGCCACTACCAGCAGTGATTATTGGTATATTTCGACGAAACTCGGCATTCGTAGTGGTAATCTACAGGTAAATATGTGTTGTAAAAATAAACTAAATCGGTTCATTAGAAGGGGGGGTTTACTCCTGACCCAAATTCTTAATATACTCATACCGGTCGTAATTTCTGCTGTATTGTAACGAAACGCGGTATACGTCGTGGGTAACTCATGAGAAAGAAGTGTTGTAGAAATGAGCTGAATCGGTCAATCGGAAAGCGGGGGTTTAATTTGTAATATATTTCAATAGAAAAGCCCGTCAGACGTAGGTTCACAAAGCCGCCGCAAGGAGCGCTTTCTACCACTAGAGTGACTCTATCCTGTTCCTGCGTTAGATCAAAATACGATAATATGAGGTTTTTTGAATTTATTACGAAGTGTAATATGTACTCAGTTACTCATTACAAATTTAAAAGAGAACTATTCATGTTTTTATTTTATTTATGTAGGATATTTTAAGCAAATTGTTCTGGAAAGCAATCTACACTACCCAAATTCTGAGGAAAGTGCTTAGTTATGCAGCTCCTGCGTGACGGACTTTTTTTATTCGACGGGGGGGGGGGGGGGTGAACATTGAGAGCTGAAAATTTGGCTTTAGGCCACTTTTAAGGGACTAGTTTGATCCTCCAAATTTCAAGCAAAAACCTTTCTGGGGCCGACAACCCATGCTTACCCGGCTACGGCCTTTAAAACAATGTTTAAATTCATCCTAATCAACAAAAATCCATACCATACCATTGTTACAACCACGCACATTTTGTTAGTTTATTTTTTTTAAATATTTCAAATACGTGAAGAGCTTCGTGGGGATTTTGCAACAATTTGAAAAATTGTTGTTAAGGGTCTAATCAGGGTGTCAACGATTTAAATCAATTGATTTAAATCATGATTAAAATCATTTGATTTTTTTAAAAAAATCATTGATTTAAATCAATGATTTCATAAAAAAAAAAAAAAAAAAAATGATTTAAACCAATTGATTCTATTAAAAAAATTATTATTATATATTTTTTAACTTTAGTTTATTTTTTATCTTAAATCTAACTAGTTCTGCCTTTTTTTCAGCCATTTCAACATTTTGTCTTTATTTTTGTCCCTGAGCCTACCCTAACTTGACCGTTCTTATCTATTCAAAGTCTGTATCTTTTATGATCCTTTCTTTGTTTTTAATTCTGCAAATAAATCTCCTTTTAACGTTAAGATAAAACAGATTGGCAGGTAGTGAGCGAAGTGAATGCTTTAAATTGGTGGAAGACTTCGTCTGCGTTACAATATTGTATTTCCTCAAAAGAACTGTTAATAATAGAGCAGCTTATGATTGGAAAGGCAACTTCTGCAGGGGATGACAGAATGTTTTCAACGTTTGGTTTTGTTCATAGTCAAACGAGAAACTACCTATTTAGATGTGAAAAGGCTGAAAAAACTGGCATTTTTGTTCAAAGCTTTAAATAAATAATATTACTGTTATTATACGTGATTAATAGGGAACGGATGGTCATGTAATATAAAATTCAAAATATCTACATATATATTTAACTACTTGTAATAAAAAATTGAAAATATTTAGTAAACAAATACCATAAACACTATAAAATATTGAAAAGAAAAGCATAAATAATAAGTAGGAACTCTGTTATTATTAATGGAAAGAACAAAAGTCTAGAACAAAATTACTAAAAACTGTTTAGCATATTGAAAAATAAAGCAAAAATAAATATTAGGAATTCATTACAAAAAGGGGAAAAAGTTGAAAATGTCTACAGATGAACATTATTTTGAAATTTTCAAACGTGAAATGTTGCCGGTCTGATCTGAGTATACTTTTGAAGCGTCTGAATTATCCTTCAATATCTACTAAGTCACTGGTGTGTATTTTAAGACTACAATCAACTGCTCTGAAGAGTGGGATTCAACTAAACTGTTAATCGTTTTGCCGCTATGGATATACCCAATAATGTGGATATTTTTCCACCCAGGGTTTTTTTCTGGACTGTCTTTTCACTTTATTTTTAATCGATTCCCAGTATCTCCTTCTAAAACCTGGATTTTCTCTATTACTCTCGTATGATTCTAATGCTATCCACTAACAACATGCCTATTTCATCTAGTATTAACATAGTATATATATAGCCACCTCCTTGGAATTAGAAAAGACACAGTCACCTAGACTCAATGTGTAAAGTTTTATTTCCTTTCTCGGTTTTCTTTTATTTCTTCAATTACAATTTTTTTTTAAATTTATTTATTTTACTTTAAGAGCTGCACAGCAATTGTGATCTGCCCTAAACGAATTTATATAAAATATAATAAATAAAATAATAAATTATAAGCCAAGGATCAGTAACAAAGTTAAAAAATAAAGGATATGGAGAATGAATAATAAAATAAAAATAAAGAAAAGAATAATAATAAAAAAAATAATAAAGAAATATGGGGTCTCCCGTGGTCAAGTGGCTAGCGCGCTGGATTCATAAGCGGGAGATGGTGGGTTCGATCCCCACCGGCGACAGGAATTTTCTCATCTCAGGGCTCGCTGAGAAAATTCCTGGTTGCACCCTGGAGGCCCGGCGCTAATGGCCAAGATTTGTCGATGCGCCGTAAAAAAAAAAAAAAAAAAAAAAAAAAAAAATAAAGAAATATATAAGCAATTAATAAAATAAATAAATACAGAATTAAATGTATAATTTTAATGGTAATAATAAATAGTAACCATAATTATATTTGTAGAGTTGAAATTTGAGGTATATTATCCTGAAATAAGAAACTTTGACTTGGGAGTTATGTGTGGTATAACTATATTTTATTATATGTCTGTCGTCTTTAAGTATGTCAGTATGGTATCAATATGTGGGCTCCTATCAGATAACAGTAAGTTTCCTCTTTTAAGGCAGTCTGTTAGTAAGTGTTTTACAGTTAAAAGTACGTTGCATGCCTCACATAGTGGTTTGTCTTGTCTTTTTAAGAGGTACGAAAGGTTGAGTCGTGTATGTCCAATCCTGTCGTGTTAGTGTGATGGAGATTCCAGGGCTCTGAATGAAAGTCAGCGTGTAAGTGGTAGCGTATATTGATAGGACAACTGGCCTGGACGGGATGAGTGATAGAGAAGAGTGGACAGTGACGAGCGTGGAGTCTAGTAGAGAGTCGTGAAGAGTGAGGGGGGGCTAGGATTTAGCCCCCCCTAAACAGGCAGGTAGGATTGGGGAATTATGGAGCAATGCAGGTCTCTGTCTCTAGCTGCTGATGTTCAATATTATATGTTCAATATTGCTAGGGTCTGGGTTCCTTTCTTTTCCATGATTTTCCTCACAGTTAGTATTACTTCGTCTCGTCTCGTCCTTAGTTCTCCTGACGAATATGGCTGTATACTGCACTTTATTTTCCTGCGGTGGATATCTTGTGTGCAGTGCCACGTTGCTTGACATCTATTCAGTATAGTGTGTGTTATTTTTGTTTGTAAGTCTTGTGATGTAAGTAAGTGCTGGTCATGCGGGCGACTAGTTGCAGCAAGTTTTGCTTGTTCGTCTGCTTTTGAAGTCTCTCCAAGGTTCTCATGACCTGGAACCCACACCATTGTTACCATTGTGTGTAAGTCTTTTAGTCTCGATAGTTCTTGTAATATATTAACAAGGATCGGGTTGGTGGTGTAGATGTTCTTTAAGGAGAGTAAAAAACTTAAGGAGTCTGTACCCAGTATTATGTGTGGTATTGTAGTCTGTACGTTGGACAGGCCCAAAAGTATGCCATGCAGCTCTGCTGTATATATACTTGCATCTACTGGGAGGCTGATGTTGTATATACTTTCTCCTAAAACAGCAGCTGCACTCATGCCACTTGCTGTTTTGGACCCATCCGTGTATATTATTGGAGTATTTCCATTAGAACTTGTCAAGTTGTTAAATGAAGCCCTGTAGTAATTTTGGGATGATGCGTCGGCTTTTTTAAATTTTGTCATAGTCAAGTCGATTCTTAGGTTGTTTACTCTCAAGGTGGGATGAGAGGTTTCTGTAAGGATATGTAGGTGTATTGATCAATGTAGCATTTTCTGTGTTTTCGTGGAATCGGATTAGGAGTGGTTTTTGCCTTGGTTGTTCCTGTATATATTTGTTCATGTAAGGGTTGTTTAAAAACGTGTTGACGGAACAGGTGTTCGAAGTTTTCGATCTCACGATAAATTTAAGACATATTATCCAACGTCGATAATCCAATTACGGTTCTCCAGATTCTGAATAAAAGCTACTTATTGGACTCGACCTAAAAGCTCCTGTTGCAAGTCTTATACCTGTGTTATGTATTGTGTCTAATGCTTTTAGTGTTTTCAAACTGGCAGATGAATATGCTATGCAGCTGTAATCCAGCAAATGGTGAAGGCTCTGTAACACTTCAGCATGGTACATTTGTCAGCTCCTCATTTAGTATTGCAAAGAATTCTTAAGAAATTCAGCGATTTATTACATTTGTTAAGAATACTTTTGATATGGGGTCCCCATGTTAGTTTTTGGTCTAATGTCATTCCAAGGAATTTTAATGTTTGTGTTATTAAGCTTTAAATTTGGTGCTGGGAGGTTGCAAAATAAAAAGAATATTAAAATATGTAGCAAACATATATATTTATAGCAGAATATGTAAAAATATGGAGTTTTGAAGATTTACATCAATACTTAAGATTTAAAAATCACAAAAAATATATAAATATAATAACATATTTTCCCTAGCGATTAATATTTCTGTAAAGCTTCATTTCTAAAGTCTTTGTTCTAAAATTTGAAAATTAAGTTAATTTGAATATATACTGGGGTCGAAATTGTCCTATATTTTGAGACTAGAGTTTCTGTACAGTTAAATTTAATGTCTTTAATCGCTGAAAATTAAAGATTTTCGTCTATTTAAGTCTTTAAATTTACAGAAATTCCGGTCTTAAAATATAGGACAACTTCAACCCCTGTATATATGATCTGTCAATACTACTGTGCTCCCGAAATTATCCATTAAGACAAAAAACTTTAGAATAGTTATTTCATTATTTCCATTGTAAATAAACAAATATTTTAGTTACAGGTTTATATAATGAAAAACTAGGTAATAACCAGCTCTCTATGTAGACTAGATACATTTAAAAAGTTTGATTTCTTTTTTAAATCCATTTTTAGTAAAAAAATCAAAAAAATCCGATTTAAATCAAAAAAATCTGATTTAAATCAAATAAATCCGATTTTTTTGATTTTTTTAAAAAAATCCTGATTTTTTTACACCCTGGGTCTAATCACATTTTGAGTAGGAAGGTCCTAAATGCATTTTAAGCTGCCGCACGAAATTACTATATTTTATCGTTTTTCTCATACTTAATGCTGTTTTGCATAGCAAAGAATAAATATTAACATTTCCAAATAATAAAACATTTTTAGGTAATTTCATTATAAATCTAAAATGCTTTTTAACAATCCCCATGTTAAATATTCTGTATTGAATTGCTGGAAATGGTTTTTAGATGATGAAAGCAGTCAGTGGGCAAGCCGAAACGTTCAATAAAGATTTTTCGAATTATTTCTAGCTTATCATTTTGATGCTATTTATATCTAAGTTTTCTCGATCTCAAAAAAATAAATA
Organism: Gonocerus acuteangulatus; assembly: GCA_946811695.1. Lineage (NCBI taxonomy): Eukaryota > Metazoa > Arthropoda > Insecta > Hemiptera > Coreidae > Gonocerus > Gonocerus acuteangulatus. Next base: position 91,318,202 of record OX328123.1, read on the forward strand.
CTCATTTTCATATATTGATTGGAAATTTTGGTTTCTTAGTGATATTCCATTACATAAGTAATCACGCGAGAGTCTTGATACGTGAGAAGTGATCGTCCTGCATAGGTGTAGAGCGGAAACGCGCTAAATTTCCGGATGCTGTAGAAGAATGAAGCCTTTAGGGAAGTGCAATCATCCCAAGAGGTCCCTCTGCTCAAACCTCTCCAAGGAATTGCAGTATTAGACAATTTCCTCAAGAACTAGGTTGCGCTAGTCTCTCTCTATTTCCCTTTTCTCTCTCTCTCTCTCACTCTCTCTCTCTCTCTCTCTCTCTCAGTCTCACACATTCTTTATCTTCCATCTCGCTCCCTGCCTGCCCCGAGCTTTCTCTGTCTCTCCCTTCCTCTCATCTTCAAGACCTGTGTATTGGGAAAGATAAACGAATTTTTAACGTCCCAGACGCCAAAGGATTACAAATTTTCCAACCCCGAAAAGGCCCCCGCATAAAGGCAGTTAGAAATTGTCACAACGCCTTAGAATCTCTCTCTTTGAAACAGGGTGTAAAAAAATCATGATTTTTTAATAAAAACTCAAAAAAATCGGATTTATTTGATTTAAATCAGATTTTTTTTATTTAAATCGTTTTTTTTATTTAAATCGGATATTTTTGATTTAAATTGAATTTTTTTACTAAAACCGGCTTTAAAAAAGAAATCAGACTTTTTAAATGTATCTAGTCTATATAGAGAGCTGGTTATTACCTAGTTATTCATTATATAAACCTGTAACTAAAATATTTGTTTATTTACAATGCAAATAATAAAATAACTATTCTAAAGTGTTTTGTCTTAAGTGGATAATTTTGGGAGCATAGCAGAATTGACGGATATATATACAGGGGTTGAAGTTGACCTATATTTTGAAACCAGAATTTCTGTAAATTTAAAGACTTAAATCAACAAAAATCATTAATTAATGACTTAATTTTAAAACAACAATTTTAGAAATGAAGCTTTACAGAAATATTAATCACTAGGGAACAGATGTAATTGTATTACATATTCTTTTCTGATTCGTAAATCCTAAGTATTGATGTAATTCTGCACGTTTTAAGTGTTTTAAAAGTATTAAAACAGTTTTTTATTTTACGTATTTTGTTAAAACTCCATATTTTTACATATTCTGCCATAAATACATACGTTTGCTACATATTTTAATATTCTTTTTATTTTGTAATTGAAGAAATAAAGGAAACCCGAGAAAGAAAATAAAACTTTACCCATTGCGTTTAGGTAACTGATTTCTCTAATTCCAAGAAGGTGGCTGTATATGTACTATCCCCAAAAAAACATAAATGTGAAATAGAGGCCAAGTTCCTGCCCCCACAAAGAAACACTCCCTTCCTCAAAAATTATAGGTATTCTCACTTCAATAGAATAAGTAATTTTGTTATATACTCCCTAACAGTATTACATACAAAGCTTGTTGACTACATTCAGATGAAATTATGATTGATGACAATAAAAATACCTATATCCAGTTACTAAAATATCACTTTCCTCTACCAGGTATATTCTTAAACTTGGCAATGTTTTTTTTGTGCCGAAATTATCTTTAGAGAAAAACTAAATATTGCCAAGTTTAAGAATATACCTGGTTGAGGAAAGTATTTCTTTTTTGTATCATCTCTTGTATTGGCAAATATTTTAGGTTCAATTAATACACCAACTCTTACTACTTTTTTGTAGTGTAGAATGGTAAGGCGTTTTTGGGGGGTTTTAGGAGGGGATATTTTTGAGGAAGGGAGTGTTTCTTTGTGGGGGCAGGAACTTGGCCTCTATTTCACATTTATGTTTTTTTGGGGATCTCATTACTTTTTTCTAAGTATTAAATAGAATATAGTTGCCGCATACCTACTTGCTTTTGTACTTCATATAAAACCAGGGTCTTTGGATTATGCATAAGGTTCTCCTTACTGCTTGATATTTGATACGAATAATCAACCTACATACATCTAATCACTAGACTAGAAAAGTTAGAAGCTCTTCCAGATGACATTACTCTAGAGGACAAATTGATTGCTCTCTTAACTAAACTATTACACTGCAAAACACAAGAACCTTATCCCGAGGATAAAGATCACAATAGGGAAAGTGATCCCTAGGCCTTCAAGAAAAATATAAGAACAAAGACGATACATTTTGGGTTTGTGATCCTAAACTTTGTAATGTAGATGGCTCGACTTTGAAAAACTTAGTATCTGCTTTGAAGTATATTATGCAGTGAACCCCTACGACTTTATTTACTGCATTTAAGAAATAAGTCACAACTGTTTTTGTTAAGATGCGTCGAAATGTTTTTTAAAACATCAAATATAGGTTCTCCTACCAAGAGGATTCATTTGGTACCACGCATGATGGGTTTCAGAAGGAATGATGGCATTTCGGCTGTCTGACAGACAGCTGAAAGACCTTTTTTACCTAGCCTAGTTCATTCCCCGGACCAAGGCTTACCTGTGTACCAAGTTTGGTCAAAATCGGTCAAATGGTGTGAATTTGTGTAAGGAACAAACATGCAGACAGACAGCTGATAGACGATTTTGACTAGCCTATGACACTACCCGGATAAAGACCGAAATGTGTGCCAAATTTTGCCAAAATCGGTCAAACGGTGTGTATTTGTATAAGGAACAAATAGACAGACAGACAGCTGATAGGCAATTTAACCTAGCCTATGATTCTCCCCGTATCAAGACCCATCTGTGTCCCAAGTTTGGTCAAAATCGGTCAAACGGTACGGATTTGTTAGAGGAACAAACATACAGACAGACAGCTGGTATAAGATTTCTATTGAGCCTATATGCTTCTAATTTTTTCTTGAAACATCAAATATAGGTTCTTCATACCGAGACAATTCATCATGGGTTTCATCAAGACCCCACATCATGGGTTTCCGAAGGAAGTTCAAAACTGGCACGCCCCCGCCCCGGAAGCGGAGTCAGACACAACTTTTCGCGATTTTTCGATTTTTTCCTTTAATAACGTCTTCATATCTATCTTCATGCAAAATTTCAAGTCTCTAGCATCATGGGAAGTGTAATAATTTTGATGAGTCAGTGAGTGAGTGAGTGAGTCCTATAAATCCCGATTTTCGATTGCTTATATCTCAGAAACTATTCGATGTAGAATTATGAAAAATACTCACATCTAGTAGTATAATACCTGTGTAAAATTTCATAACTTTATCTTTACCTGGTTGAAAGTTATGAGAGGGTAAAAATCGGCTCTAAGACCGCCTGTAATATACACACAGTATGCTTTGGCCGGAACTTGGCCTGGCGCACTGCCGTGCGCCTAGATGTCAATACTAAGTACAGGGTGTCACAAAAATAATGGTCATCTGTTGGCCAGATCATTCTCCAATGCGAGATCGGAAAAAATAACCTCCATAGTAACCCCCGCAAAATTGACTTTGAAATGTTATTCAAGGTCAAATTTTTTTATTCCATATTTCGAAACTGTGAGTCATGAGGAAGAAAAAAGTCAACGGCCAGAAATGACTCCTTATGGTCAAAGTGACCATTAACAGCGTATACGTGGGCCATTCCATTCCATTATAATCGTACACCTATCCCATTAACTCACAGATTTCTCAAAATTTAATTAAATACCTAAATCAAACATTTATAGAAGAACCCAAACCTTTTCGAGCCAATATATTGGAAGGCGCAAATAACCTAGCAGTAGAGCGCCAAACTCCATATCTATCTATCTACTCTTACAATCGTCAAATGGTGGCCAATTTTAACATTGCCTTACACAAAAATACCTCGTTTGATTTTTTTAAAAAAAGCATCTTCCAGTATAAAATAATGTAAGTATATTGAACAACGGCCATCACAGCGGCAATCATTGGAGGACCAGAACTTCCCTCGGGAAGAAGTTCAGGAGTTGAGGCCCGGGGATCAGGAGCAGAGAGCATTGTTTCGCAGGTGGGTGCTGGACATGTTGGAACGTCCTCCAGACTTCCTCCAGCGGGTATTGTGGGTGGAAGAAAGTACGCGAAATGGACGAGAATAACTTGGGCATTTAAAAGAATTTGGAGAAAGTCTGGAAGCTTGCCTCAGAATTGAAGTCCGAAATATTTAAGCTGGTGAACGGACACAATTGCTGTGGGCGCTTGAGTGATAATCTTACTTATTAAGTTTTTGTTTTTTTTTTATTTTTTTTTTAGGAAGAAACTTCTTTTTCTGCACACGGGCAAGGACAATTATTCTATCCTCTAGTCTAAGAGCGACTCGAGGACTGGCTGGTTCATGAAATTCATACTCGACCTGTGAAATCCTTAATGATTAATTTTAGCGATTGGTTGAAAGCATATGGCCAGGAGCTCTTGATAAGCTTCCGGAATAATCTCATGAAGGCATTTCTGTCAATTGTAAAATATGCGTTCTGGTCTTCCAATGATTGCCGCTGTTAGGGCCGTTGTTTAATATAATTACATTTTTTTTTACTGTAAGATGCTTTTTTAAAAAAATCAAACGAGGTATTTTTGTGTGGGGCAATGTTAAAACAAGCTAAAGAAAAAAAATATCAAAATTGGCCACCATTTGACGATTGTAATATAATGGCCCACGTATACGCTGTTAATGGTCATTTTGACCAAAAGGAGTCATTTCTGGCCGTTGACTTTTTTCTTCCTCATGACTCGCAGTTTCGGAATATGCAATAACAAAATTTGACCTTGAATAACATTTCAAGGTCAATTTTGCGGGGGTTAATATGGGGGTTATTTTTTCCGATCTTGCATTGGAGAATCATCTGGCCAACGGATGACCATAATCTTTGTGATACCCTGTACAAAAGGCATGTTGTTAGTGGATAGCATTAGAATCATACGAGAGCAATAGAGAAAATCCAGGTTTTAGAAGGAGCTACTGGGAATAAATTAAAAATAAAGTGAAAAGACAGTCTAGAATAAACCCCTGGATGGAAAAATATCCACATTATTGGAGATATCCATAGTGGGAAAACGATTAACAGTTTAGTTGAATCCCACTCTTGAGAGCAATTGATTGTAGCCTTCAAATACACACCAGTGACTTTAGTAGATGTTGAAAGATAATTCAGTCGTTTCAAAAGTATACTCAGATCAGACCGGCAACATTTCAAGTTTGAAAATTTCAAAATTCAAGTTGTAGTAAACAATCTTCCAAAATAATGTTCATATTTAAAAATTTTCAACTTTTTCACCTTTTATAATGAGTTCCTAATTTTTATTTATGCTTTATTTTTCAATATTTTAAACAGTTTTAGTCATTTTCTTCTAGACTTTTGTTCTTTCCATTAATAATAACAGAGTTTCTACTTATTATTTATGCTTTTCTTTTCAATATTTTATACTGTTTAAGGTATTTGTTTACTACATATTTTCAATTTTTTATTGCATATTTTATTATAAATAGTTAAATATATATGTACATATTTTGTATTTTATATTACATGAACATCCGTTCCCTATTAATCACGTACACTAACAGTTATATTATTTATTTAAAGCTTTGAACAAAAACGCCAGTTTGTCAGCCTTTTTACATCTAATTAGGTCGTTTCTCATTTGACTGTGAACAAAACCAAGGGTTGAAAACATTCTGTCAGCCCCTGCAGAAGTTGCCTTTCCTGTCATAAGCTGCTCTATTATTAACAGTTCTTTTGAGGAAATGCAATATTTTAACACCGAAGAAGACTTCCACCAATTTAAAGGATTCACTTCGCCCACTACCTGCCAATCTCTTTTATCTTAAACTTAAAAGGAGATTTATTTGTAGAATTAAAAACAAAGAAAGGGTCATAAAAGAACAGACTTTGAATAGATAAAAACGGTCAAGTGAGGGTAGGCCCTAGGGACAAAAGTAAACTTGAAATGTTGAAATGGCGGGAAAAAAGGCAGAACTAGTTAGATTTAAGTTAAAAAAATAAACTAAAGTTAAAAAAAATATATAATAATATTTTTTTAATAAAATCAATTGGTTTAAATCAATATTTTTTTTATGAAATAAATTGATTTAAATCAATGATTTTTTGTTAAAAAACAAATGATTTTAATCATGATTTAAATCACTGATTTAAATCAGTTGATTTGAATCGTTGACACCCTGCTTTGAAAGCTATATTTCTAACAATAATTTATTTTTTAGATTTTATTTTATCTTTTTCATTGTCAAATACATTATCCAACTATAAGCAATTAAAAAATAACAAGGAATAAAAACAGACAAAAAGAACCGTTCGTATTAACGAAATAAATTACTTCAAAGTTTTATGCACTTATTTCTCCGATTGAAATGGCCTAATCAAAACTTTCTTCAGATCCTTTTTTGTAGAGCATTTAGTAAGCTTTCGAATGGTAACCTATCGCTTCGCATGATTCTCAACCGTTTTCGAGGTATTAAGAAAAATATACGAAGTTCCCAAAGGTTTTCGTGTCTGTTAATAAAATATTTTATTCAGACTCTTCCTTAAATCCAAACGTAACCAAAATTTCAACTTATTAGTTTTGATAAAATTTGAACATGCAGAAAATGTTTCAACCATGATTCTAAGTACCCAAACCAAAAACGTTATTCAACAACTATTTTCTCCGATTTTCTCGAAAACGGTTGAAGCTATCGCCTTAAAAATGGTTAATTCGTTTTCCTAGGCCAAGAAGCCTATAAAACGAGTACTTGCAAGCATATGAAGTAAGCGCAACGATTTTTTTTCGCGCGGATTTCGCTTCAAAAACCATGTTCCGGTGGGCGGATTCTGCTGGTTAAAGAACTTGGCCTTTCAAGTTAGACGAAAGATTTTTGTACCAAATTTCATCAAAATTTGGTACAAAAATTTTGCGTATATATATATATATATATATGTGTGTGTGTGTGTGTGTGTGTATATATATGTATGTGTGTATATATATATATATATATATATATATATATATATATGTATATATACAAACAAATTTGATCCACCGTTATTTTCGTTCTCTAGGGGTTCTAAAACGCAAAATTTTCTAGTCGGCACTTCCGGATTGTCATGAGGTCAACCTTATAAGCGGGGTTCCTCCTTATGGAGGGAGGGAGGAACCGCGCTAAAATGAAATAATTAATATTTTTGATTTGTACATTGCACAAGTGTTTGATGCTATTCTTCGTTGTTTTTTTTTTTTTTTTTTTTTTTTTTTTGTTTTTTTTTTTCGAAATTTTATTTAAGACACTTCATGGAGAAAATCTCCTGCGTTGCAAAGCTCCTTAAGGCTAGTACATACTGAGACTCAAAGTTGCGGGGCACTGGAAGCTGTCCCGCAACAATGTTGCGCGTCAGTTTCGGGGCTGTCCCGCGACAATGTATCGCGTCCACACTAGTTCCCTCGAACATTTCTCAGGAGCTGGCCTCTCAGGTGTTCCTCTATCGTTGTTACTGTTAATTAAAAATCTAAATATGAATAAACCAAGAAGGTGGCGGTGTTGAAAATAGTTCAGAACCAATAATTGAGCGTGAGACATAACACATTGAGACTTGAAGATGTGATGGGATTTGTCAACTTTATAATAATTACGCCTCATGATTTTGAGAATCTTTTGCAATTGGTTGGACCAAGCATTGAGTTAGTTGATAGTGGAGGGAGTGTTAACTATCTTCCAATGCTAAAAAAGTGTAGGTCTGAAATCGGCCATGCCAGTGTGACAACGTACGCGCGAAAATTTGAATCGGAAATATGATTAGAAACAAACAATGAACTTAAACGAATATATGTATATATATATATATATGTAATCATATTGCAACCTTGGTCACACTGGCATGGCCGAATTTTGGCATAAACTTTTTTCGTTTCCCCACTCCCAACTCAATGGGAACAAGGGTGTTTAAAAAAGATACACACTTTAGAAATTCAATTTCTCCTACCGTAAAATTGCTACTACTTCTTTTCTTACAGGTTCCTTGTTAGAAAAGAATTGCGCACGTCTTACGTATACTTTCAGAATCTGCATTTGTTCCAGATGTGTGTGAGGCAGTAATTGTCGTTCTGATAACATACATTAAAGTAACGAAAACTTATTGTTTATTAAAAAATAGGAACGTGTGTATATAGGATAATTTCGGGGGGGGGGGGGGGGGGGGGGGGGGTGGCTCGGAGCATGGGGGGGGGGGGGCTGGGAACATTTGGTAGTATGGAATACTATCAACCTAGAACTTGGAATAGTTAGCCAACTAAATCGCTATTACACCCAATAAACATTATTTTTTCTAGACTATGTATTTAATTTATTTTGTAAGGGCGATGATTGGTCAGTGAGTGAGTAGTTTTTTTCTTTTTTTTTTTTTTTTTTTTTTTTACGGCGCATCTACAACTTGGCCAAGTGAGTAGTATTTGACAAATACATATATATAGTAGATTCAATGCTTTCTGCATGTCATGAAAACTTTCAAACCTCTTCCAGAACTTTGGAGGGCATGAAATATATTTTTTTATTATTTTTTTTTTTAAAAGGTTTTCTGTGTTTACTGTATGTGACTGTTTATAAAGAAAAAAACCATGATTCTAATTCACCATTTTTTTTTCAGGTACGTTCAAGGACATCATAAGCCCTCATTTCAGTGGTCAGTCCAAACAAGTAGGTTTAAACATCTTATATTATTTTTGGCGTAGTCTTTTCTTTTTTATTAACCCATTAAGTACCAACTTTTTTTTTCTTGATTTTCTTTGATTATTTGATTGAATTGTTTCTAAAACTACATAAAACTATTGAATATTTGGAAATAACGCTTTAGAAGGTATGAATCATGTAAGTTTTGATGAAGTCCCATTTGGGGATCATGGCTCATAAGGATGTCAATAAATAAAATATAAATACATTTTAAAATAAATTTAATATAAATGTTCACATATTTAAATAATTGTAAAATATTTAAAGCATTAATAGGCAACATTTTAAATACATGAAATGTAAAAATACTATTTTCTAAGAATTGTGCCACATTTTCATAAATTCTACATGAAGAGGAACATTGCATTGTGGGAATTGCTACCATGTATTATTATTGCTAACTCCACATTTCCTTTGTTTCCCTTCATATGTCGAAGTGCCGTGTTTGTCTTCTGTCCTCAACAGGAACTCGTTTTGATGATAATTAAGTAAGTGATGGTCTTCCAGAGTTGTGTGGGTTCGAAATGGATGGCACCGTCAGGCAAGCCAGGGGAATTTTCCTTCTGAATTCCAAAAGAGAAATTGATCCGCTTGCAAGGAAATATAAAATGTGCGCATTCACAATACTTGTCTACTATATATTTGTCAAATACCACTCACTCACTGACCTACCATCGCCCAGCCCAAATCACTCGACAGAAAATTTTGAAATTTTGCATGGACACTTCCTACATAACGTAGGCACTCGCTAAGAAAGGATTTTTTGATATTCCAATTTTTAAGAATTTTTAGAGGGGTTTAAAGTTAGAGTTGGTTATTGCAGGCAAGCCTAGATGCAGTGTGGTTGGTCTATTGTTATTTTTCCTTTAGATTGTGTAGAAAATCTCTTCACTCTTTTAAGTGTCCAGGTACTTCTGTTACGTATGAAGATTCCTGATAATTTTCATCTATATCTTCTTCGTCAGTCACAATATCCACATTGTAAGGTGGTAGTTCCACAATATCAATAGTTAAGTCCGCATCATCATCATCATCAAATTGTAATAACAAGTTTTTATCATGCAATAATTCCTCCTAATAGAAAAGACAGCCTATGGTACCATGATCCCCAAATGGGCACCTCCATAAAATCGTGGTTAAATCAATTCATAAAATTGTTAGGAAAAAATTAAAAACTATATTACAATCACAGATATATGTGCTAACAGCATGCAGGCTTATTTGAATATAAGTAATTTCATAATTATTATTTATTTAAATTTATTATTAATATTATTAACTACGAATTATGGGACGGGTTATCTATAGGTTACCACCCTCATAATTATTATACAATCTATTGAAAAACAGTACATTTGGTCTGTGCTACATACCTTTGGTTTTTGGTCTTTCTTTGATAATAATCACAAGAATAACACACTTATATGAAAACTATTGGTGGATACTATAAATGAAGGCTTCAAGAAAGATAATATTTCCTCGAGGATACCTAAATAGTCAGTTCTCCGTGGTACTGTGGTATCGAGTACAATGAATTAGCAGACCAAGAAGCAAACTGTGCTCGGTGTGACAATGTTGCGGATGTGCAACACGTCGATGCGGCGACTGTGCACGATGTAAAAAGGTACATTAAAATAAGATGTTGGAAAAATGGTCAGCACTTTGGCCACAAACATGCAGGAGCGAATTGCTGAGAGAAAAACGTGACACAAGACCATGGGATACAGCTTCACGTCACTCTCGGAGGGAAGAAGTCGTTCTGGCACGTTTGCGAATAGGCCACTGTGCAATAACCCACACTTACCTCCTCAAATCTCTACATCCACCCACTTGTGAAATATGTGAAATGCCTCTGACTATAGAACACATAATCATCAAATGCAAAAAGTCTTCTACATATCGTTCACGCTATAACATCCCAAGAACTCTACAGGAAGCACTACAAGATGACGAAACTACTGTCAAAAATTTGATTAACTTCCTGAAGGAGATCAATATACGTGGGGTGATCAAAAAGTTCCAGGACTGATTTTTTATTAATTTATTTAAAAAATCTACAGGCTATTGGACGTCGTCCCCTTCAAAGTACTCTCCTTGGGAAGCTATACATTTTTCCCAACGATGTTTCCACTGCGTGAAGGACTTTGAGAAATCATCTTGTGAAATGGTGTTTAGCTGCTCCAGCGATTTTTCTTGAATGTCATCTACGGACTCAAATCTCTTTCCCTTCATGGGTCTCTTGAGTTTTGGAAACAAGAAAAAGTCTGCAGGGGCAAGGTCAGGTGAATATGGAGGCTGGGGAATGATCGTCATTCCATTTTTGGTGCAGTAGTCGCGAATGAGCAGTGCGGAATGAACAGGCGCATTGTCATGATGCAGGAACCACTCACCGCTCCGCCACAACTCTGGTCTCTTCCTCCTTATTGCCTCGCGCAAATTTCTCAGGGTTTGAAGATAACGAAAGCGGTTAATGGTCTCATCTCGTGGAAGAAATTCATGGTAAACAACACGTCATCAGTCGAAGTTGATGGGCGCCCTGAACGAGAATCATCTTCAAACGATGTCCGGCCTTCCTTGAACCTTTTGTACCACTCATGACACCTTGACCGACTCAGACATTCATCACCGAAAGCCACTTGCAACATTTGAAAAGTTTCAGTAAACGTTTTACCCAACTTCACACAAAACTTTACGCAAACGCGTTGCTCTTCCTTTTCATTCATTTCAAGAAATCGCCGAACACAAAAAACTTTTTTTACGAACACAGCAGTAACTTTACAATGAAGAAGGTTATCAACAATCTGAATAAACAGCTGAGTTCAGGAAGAGTCACGATAAACAATGCTGCCAACCGCACTGCTCTATGACACTCCATTGCCGCGCAATCTAAACAGTCCTGCAACTTTTTGATCACCCCACGTATACCAACAAATATAACAGCTACATGTCCTGCCAATGACCCTCAAGGGTAGAGGCAGAATAATTTAAATAAATAAAGTCAGTTCTGCCACCTCAATAATAAATAAAACTGATGATCCCCAATATCACGTAGACCCGCAATACTCTCCTGATACACGGGGACAAGTTGCGCGGCAGAATCACAACAATCCAGATTCAAACGAGATTCAGCTCTACAACATTGCATCCCAGTGTGTAGTACTAGCCTTTAAATAAATAATAAATAATTATTGCTTCAATATGTTGACTACCATGTGTTAGAAGTTCGTTTAGGTCCGCAGATATGCCGAAATGTCGGCAGTTTCTCAGTATATATATATTGTTCACAAATAAGTCTGTTTTTTTTTTCTTCAGTTATTGTAATTACAATAAATGTGTCCGTGAGTAATTATAATAAACTAGCTGACTACCCGTGCTTCACCACGGTCGAAAAGTAGTTTTTATATTGCATTAAATAAGGTGTGATCAAAATTAACGCTACTACATAATTTTGTACAGCTTATTATTGCACGGATTTTAGAGTTACCCAGGAAACACCATGTGTAGGCAACCGTGTTTGTTTCCGTTGGGGAGTAAAAAAAAAAAAAAAAAAAAAACAACCACTTAAAAAATTAGGTAAGCAGAGACAAATACAGGTTGAAAATAATATAACTAACAACTTTGAAGTTTTAAGCACTTATCTCTTCGATTGAAATCGCCCCACCGAACATTACAACAGAATCTTTTTTGTAGAGAATTTAGTAACCTTTGGAATAGCCGCCTTTCAATTACTACGATTTCCCAAACGTTTTCGAGATATTTTAGAAAATATACTGAAATCCGAAATCTTTGTATCACCATTTTTTGCCATATACTTATTACCTCCAAACGATACCAAAGTTTAAATATGTTAGATTATTATTTGTTTATTAGTGAGACCGCGACAAGGGCAATTCATCACTTGAAATACATACATAAGAATAAACAATAGTAAACAATTGTTAACAAATTTGAAAATGAAATAATTAAAAAAATATAAAAATAAAAAAAAAATTACTAATACAATTTGCGTTGACTATAAAAAGGTACGAACAACACAGAGGCAGATAGGGCAGTCTGTAAATACAATTATAGACTTAGATCTTTATGAATTTCAAATCATAGTTTGTACATATTTATTAATGATAGGAGGTCGTAAAGAGAAAAATAAATATACATACACATATTCACATACACAAACAGATAAGCTCGTATACAAACATAGAAAACCATATACGTATACGTCATATTTCTTCAAATAGTCCAATTTTCCTTAAGTATCTAAAAACAAAATCTATAAATTGGCTTCCTTCTGCTAACAACTCTGTTAGATTTATAGCTGGGAGGGGAAATGAGTTAAGTCTTAAACAGTCCGTTAGTAAGTGTTTAATCGTTAAAAAAGTGTTACATATTGGGCAAATCGGTGCTTGTTCTCTAGTCATTAGGAATGAGTGTGTAAGTCTAGTGTGTCCAATCCGTAAGCGTGTCAGTACTACTTGTTCTCTTCTTGTACTTCTGTTGCTCGATGGCCAGTTAGTAATTGTAGATTTAATTTCACGTAGCTTGTTGTCTCTTGTCCTGTACCATACATCGTACCACTGGTTTTCAATGTGTTTCTGTATGTCAGTGAAAACATCTTCGTATGTTATGTCTGTAACGTCTGTATGTTAGATTAGATGAATGTCAAATACCTGGTATAAGTTACAAGTGAATCAATCATCGTTTCTGAATACCCAAACAGAAAATTAGTTTGGAAAAGTATTTCTATCAATTGTTCTCGTAAACGGTTACAGAAATCGCTTTAAAAATGGTTTCATTCGTTTTCCTACGTTAAGGAACCTATATAACGAGTACCTGAAAGCATATGGACCCGAAAATCGAAAATGTAAGCGGTCCAATATTTCGCGCACATTATTTTCCAAAAACCATGTTCCAGTAAACCTAACATTTTTGTACCAAATTTCATCAAAATCGGACCATTTTTGAGCAGATGAGGAACTTCTTAATAATTCAAAGCCCCCTAAAAATACTTAAACATTTGAATATCAAAAAATACTTTCTTAGCGAGTGTTTACATTCTAAACGCATTGTCCGTGCAAAATTTCAAATTTTTGTGTCAAGTGGTTCGGGATATTATTACCTCGGAAGGACCATCACCAGGGCGTAAACTCTATGAGGGACAAAATCACAGTTTATTTCTAGTAATTCAATGACTGCCATTATAGTTGAAATTAACCTCAATTAAAATTAATACTATGAAATAGATACAGTACGGTAACAGCTGTTCTCTTATCGTCCTAGCAACCTAGGCGCGCATGTCCTAACCAACTAAAACTTTAAACCCCTCTAAAAATACTTAAAAATTCGAATATCAAAAAATCCTTTCTTAGCGAGTGTCTACGTTTTATAGGGAGTGTCCATGGAAAATTTCCAATTTTTCTGTCGAGTGGTTTGGGCTAGGCGGTGATAGGTCAGTGAGTGAGTCAGTGAGTAAGTGAGTGGTATTTGACAAATATATAGTAAATATAATCATATTTTTGAGAATTTAGAATGTAATATTTTAAAAAAGCAATTAAATTAATGAGATAAATAGTGGTCTGTGACGACCCTGTAATATAACAAAACTGGCGTAAGCTGGTCGCTACTACTAGCCAGTGGCGTGTATTATGTGTCACATTAAGGGTGCGAAATAGGTTTCAAATTCTGTCTCCTTGAGCGAGACTGGACATTTTATATTATATTTATTATTTGTCTTTTGGTGGCATTGAGTAAACAGGGCATTTCCTCGGAAATTAAAGGTCAACAAAATTACCTACTTCATCGGTTTTTCTTCATTCAATTAATGGGCAAATCCAATTTTCGATGAACTAAGCCTTTTTAATAGCGAAAGTAGGGCGAGAAGAAGAAGATATGTAGCGTAAGACCCCTTACGAGGAGATAAGGTAACTGGAGAAGGGGTAATGGAAACCAGGAAAGGATAAGATGGAGGTTCCCCTTCCACGAGAGCGGCAGTAATATTTCAGAAAGCCTCCACGCTACGCCAACCATCTAATACAACCAGCACCTCTTTTATTCTACCTTTCAACCATCCGACCTCTGGAAGAAAGTGAGAACTACTCATTTACATAGTCTTTTACCAACATCAAAAGTGGCTTCTCATAGAAATTGCTCTTAAACTCTTAAGATATATCAAACAGGGAATAAACTGCTTCCTAGTAAAAAAAAAAAAACTACTATAAGTAAAAAAAAAAATAAAAAATGAAGAAATTGCTCTGTATGTCCATTTAGACCTTGTCTGTAAGGTTAGTAGATTTCCGGCCGCAAAAGACCTCACCTCCCTCATTCATAGGAATGGAAACGAAGGTAACACCATACAACAAAAAGTTACAAATTAACGGCCCATTTATAGTTATATGTTTCATAAAGGGTGCGTTCCGAAATGCAATTGATCGGACTACTTGAGGTAAAGGAGCTCTGACAAAGCGTAATTTATTGTAAACATATACTCGCCAACCGTCTAACGGAAATAATAAATCGAGCAACTTTACGTGAATAGGTTTTGTGATAAACTGAGAGAATCTCTTCATGGTCAAGTTTCGAAGTGGTTAACAACTCTCTGTGTGGCAGTTATTCAGCAAAACCGACAACAATGTGGTCCTTAAAGAGTTTTTTTCCTGAAGAACAGACAATTGCCGCTTACTACTACGTGTATTTTCTGGGTTGATTTAGAAAAAGGGACGCTAGGATTAGAAACGAAACCTTTGGTAACTACATCGCGACAACTCGCCTTGTCGGAACGCGTAACAAGTTCCTGGCCAAACTCCAGTTACAAACGCTGCCCCACCTCCCTTATAGTCCTGACCTCGTCCCAGCAGACTTCTTTCTTCCCACGGATTAAGGCATCCAAGAAAAATAATCTATTTTTCGTCTATAAATGAGATCTAACAGACAAGAACAAGCTAGAAATCCCCAATGACACCTTCTGGGGCGGGTATCGGTGATGTTGGAGTTGCTGGAACGAATGTGTAGATACTCAAGGACAGCACACTGAAGAAGTCTTAAGTGTTTTTGTAAATCTGTTACATAAATTACTTAAAAATAATTGCATTACTTTCGAAACTCAACCTACATTTATTTGAAGAAGTGGTACTTCTTATGAAGAGAGAGAAATAGGAATTTCTGTTGTTATAGTTCCCCCCCCCCAAAGAGCATAGGGATGAGAGAGGGGGTAGCTTAAATTGTGTATATTCCTCAGATTTTTGAATCATATACAAATTTTAGGCTATAAAAATAATATGGAATATACATTACGAATATGTGAAACGTGCAGAAAAGGAAGGCTTCCTCTCTCTGTTACCGAATTACTCCCCATGTCACGCACCCGTAGCGAACAGGAGAGCCACCTTCCAGTCAACGAACCATAATAATAATAAAATCTATATGTATGTACGTCTCTCTGTAGATTAATTTGTACTGCTGGAATAGCGAAATCAACTTCTTTTTTAAGGAAAAAAAAAATAAATAAAATAAAATAACCGCGCCATCGTAAGTAGTGCTAAATACGTTTAATCCGTCAACTGCTTGTGGCTATGGACACTGCAACTTATTTGGAACGTCAGGAAATGACAAATATATATATATGCACGCAATGAATTTGTTTATAATTGTTCACTTAAATTAGTAACAATCGCTAAAACCAATTAAATCAATGCCTATTTTTAAATTTATTGTTACTTTTTTTCTCCCCGACAAAACTTCTCGGGCTCCCGACAACATGACTAAGACATGTTTGTGGACCCAATTAAAAATAAGTTGAGTGCTGCTTCTCTTTGTGAACGAACTATAGTGCGCTAAAAGGAACGAATTAATTCTCCTGAAGATGCATTGAGGATGCATGGGTTGCAGAGGGAGAAATATTACACAGCAGCTCTCTTTATCTGTCCTAAATTTAAGATTAATTTAAAAAAATAAAAATAAATTAAAAGCGATTTTTTTAACGTTTTTATATATTTAATTGTTTATTTATTTTATTATTATTATTTTTTTTTTAGAGCTCGCTAATGTGCGATTTTCTCGATATTTAATTGTTAAATGTAACTATATGATTTTTTTAAATATTGTCTCTTTTCTTGGTTCACCATCCAGTGCCATTTCTACTACATTGGAGTATACTTGAAAACTACCCTTATATCAGCATAAAATAATGTCTTCTGGTATAAACCAAACCCTCCTCTCTTGTACCCATTCTCTTTTTCCTTTCTATTTTTGAGTTAATTCAGCTGAGTTGGCAAATTGTAACACGAAATCCCTTTGACTTGGACTGAATGGCACTGCTGTTCGAATGGAATCCAGTCTCTGTGAATTCCGCACATCGGATGCTTCTAATTCCTATTTGAATTTCATTGAGTACAATCCATCTTCAATTCGGTTAACTGCTTTGGTACTTTCAGGGTAATGTACTCTGTGGAATGGTTGTAAAAAAACAAACAACCGAAAAATTCTCTGCTTTGTTGAATAAAAAATACTAATATTAAAGGTGATTTTTTAAGTTTGATTGGTTGATATAAAATTATTTTTCATCACTTATATGTTATTATTAGTTTATATATCTATCGGACTTTCCAGTTAACCAGCAGAATCCTGGAACATAGGTTTTTGGGCGACTTTCGCTCGTAAAAATCCCTTTACGTTTTTGTGTACTGGGTTCCAAGTTCTTGTTTTATGAGTAATTGGACGTGGCGGACCTACCTAATTTCCGAGACCATATGTTAACCGTTTTCGAGCAAAGGGAGGGGGATTAGTTTTTCGGATTTATCTCGAAACCGATTTGGAAATCATAGCAAATGAATGGAATATATACGAAAGATAATTAGAACTCCTGGAAATAAGGCTCTTATCTAATTTTTTATGGTACTATCTCATTCGGAGCAATCGATGGTTAAATGGAGCAATTTCCGCTTAGGATAGTGTCAGTTTCCTTTAGTGGCGACTTGGGTCATTCATGTCAAATCGACCAGTGCTATGTGCCGTCATATCTGAGAAATTTTTCAAAATTTTTTCAGAAATAGAGATGTATGAGATAATCTCAAATTAATTTTTTCAGATTTTTTTTTATCAAAAATTGAACCAGGGGGAATTTTTTGAAATTCTTGTTTTTTGCATGATTTGGGTTACTGTCTTTCTGATAACAGTTTTGAAAAACATTTGTGTTTTATTTTTTTTTCAACAAATCCGGCTGTTCTTGGTATCAAATTAAAGCTAATGCTTTTCTCTATCAGAGTAAATGATAATAGTGATACTATAGGCAATAGCGTCATGCCACTAATCGCGCAAAGTTATTTTTTACACTTTTTCATTAGGTAGGTTCAGTAAGTCATACCTCAGAAATCACAATTACCACATGCATCATAATTTTTTTCTAGAATAATCAAACAATGTACTAGTTATATTCAAAAAATAAAAATTGTGTTTTTGGTGGTTATGAAAAAAAAAAAATTATGATGCATGTGGTATTTGTGATTTCTGAGGTGTATGACTTACTGAACCTAGCTAATGAAAAACTATAAAAAATAACTTTGCGCGATTAGTGGCATGCCACTATTGCCTATAGTATCACTATTATAGCTTATTTTGATAGAGAAAAGCATTAGCTTTAATCTGATACCAAGAACAGCCGGATTTGTTGAAAAAAAAAAGTAAAACACAGAGAGGAGATCGTTGACCGTAGATGTTATTCTTTTAATAACCCTAAACCCATCCCCACTACCCAAGACAATATTGTCCCTCAATTCAGAGGCCTCCCATATATCCCAAACCTCACAGAATAAATCCAAAAATCCCTACGCGATACATTCCCCACTCTAAAACTAGGACTATCGACACAGAACAAACTGAAAAACTTACATACGACTCTTAAAGACCCTATCCCACAAAAAGACAGGACCAATGTAGTCTACAGAATCCCTTACATGACACCCAACTGCAATAGTGCGTACATTGGACAGACTAAAAACCCAGTAAGAAAACGTATCAACAACCACAAAAACGATATACGGAATAAAGATATAAAGACAGCTTTAACTAGACATGCCATCACAGACGGACATGACTTTGGTTTTGACCAATACTCCATCCTTTCCACTGAATCCAACGAAGACAAACGCCTCCTTTCCAAATCAATTTTTATCCACCTTAACCCCCTTTCTAATCCCACCTGCAATATAGCCCTTTATACCTGCCTCCCTTTCCATTAACACAACATTTTATGACTTTATGACCCCTTACTGTACTTCGCCGCTTTCGCCGCTCTTTCTTTCATCTTCTATGTTCTCTGTCCATTGGGTGGTCCAGAACCCCCCCCCCCCCCCCCTCACCAACTCCTTTCTTCCTATGTTTCCCTGTATTAACTGTCAGAAATGATCCCGCATTTGTGAGGAATAGTTCTCTATCTTCCCATCGGTAAGCCCATATTGTTATTCTTATATCTAATCTAATATGTAATCTGTTATTCTTATATCTGTTTTCCTAATAATCCAAACACTTCTAGAGCACATTGTTCTTCTATATATTATGTTCTAGTATTTTATGTTTTGTCTTTTTCCATATATGTATGTGTATTTGTGTATGTAGGCATATATATATATATGTGTATATTTCAGTATTACATCCGTCCTACTTGTTTTTTACAGCCCTGATGAAGGCTTGAAGTTCAAGCCGAAACGTCGGCACAATAAAACCATTTTTATGATAAAATGTAGTTTTATTAAGTAGCAGTGATCGAACCCCGACAATCCCTACCTTGTAAAACACAGATGTTTTTCAAAACTGTTATCAGAAAGACAGTAACCCAAATCATGCAAAAAACAAGAATTTCAAAAAAATCCCCCTGGTTCAATTTTTGATAAAAAAATCTGAAAAAATTAATTTGAGATTATTTCTATTTACGAAATTTTTTTTAAAAATATCTGAGATATGATGACACGGTCATATATTAAAATTGGGCGATTTGACGTGAATTGACCCTCTTGGATTTGAGATTTCATTTTACATGTTCACATGTGTTTTTTTTTTTAAACCTTTATTGATAATTACAACAATATGCTATACATATTTCCAGTAATTTTGCTGGTTATGGAACAATAACTTTGTGAGGCATGATGTGGGAATATGTACAATTACACAACCTACTAGAATAATAAATAGTATTAAATTAAAAAAAATATGGAAGAATAAGACAAAATATTAACGGTTTCTATTCCTTTTTGCAAATAGGGATAATAACGGAAAAGCATTGAAAGATAACGCAATTCCTACGTGTCAGATTTATTTAGAACACACTATTACTGCTTATAATTCAACGTTTCTTTCTTCTATCGGTGGAAATTCTATCTTTATACTATTCCAGCAATTCAAAAATGTTTTCTTTCACAAAATATCTTTTTCCCATATTTTGAAGATAATAATATTTTCTACTACTTGTCAGCTGGCGAGATAGCGGTGGGGGTGGCTGCTCGGGGATCGCAAAGATAGGGAAAATATAATGGCATGAAATCATCTTAAAATTCTTGAATCTTTTAGGAGAAACACATTGCTTTATACAATAATCATTGTAATGCCAGCTGGCCGAAGGGCGATAGACTGATTTTCAGCTGGTCTAAATAGGCCAAAAAATATGAAATACTGAAATCTTTTTATGATCTCAGAAATGTTGGTGGTTCCTTCTTTTATGTTGGTGGATAACTTGTCAGATGGGGCAAATAAGTTCTATAAGGCGGCTGCGCGCTCCGTTTTTTACCGACAGCTGGCATCTTTTCCACTAACATAACAGCAGCTGAAAATGATTTTCGTTAATCTGACTACAAATAATAGTAAACATCAAAATGATTTCCGTATTTCGTGTTCTTTGACCTATTTAGAACACTAGCTGACAAACAGTCCACCGTTGGACGTCCAGCTAACGTATTCGTATATTGTATAATGCAATGTGTTTCTTTAAAAATTTTCGCTAATCTTCTAAAATGGTTTTACGTCATCATATTTTTCCCTAGCAGTCACGCCCACCGCTACCTCTTCAGCTGACACTGGTTAAGAGGGGTACAATCAATAAAGAAGAAATGAGTAATCTTAAAAATTGACAAGGGTCGACGGACTATTATGGTGGTTATGTGAAAGCATTCGAAAGCCATATGATTATTATACTAAGGCCCTGCGCACACGGTGCGACTGTTCTGCAACTCGAGTTGCAAACTAGTTGCTTCTGAAACCAGTTTGCAGCTGAAATGAAACTTCTTTCTGCTGACGGTGCGACTTTTCTGCAATTAGAGTTGCAAACCAGTTGCGTATGAAATTAGTGTGCAACTGAAACAAAACACGCGAGTATATGGCTTGTTGTAAATCAATTGCCCAACAGTTTTGCAAGTGGTGTGTTTATTCAGTGAGCTACATGTTTTTTTGTAAGAACTTGCGATGTCAGATTCACAAGGGGAGTATACAGCAATGGGGTCACCGATCTGGACCATTTTTTTTTCTGGTGATTCTACACCGAAAAATAGTCGACACGCGGCCGAGCGTTCCGTCCAATACGCCTTGGAGCCGAGAAATAAAATAAAATAGGTTGAAAGTGCTTTATTTTTTATATCGAGTTTAAAAACTTATATCGACATGATTCTTTCACCAATTCATTTGTTTTATAGATTTCCTAGATTAAAAGAAAAATATAATCGTTAAACAATAATTTATATTTCGTCAAATAAATTCAAAAATATGCTTATGTTTTCAAGTAAACTAGTATTATACATTTTTTTATACCAAAAATAATAGCAGAAATAAGCACCCCAAAAAACTCTAATGTGGTGAATATCATTGAAAACAAAAAAGAATGATTTTTCCCAGTCTGAATGAGACTACAAATTTGTAAGCGAAAAAGTAACGTGACGTTTTGAAATTCAATATCTCCTCTTGAGATAATCCCATATTTAATTCATTGAAATCCTTAAAAAGATGAAAGACTCCTTGTTCTAACCTTATAAATGACTATTGTATTATATCAAAATGTACTTGCAAAAAATGGTTCTCAAAATAAAAATAAAATGTTAACTTTTTTGCGTATAACGTCAATCTCAGAACACGTAGAAACACCCCGATTGGAAGGAAATGTGCCACATTATGGCCTTTATCGACCCTCCAAGTTTGGTTTGAATCGGGTAAATATTCTTTGAAATTTAAAATACCCCTTTTT
Source organism: Gonocerus acuteangulatus (assembly GCA_946811695.1). Lineage (NCBI taxonomy): Eukaryota > Metazoa > Arthropoda > Insecta > Hemiptera > Coreidae > Gonocerus > Gonocerus acuteangulatus. The sequence continues at coordinate 91,340,086 of OX328123.1, forward strand.
TTTTGTAATATTCACAAAATTTGAATTTAGGGGTTTTTTACTGTGCTAAAAACGAATCTGACATCCGTTTTTAAATAAAAAATTGCTTCACGTTAAGTTCTTGATGGCACATGTTGTTATTGGCTATATGGCCTATATTGGCTTAAATTCACTTAACTTAAAACTGCCTTTATTTACATAACCCAACATAACATAGCTGAAAAACATATGTAATAAATAAACCTTATTGTAACTAAGCACCCGCAAATATCGATAGAATTCATGGCTGTCCGACGAAAGTCTCGTACAACTCAAATGCAACGCAACTGCAACCGCGGGCCCACGGTTGCATGTGATTGGTTTCAGGCTAGTTTGAAATCGTCAAAACCAGTTGCGTCGTGTGCGCCTGCCTATTGAAATACATTGCCGAAGTCACAAAACAGTTGCCCGTGCAACTAGTTTGCAACTGGAGTTGCAAAACAGTCTCACCGTGTGCGCTGGGCCTTAAAGGTTAGCTTAAATCTGAGAGAGAAGTTTCTATTCCGAGCCTTCCAAATCACAGCAGAGATAATCATGATACCCAATGACGTTGTGATAATGCAATTTATGTGTCAGACGTTCTTGTTTAAATTATTTAGCATTTTAATTTTTTGTTTTTAAGAACTAGAATCTAATTTGTGTATTTATTTAATTTGGTTGTGTTATTTCTCTCCTACCTTATATTTATTTTCCTCGTGATTTCAGTTTTAGATCCATCGATTATATCTTTAATGCTTGCCAGTACCTCTTTATGATCTTAAAAGACAATATATTTATTCGAGATGAAAAGCTCATAACACTATAGCCATTAGGTTTTTTTTTTTTTGGTTTTTTTTTATTTCATTTATGAGCCTTCGCAATTAAGGCGATTCATCGTAAACAATTATTACATATAAACAACCAATTACATTTACATTACATATTTGGTCAAACTATAAAAACAACACGAGAAGGCAAACATTACTGCTACTCCCAATGAAACTCCTGATATAAATAAATACAACCACACGCACATATCCTCACACATTAATACACATATGCATGCATAAATTGATAAATATAAGTTTTAAGTGTTGGTAGAAAGAGGTCCTTGGCTGTAGCGACCGGCCTGTAGGAGTTGGCTTTAGTGGTGCTGGGCAAACCGATTTGAATAGTCCTGCTAATTGAATGTAATCCCAAAGCTAGCTCGAGTGCTAGCTCAGTCCTTTCCCTAATTCACAGAATTAGCCTAGGGCTTCTCTCTCTACATCAGGGATAACCTACATGCAGTTAGGATAAACTTCATTTTATACTCTCCAATGCACTTTCCTTACTTTTTTTATATTCTAAGTCTGTTATACTATATAAAAAAAATTGCAAATAGTCCTGTAGTTAAAACAAGAGGGTGGCGGCTTACACCGCCGTTTTAGCTTTAGTAATACACTAATTGCCTCTATATTGGGTCGTACATGAATTACCTTGTCTTTTCTGGTAGTTTTTTTTCTTTCTTTTTTTTACGGCGTATCAACAACTTGACGATTAGCGCCGGGCTATCTATAGGTTGCCACCCTTTTATAATACCAACAGCTCGTGGTCGGTCACCCATTCAGGTACTGGCCACGCACTACGTTGCTTAACTTCGGTGATCTACGGGAACCGGTGTATTCAACGTGGCTATGGCCGTTGGCCTTTTAAGCATGCCATGTGTTGTGTTCTTTAACTCCGCCATGTATAATATAGTGAGGTTTATATTCATGGATGGAATTTTTGCTCTCGTTAAGAATATTTTCTAATTTGCCTTCCAAGTAGTTAGTTCGTCCAAAGGTCTCAACTATTGGCAGAGTGCTTTAAAGTGACGCCAAGTGTAAAATATTTTAGGGAAGAATAAATTTCTTAGATTTGATAGGTAAAAAGTCTAACTCCCAGGAACTGCGTCATTTTAGCGCGATTACATTCATATCCCTAGTGCCATTAGTAATAGAATAGATTGATAAGTTTTGATGATGTCGTGAAAAATAAAAAAATAAATCTCGAAGGGAAGTAATATTTTAGGCGCCAAAACAGGAAACTGGCATTATCCAAAACGGGCATTAATCGATCCTCTTTCTCAATTTTCGTTCTTGGAAACGCTATAACCAATTTGTTTCTCATTTTCTTTCCTTGTTTTACTAAAATACTCATTTTACTGTCAAATGAAATTTAGAAAAATAAACAACCAATTAAAAATTGGTGACGAAAACCCGTTCATAAGAACGTATTTCTGATTGACATCACCCATCGGAGATTATTTCAGAACATATTATGTACAGAATTTAGTTAGGGTTCGAATAGTCACCTTCCACCTACCACGATTTCCCAAACGTTTTCGAGAAATTTCATAAAATAAACGAAGGTCCGTAAACTTTTCTTTTCTGGCAATAAAATATTTTTATTTACTATAGTTCATTAACTCCAAACATAACTAAAATTTAAATATCTTAGATTAGCTGGATATCATACGTCTGAAACAAGTTTCAACTGAATCCATTGTTTCTGAATAACCAAACTCAAAATCAGTTGGGAAAAACGTCCTGAGGTCAACCTTATAAGCAAGTTTCCTTCCTAATAATTAACTCGAGATACTGAAATCTTTGTCTATCTCTTTTATTTTGAAGAATCGGTTTTACTAGGACATATAATTCATTAATATTTCTTAATGTAATTGATCTCCGATATCACGTAAATAGGAAACTTCATTAAGAATCAGACGTAAGGATCGACAGACTTTATTTGCAGTAATTATTGCTTTTGGCGCATTAGGCCCGCGTCGATGCGCCGTAAAAAATAAAATAAACAAAAATTATTGCTTTTGTTAATTTGGACTTTGAAGATGGATATAGTGCCTGAAAGGGTCATTTAATTTGTCAGGTATGATCAATCTTGAACTCTCTGGAATTTTTTACTTGGCCCTTCTAATTTCATTTTTAGCTTTTGGATTCGAATAATTTTATGGAGTCAGACTACATATTATTTACTTTTTCAATTTATTCCCTTTAAAAATCTTAGTGTTATTCATTAGCAATGGCTATTGTATACCATCAAGTACGAGGATGTCTATGGATCTCCGAGCTCAGCTATTAGTTGGGGAGGAAACAGCTCGGTTGGCACTTTGCGATATTCTTCTTGGGATTATTAAGGATGATTTGAAGAGAGTGAAAACATCTTAATATTGTCATGCTGTCCATTTTCAACGTGTTGCTACAACACAGCGTAACAATCACTCCTAGTTGGAGATTTACTGTTCTTAAAAAAAAGTTTTCTTAAATTCCGCTTTAAAAACAAAGCTTGATAAATACGAGTTCATCATTCTCCTCCTAAGGTGTCACTTGTAGATATGGTGTTGCTGGATCCCTGGCGAATCTATAATAATGGAGTTTGAGCAAATGTTCAACTTCTATTTCGCATTCTTCAGAAAGTGCTGATGTTGTACTCGAAATGACTTTCTTGCTCAGTCTCGTCCATCACAAAACACACAAATGCAAAACATTTAAGCATATGTACAGAATGTAATTTCTTTCAGAAATCATGTAATTGCTTGAGATACAAACTCTTCCTAATATTGGAAAAGAGTAATAAAAGGAACTCTATTCCTAGTAAAGTAGAGAAAGTAAATTGATGAAGTATCCCTTCCTTTCTTTTTGAGGATAAGTAGGCCGGTGGATGTGATCTGTAAGTAAGTGGCTCCTAATATGAACTGAAAACCTAGGATTGGGGTTGAAAGTAGTTGCTGCCAACATATAGGAGAAGTTGCGAGGCTAAGAGGGTTTCCCTGTAGCTGGACGAACCTCTTATTGAATACTTTATTTTGGGCATCTCTTTTCTTTCTTATACCCTTTATATTTAGAAAGAGAATCATTCGCAAAAATTATAGGATTATAACAAAAAAAAAAAACTTTTATTTTATATGACTTAATGATATGTATTTTGAGGGCTTATAATAAGGGCTTAACGCTGTTATAATTGACCATAAATTCTGTAGAAAAAACTAATTAAATTATTGGAGTGGTTACAATTTGTCAAATATAAGGGCTTATAAGTTAAGTAAGCTCATCACGGTATGGTTGAGACGTTATGTTTTCTACTATTATAGGAATTTATTTTATGATCTATTATATTGATATTAAACACATATTATTACATGCATTTTAGCTTGAGAAATTATTCCTATTAAATATTTTATTTATAAAATAATATAACATTAAACTAATAAATAAGATAACAAAAAACAAAACAAAAATAAAAGTAAAATGCACCTAATTAAAATAAATACAAGCAGAGCAAAACCATTAATTGTTCATTTTATATTAACATTATAAATTAGATTAAAACAAAAGTTAAATTAGATTAAAATTAGATTAAAAACCCAAAGAGCTGAAACCTCATATATATACGTATATATATATATATATATATATATATATATATATATATATATATATATATATATATATATATATATATAAATATATGAATTTCATCGCCGGGGTTCGCATGTTTGGTTTTTGATACGGCTTCTCTCTCCAGCGGTGTTGCTCAGATTTCCTCAGGCTTCCTTCTTGCATCTTTAGTGGTCAGTAAGGGAATGATTCCCAAATATATATATAATTTTCTTTTTGTAAAGGCCCTATAGGTAAAAAAATTGCTTTAGACATTGTTTATAACATTTTTTTTATTTGTCGACGCGTTTCTGAAACTTGGCTTCTCTACACACCATACTTTTCCTATCAGTAGTAATAGTCATCTAAATAAATAAGTCAAAAACTAACAAAAAAGAAAATAACCTGATAGAAAATAATATTTCGGGTTTTTTCTATTTTTCTCAAAAATGCTTAAATATATCGCCTCGAAAGTGGTTTCAATTGTTCCCCCCATCATAATGCCTTTAAAAAGTGTACCAGAAAACCTATTAACGCAAAAGCTTAGTGGCTATATCAGGAGATTGTCCATGCTTGGTTGGATACTGCTATTTGTAAACAGTGATAACACTCAATTAGGTCCACTGATATGAACATACTCTCCTGGTATATCGTACGGTAGGACCCGGCATCTCGACGGGGGGGTCGACAGTAAGAACAATGGTGACAGGGTATTAACATGAACATTAATCCCGAAAAGCAATTAGAGCCGAAGCCATTCCCGAAAGGAACCATTAGCCCTTCCATTTATGTATTTGTCTAGCTGGTATGTTTACTATGCAATCTCCACGCTCCTCCTCCACTCCTCCTTAATCTCACATCTTCTCGGACAGGTGTAGGAGTTTCTCTAATCTCACCGTTCGAGATCCGTTTGCTCATCCCCCCCACACTCTAACAACACCTTTTTCTGCTGCTAAGATTATGAAGTTCCTACGAATACTTTTTTTTTTTTATTAATTACAAAAAAATCTAAATGTTTCATACGTATGACAAATTAGAGAATAGTTATTAAATTACCATAAAATGAATGGAATAGAATTCATAAAATAATACAGCCACTATCTACTTTTAAAATAGCACTTATAATAAAAGACTCAGCTAAAGGATAATAGTAGGATATTTTGAGCAGCAATGTCGATCAATTTTTTACTTCGTGTAACTCTACAAAGTTTTCTTTCTTTCACTTTTGCTAAGGTACATGTGGGCTGCGTATATTTTTTTTAAAGTATATTAGTAATAAGTTTATCTGTTCTTATTTTGATCCAGAGTGTATTGAAAGAATCTTTAAAACTAGACTTGTTGTATTAAATTCAAATCATGAATATCTGTGGCTCCAATTAGTTTGATGTATAGGACTCGAACAATAGGACAAAGACCAAAGTGCACACCGTACAGCGGTGGGTCAATCATAATCTATCTATCAGGTTTGACGCAATGGTTTAGAATCTTCTTCAACTTCTGTCCTGCTTCTGAAATCGATTCTCTGACACTCAATAAAGTTTTAACATAATCGTAACTTATTGTACCCCTTTCCAGACCTTGAACCTAGCCTGGATTTACATTGAGAGGAGGTTGCTGTTGAGATTGCGAAGTTAGATATTTTCGAGGTTCGGTTGTGTGGTTAATAAAACTACCTTGTTAGATTAAAAATGTTTTAAATTTTAGGCAAGGTTTCGGCTTGAGATTCAAGCTTCCATTTGAGCGAAAAGAAGTAGGAGAACTTATCCCTATGGAAGTTAGAATGTTTCTCATTTTACAAACGCCCGTCACGTAAGATCACTAAAATTAACCTGATATTTGCTTTTTTTATCAGTGTTTTTTGCCCCAAATTTCCAATTACATTGTAAAATTGAGAAATAATCTCAGTTCTGAGTATCCCGATGGAAAAGTAAGTAACTTTTACAAGTTTAATGATATTCGGCAGTTTGCAGTTTTTGTTTTTTTAAATTCAATTAATACGTCAAATGGTTCACAACGAATGCAAGTAATAGAACGAAACGTATGCCTATCGGTCTCAGCGCTTTGTAAAGTATATGCAAATTGGGTTTGGAAGTTATGTATTTCAGTGGAAACTGTTCGTTATTTAATTTACCAAATCAAGCAGTGAGTCGTCAATTTTGAACTTCCTGAAACATTATGCTGTATCATGTGCCGAATGAATTTTATTCCAGAAAACGCCCTGTTCATCCCTAGATTGAAGTAGTGTTTCTTTTGTTGAGGGCTGCTTTTTGAGGACTTCATTCAACTTGACCTCTTAGAGAAAATGATGAGGCTGCGTTCTTGCTGAGAGTGGGCTAAGATAAGCCTGTTTCTCTCTCGACTTCGCCTGGTCCTCTGGTAATTGAAGCAACCCCAGATTAATTTTATAAAAAGTGGCCTCTCCTTGCCAACTCTATAGAACCTGTTGCTGTGCCCCTCTCCACTTACTCCAGAAGCTTTTTCTCCTTTCTTCTGGATAATAACCTCAACTCCTTGCTTCTTTCTCGTCGTTTTTTTTATTTACCTCTATCTCATGTTACTTCCAGCTTCAAAGGCCCTCAGTTATCTTCTCTACTATCTTCACTATAGAATCATGTCATTGTATAGATGAAGAAAACCAATGCATAAAAGTGAGGTTCTTTTTATGAAGAACAGATTCAGGCAAACAAAATCAATAACAGAGAAATGAGAGAGTCCGCAACAAATACCACCAGCAGACTTGTGTTTGGGCTATATTTTTGACCAAATATTGAAAATCTTGCTCGCTTTGCTTTATGAAATTAGTATTATTTTTAAAGCTTAGCTCAGGAACTCGTAATATCGTCGATTCAAATGCAAACTAACGAATATGAAAAATGCATCTTTCATTTTCCATCGTTAATAATTTCTGCTGGACTTATTTACGGCAAATTCTTTAATCTGACTTCACTCTATTAAAGGGAAAGTATTCCACTATCAAAAGGTCAAATCTGCCGAATATTTGACTGTCCAAAAAAAAGTTATGAATAAATACTTTTCCACTCTGAAAAGTGGTGATTTTCATATTCGTTAGTTTGCTTTTGTATTGACGATATATCTGCTTTGATGGATGATGAACAAAACCGGCAATTACCACGTAGGGAAATGAATAGGCCAACCTTCATATGAAAAGCTTATTTTCATAGCGCTTTCGAGATCAAGTCTCAACATCAGTCTGCTGCGAGAGCCGCTCGTGTGCACTGACACAATCTACAGGCACTCATGAGGAGACTTGATCTCGAAAGTGCTCTGAAAATAAACTTTTCTAATCAGTGAAGGTTGGCATATTCATTTCTCTACGTGAGGATGAACCTTCACCAACCAGCTCCCAACACCTGTGAAACAGGTTCTTCTTTAATCACGTTAATTGATCTGTATAAATCCCTTCAGTGTAAAAAAAAAAAAATTATATTATAACGAGAATCTCAGCCGTTGCGGTGATGCGAAGTCAAGGGATGGTTAGGATTCGGCTTGAGATGCGGTTGATGAGTGGTTTCGCTTCTTTTGGTGCACGTTGGTACGGTCCCGGGCAATTCATAATGAGATGGAGATGGCCGTTGCAGTGATTCGAAGACAAGGGATGATTGGGATGCCATGCTCATCCCTTTCGTAATTTTCATAAGAGAATTATTAGAATATGTTGATAAGTCGGAAAATGTGCAACATGATTTCCTATATTATTATTATCTACGTACTAAGACTCATGCATAGTGTGAAGAAGTAACTAATTCACAGCTTTGATCTTTCCGACTTCTAAAGGTTGGCTTTCTTGGAACCTACGAAAGTAGCGTGTTTTCTCTATTAAAGAGCTGCCCCGAACAGTTGAGATGTTGTACTAAAGCCCCATTTCTATTACGACAAATCTGCCCACAACATGTCGCACGACATGTGCCGGATACAAATCGCAGAATGGAAACCATTAGCAACAAGTCGCGGGACATGTGCCTGGGACAAAAATGTTCCAGGCGACCGCGCGACAAAACATGTGCCAGCGATTTGTGCCTAGGGTAATGGAAATAGCCCTTGTGTCAGGATCACGCGCATGCGCAAAAGGCCGTTTACACATACGACCCTGTCTAGTGTCCACAGAACCTAACCTAAAAAGTGTCTAATCTTCACATATGTTGTACCTCAGTCTTCCATCAAATACCTCTGTGAAATGTCACAGAGAATTGGAAACAAAACTGTTTAACAAGTCCCGGGCACATATCGTGCGACATACGTACCTTTACCAAGTTATTCCCTGTGACCATCGATATGATTATATCATTTTATTATTAATGAATAGATTGTTCCGGAGTCACGTCTTCATCATCCTAACCATTTCGGCTCCGTTTCTGTTCCTTCAGCCGCCTTGTCTTCTCCTTAATGATTTAAGAGTTCCGAAAATGAGAAAGGCAGACTCATTCAGAATCTCGTGCTTATGCCTCAAATCCCCAACGTTCTCTGTTACCAAGTCCGAACTGCTTCTAGAACTCTTTTCATGCATTTTTCTATCCTCAATAAGTTGTCAAACTGTTTGGCGAGCCGTAATTAATGAATTGAAGCATATTTTGTAACACATGCAAAAAGTGGCTTTCGAATCGTCACCTTCCAGTTACAAGATTTCCCGACCGTTTTGGAGATATTTAAGAAAATATAGGATGATCTCGAAAATTGCTCATGTCTGTTAATAAAATATTTTGTTCCTAATACTTCTTTAATTCAAAACTCAACCAAAATTTAAATATCATAGTTTAGATGAATTAGAAACGTCTGGAACAATTTTTAACTGAGTGAATAGTTTCTCAATACTTAACTGAAAATTAGTTCACATCACTATGAAATTCTTATATTAGGCCGCGATTTGAAGTTTTGTATGCATTGCTGGATGGTGGAAAATGATGTTCAGAATAATGAAAAAAAAAAAAAAAAATCCATTGGTATTTTTTTTTTCACAAAACGTTTTCAAGGACTAGTGAATACTAGTAGAATCACCCATTTGTGATTAGAAGTCTTTCACTTCATTAAAGTTTTTTCGGTACATTTTAGGAGTTTTGTTTAATCTATTTGAATGTTATCTTAATTTTGAAATTTTCTTTTTACGCCCTTTTAATGTTTAATAACTAATTTAAATATTACGAATTTCCTTTAGTAATAATTACCAAGTTTCGTGTTCGCGCCTTGTTTTCATTGTAAAAGTTTTTCTTATTTACCTACTCATCTAAAAAAAAGCCTGAGCTTGGTCGGATATAGCTCATATCCATGTTCAGCGGTTGTGAAGCTTTTCAAGAAAGGGGGAACTTTCGAGAATCCGACTTAAGTCGAGAGAGATGAAGTACCCCCTTAAGTTCCCTGATCCAGGGTAAGTCCTTGCCAATCCTCAAGTACCGGCCTGGGTCACAGATTAGTTTTTAATCTTTCATTTAAAACTACATTATTGCCATGTATAATATTGAACATTTTATATTTCGGTGTTGCTGAAAAAATAATGGCGAGTAGAATTCTAAGTATATTTTTTATTTTTATTTATCTTTTAATGTGCATCGACTGCTGAGATCATTAGAATTCCAAAAATATGTAGCATTCTTAAACCATGAAATATTCATAAAGCATTAGTTACAGGATGATATGTGTTTTGCATTTATTACTTATTGAAATACGCCTTTAGTAAAAAAAAAAAAAAGAAAGATTTTCTTTTATTTTTATTTTTTCGTTTTAATGAGGGAAATTGAACCATCCAACCTATTCTATTCTATAATTTTAGAAGTCTTTCCATTTTAAAATTGTGTCCCTTTTCGCCTTTTTTTTTCTTGGAAAGATTGTCAATGAGACAATTAACAGTTATCAACCTTAATGGCATTTCTTTTGTATGATAACGTTCGTTATGGATAAACAAAATTTAATGTGAAAATTTTTTTGCAGGAAAATAATTAATTTTTCGTTATGAAATATGATCATAGTGATTCAAAGAAAATCTAAAGAAAAAAAGCTTAGCAATCATTCTTTCTACATAAATTCCCATAATTTTCATAAGAATCTTAACTTTTCATTTCAAATATCAGGGTTTGTTCAAATTGATTTCTATTATAATCTATGATATATTCATCTTATTCCGAACATTCAAGTAAACACATGCTGAAGTCTTTACTAGTTTGGTGCTTCGTTATTAGGACTGTTTATTGTCATGTCCTTATATTTTGTTATAACCAGCTGTTTTAATTTCTATTAAAAACTACTACTGCTTGTATGAAATTTTTATATTCTTTCAAATCTAATACATTACAATTGGCGACGAGTGGGTTTATTTCAGCAGTCCAGGAGAATTCTAGATGAAATTAGTGCTCTGTAACCTCCTCAAGACATATTTTTTGTGACATTTCAAGTGATAAACATTATTTTCAAGTACGCCAGACTCTGTTGTTAATATTCAGGCTCAACTAGCTCAATTAACTGGGATTGTAAGGCAACTTGCTCAAAGTCAAGCCACACTTACTGCTAGCATCTCAACTACTACTGTAAGTAACCACAATTTTAGTTTTGATCCTTACCAACAGGCAGGTACTGAGTCTGTTCCTGCATATCTAGATCGATTTCAAAAGCGATTACAGCTTACTGGAGTTCCAGAAGCTAATTGGACAGATCATTTAATTGTCAATATGGGACATGCATTATACAATACCTTGAATGATCTGATATTTCCAGCTACTCCTAACAAGAAAACATTCCAGGAGATAGTTCTTGTTTTAACAGAGCATTTCAAAAGAACTAAAAATAAATATAGTGAAGCTATCAAATTCCGGCAAATTGTTCAAAACCTCAATGAGCCCGTAGCTGACTATGCAGTGCGCTTAAATGCTGCTGCCAGATATTGCGATTTTAAGGACTTTTTGGACTATTCCCTTATAGTCCAATTCATCCATGGTCTGATTGATGATGGTACCCGTGATGCCATTGCTATTAAAAAACCTGTTAAATTTGCTGATGCTCTTGAAATAGCTCAAAATTTAGAAGCTACTAAAACAGCCTCTGCTGAAATAAAATTTCAACATTCTGAAAAACTGCATAAATTTGCTCATGCTAGCCGCCCTAATGCTAAGTCACCATTTAGGTCAAAGAGTAACCAAAGATTTTCTCGCAATCGCAGTTCTTCCTCTACCCGCCAAAATGCTCAACTTAGTGAACCTTCTCATTGTTGGGGGTGTGGGGAACGGCATTGGCGTAACAATTGCCCTTTTAAGAATTCATCCTGTAAAAAGTGCAAGAAGCAAGGACACATAGCGTCAGTTTGCCGTAGTTCTAAGGCAGTAAACCATCATACTTCAAAAGCACACCAAACACATGAAGAAGTCAACTCAACTGATTCAGAAACAAACCTTGAGCCTGAAATTATTTCTCAGTCCAAGATCACCTTTTTTGAAGACTCCATGTATCGGGTTGGCCTAGAAGAATCTAATGCTCCTCCACCTCTCATTGTTCCTGTCACAATTAATAATGCAGTTGTTCACATGGAAATTGATACAGGTGGTGCTTGTGCAATGGTAAGCAATACAACTATGCACCTAATTGCTCCAAATGAACAACTCGTTCCATCTAAAAGAAATTTCATCAGCTACACCAAGACGAGATTTAGTTGCATGGGTTTCCTACCCGTTTCTGTCACTTTCCGAGGTCGTACCTGCTCTCTAAATTTATATGTCACACCTATGGAGACAGACAGTATTTTTGTTCGAGAATGGATTAGTTGCTTTGCTGATCTACTTACATTCCAAGAATTTTTTCAAATTTCTCCTCTAAAAATTTCTTCTATTTCTACAAATGTTGAAGTTCATTTGGGAAAATTGCTTTCAAAGTTCAGTGATCTCTTCAGCGAAACAGCAGGTACCTTGGTAGGCCCCCCAGTTGAAGTCACCTTCAGGGAAAATTGCCAACCAGTCTTTGCCCGTGCCAGGCAGGTCCCCTATGCTTTGCGAGATACATATGCTGCTGAGATAGATAAAAGAATTAACTCAGGGTTTTACAAACAAGTAGAAAATTCTAATTGGGCCTCCCCTACTCATATAGTGATGAAAGGTAGCAAAATGAGGATCACAGGTGACTATAAAGCAACATTAAATCCACAACTGATTGTCGATGAATACCCTATTCCTCGTGTAGAAGATCTATTTCAAAAAATAAAAGGAGCTACAATATTTTCTCGATTAGACATCACAGATGCATTCATGAGCCTCCCATGCAGCGGAAAATTTTGCGAGGCTATGACTCTCAACACTCCTACCCATGGACTCATCAGACCGTTACGTGCCCAATATGGTGTTGCCAGCATTCCTGCCATTTGGCAAAGGCGAATAGAACACGTCTTAAAGAACCTTGATTTTTCCATAAGTTTCTTTGACGATATTCTTGTTTATTCCTCTTCAGTGAACGGAATGATTCAGGCCCTTGAAACAACATTTACTACTCTCAAAAATGCCGGCCTAAAGCTTCGGAAATCCAAATGTGCTTTTTTTCTAGATAAAATAGATTTCTTGGGACACACAGTTGATGCAGCAGGACTACACTGCCAGAAGAAACATGACTTGGCCAGAACTTCAGTGAATGAACTTCCATCATTTCAGTCCGGAAGCCATGCTGATGACTTTGATAAATTTGTACAGCACCAGATACAACAAATTCCCTTAACTTCTCGTGAAATTTCAGCGGAAACCCGTCGAGATCCCCATCTGTCTACATTACTCTCAGCTATCACCGAAGGTACAAGTAGCCTCAAGCCTGTTGGTTGTAAAGGAAGAGAAGCTGAATATACTGCATCCGATGGATGTCTCATGCTTGGTCACAGAGTTGTCATTCCGCCAAGGTTTCGCTCAATGCTCTTAGAAGAACTCCATTTAGCCCATATAGGAGTTGTAAAAATGAAGGGTTTGGCCCGTTCTCTTATTTACTGGCCATCCATTGAACATGACATCGAATCCCTGGCCAAGTCATGCTCTGCATGTCTGAACAATTCAAAAATGCCTCCACAGTTCCGTTCTCATCACTGGGAATATCCCAATGCTCCCTGGGAAAGAATACATATAGACTATTTCTCAGCATTAGGCAAAAATATTTTGATCATTGTTGATGCTTACTCCAAGTGGATGACTCCCATCCTCACAAATTCAACTACCTCGCAAGCCACTGCTAGTATTCTCGAACATGTATTTGCCCAGTTTGGTGTTCCTAAAATAGTTGTCTCGGACAATGGCCCACAATTTTGTTCACAGTATTTGCCTTAAGCAACAAGGTGTGCGTTATCATCGTACCACTGCCATATACCACCCTTCTACAAACGGTCAAGCGGAAAGAGGAGTTCAAACTCTGAAAAGAATGTTGCAAACTTCTGGAGCAACTAGTTGCAATATCCAGCACTATATAAACCAATTTCTCCTCCAATACCACAAATCACCTCATCAAACCACAGGACAACCTCCATCTCTTCTGTTCCTAGGAAGAATTGTCCGATCCAGGATTGACCTAGTTAAACCTGATCTTACAAGCAGAATGATCGAAAAACAGTTGAACAACATTTCTCCTAACTTCCGTGCTTTCTCAGCAGGAGATCCAGTAATGTTTCGATCCTACAGCGATAAAACAGATAAATGGATACCTGGTGTTATTGTTACCACCTTTGGAGACCTACATTATGAAATTGATTCCAAAGGAAACCGATTTAAAAGGCACGTTGATCAGATCATTCCTCGAGGTCTGGACAGTAACACTGATGAAGAAACCAGAAACGCCCAACAACAGCAGCCATCCACTAGCGAGAAGAAGCATGTTCGTATATTTGAAAGCTCTTCTCCAGTGGCTCGGTCTTCGTCTCAGGACTCTGCATCTTCCTCTCCAGTTGTAATAGAAGAGCAGCCAGGATCAAGAGAAGTTGCATTCAAGTCTCCTCAGGATACGCCAGCATCCGTAGACTGTCCAATCCAGCATAACCCCAGACCTTCAACACCTGGTCCATCCACTCCAGAGGTTACACAACCAAATTACTTAAGAGATAAGTCCAGTCCACAACAATCAAATCCCAGGCGGTACCCTGTCCGCTCAAGAAAACCGAGGACAATTTTCTCTCCTCCGTCTTAGTTGTTAAGTGATATGTGTCAGTTAAAATAATGAGACTTTTGATTTTTTTATTAATTTTTTATCTCTTTTCAACATGTGGGGAGGATTAACATGTCCTTATATTTTGTTATAACCAGCTGTTTTAATTTCTATTAAAAACTACTACTGCTTGTATGAAATTTTTATATTCTTTCAAATCTAATACATTACATTTATGTTCTTGTTTTTACTAAATATTATATCAAAGATTTCTATATAAAATAGAGAAACGACAGAATTAATCGTAAAAATAAAATATTCATCCATGCTCAAGGTTAGGTGTAATGAGTTTCTTGAAATGCTAAACAGAAAAAGCTTCACTGCTATTCTGGCTTAAAAGGGGGATGTTGTATTGATAACCTGTCTCGAAAAAACTAAGTAGTCGTTAAACTAAAAATAAAGTATACCAATTCATATTGGTGAATATTCATGAATTGGTATCTCGATGGAGGATTAAATAAAATTAATAAATATCTCGATGGAGGATTGATTAAATTCTAATAAATAAATAGTACCAACTAAATATGTATGTGTGAATTAGAGAACTGCACGGCTAAGTAAAAAGTAATCGGATAAACAATCGCCGAGTATAAAACGGACGATGCGAGTACATACTCGGCATCGTTTCGAATTGGCATCGCCGAGTATAAACTGGTCGATGCGAGTACATACTCGGCATCGTCCGGAATTGGCATCGTCGATTACTTTACATTACGATTACGAGTAATACTCGTGAGTACTGCATCGTAATCATCGTAAATAACTGTCGACTTCTCGACATGTCGATACAGGAGGCTAGATAAGCAACAGATGTATTAGGTAGTAAATAAGGGGATTATAGAGTATTTTTTTTTCTTTCTGAAAATAGTTTCTGAGATATAAGCGATCGAAAATCGGGATTTATAGGACTCACTGACTCATTGGAGGCATTTCCCATGATGCTAAAGACTTGAAATTTTGCAGGATGATAGATATGGAGGTTTTATTAAAGGAAAAATAGAAAAATCCTGAAAAGGTGTGTTTGACACCGCTTCTGGAGCGGTGTCGTGCCAGTTTTGTACTTCCTTGGGAAACCCGTCATTCCGTCCGAAACCCATCATGTGGGGTATCCAATGAATCGTCTCGGAATGAAGAACCTATATTTGATGTTTTAAGAAACATTTAGAAGCATATAGGCTTCGTCAAAACCGTTTGACCAATTTTGACTAAACTTGGGACACAGGCGGGTCTTGATATGGGGTCTTTTTATGGGGGGGAATCATAGGCTAGGTTAAATTGTCCATCAGCTGTCTGTCTGTCTGTTTGTTCCTTATACAAATACACACCGTTTGACCGATTCTAACAAAACTTGGCAAATCAATAGGTCTTGATCCTGGGATTGGCATAGACTATGTCAAAATCATTAATCAGCTGTCTATCTGTCTGTTTGTTTATCATACAAATCCACACAGTTTGACCGATTTTGACAAAATTTGACACACAGGTCGGTCTTGATCCGGGGAGTGTCATAGGGTAGTTCAAAATAGTCTATCAGCTGTTTGCTTAACTGTTTATTCCTTATACAAATCCACACGATTTGACCGATTTTGATCAAACATGGTATATAGGTAGTTTATTATCCGGGGAGTGTCATAGGCTACGTCAAAATCGTCTATCAGCTGTCTGTCGGCATGTTTGTTCTTACACTAATTCACACCATTTTACCGATTTTGACCAAACTTGGCACACAGGTAGGTCTTGGTCCGAGGAATGCACTTGACTAAGGTCAAAAAGGTCTTTCATCTGCCAAATATCAAGCAGTAAGAAGAACTTTATGCAGACTCCAAAGACCCTGGTCTTATATGAAGTACAAAAGCCAGTAGGTATGCGGCAACTAAATTTTAATTGATACTTAGAAAATAGTAATGAGATCCAAAAAAAAAAACATAAATGTGAAATAGAGGCCAAGTCCCCCCCCCCAAAAATATTGGCAATACAAGAAGATGATACAAGAAAGATATGTGCAAGTTCATTACTTAGATAGACCTATTAATTACTTACTAAGAACAATAAAGACACAACTGACCTTTAAAAATAACAATAAAAATACTTTTATCCAGTTACTAAAATATAAATTTCTTCAACCAGGTATATTCTTAAACTTGGCAATGTTTACTTTTCTCTCTAAAGATAATTTCGGCACAAATAAAACATTGCCAAGTTTAATAATATACCTGGTTGAGGAAATTTATATTTTAGTACCTGGATAAAAGTATTTTTATCGTTGTTTTTAAAGGTCAGTTGAAGTGTCTTTACTGTACTTAGTAAGTAACTAATAGGTCTTCTAAGTAATGAACTTGGACATTTCTTTCTTGTATCATCTCTTGTATTGGCAAATATTTTTGGGGGGAACTTGGCCTCTATTTCACATTTATGTTTTTTGGGGGATGCGTTTAATACTAATGATATTTATTAATGACCTAGGTGTCTAAGCGTCCTAAAAAAAAAAGAATAAATAAAAAAAAGTCTTTACTTATTAACTACCAATCATCATTTTTATTATTATTATATTACGGCAATCACTAATATTTCAATATCTTTCCCCTTTTTTTCATTTTATTATATAATGACGATTCAGGAGATGTACTTGCGAAAAGCACTAGACAAGCTGAACTCGCTCTATTTCCCTTTTTTCTCAATGGAGTGGATGATTCCCTTCTTGGTTCGTTCTTTGGTTTCATCCAACGCTGTTCTAGAACTGTCACTTATTCCTGAACTAGTTGCAGAAAGTATCCTTTTATTTGCCTCATCAAGAATAATTTCATTGCTTAATCAGGATGAATAATATTGCTCAAGCCTCATCTATCAACCTTTCTTCATTTACCTAAATAATTTTTTTATGAAATCTGATAACTAATTTTATTTATCTAAATCATTGTCTAAAATTCCATCCATACTCTAGTACAATCCTTCGGTAAAGGGCATCATATGATTTGGACTTATGAATTATTTCTGCCATTTCTCGGAGGCATGTTACACGTTAACAGAGAAATATATATCAGCCAAAATCACACTAGATCTACCACACATTAAAGCAGACGCAGATGAACCTAATATTTTTGGACAAGTCCCCACCTACCTAGGTAGTTGGCCTACTACCTTAACTCTTTCAGGACTGTTAGCTTCGAAAAGAATTTCAATCAGGGCCTATGTCTTCCTTTTGTATTGTTATTTCGGCAAACATATAAAACAAATAAATAAGTGAAAAACTTTTAAAATGATGTACTTTTAGTGGATTAATTACAATTTAGTAAAATGTCAAACAAGCCCCGGCATAGCGGGATAGAAAGGCAAGCTATCTGCTGACGCATAGGCCCGAATGGGTTAAATAAATCTCATGGTGTGCGCTTGTGTGTGTTTTTCTCATACCTCCTTGAAAACCAGCTTACTATTAAAAATAAGGTCTTATTTGGGATGGTTTTATTCTATCCAATTTAATGATTTTAAAACATTTAAAGCTCTGATAAATACATAGTATCATATAGAGTCATAATAAGTAATAAGAATTTTTCCAAATATTAATGAGTGGCACAATGAACTTCCTCCCGCCTGCTATGAAAAACCTCAGAACGAAGACCTCCATAAAAGCCATCTTTGGTATTTTGGTGTAGTTTAACGACTAGTAAAATAAAAATTATTAATAACTCTCAGGAATACTATAGAAAACAATTACATATAACAAGAATTTGCGGCGGTATACCACCAGACCGCTGGTCGTCAGGGCACAAGAAACGCTAACTAGATACGGTGTGTGAGGCGAGCCTATGCATTTGGTGGACATAGGATCAATATCTGAAATTTCGGATTTACCCATTTCTTTGTGTTAAGATGTTGTTCTTATTTTCTATTATCATTGTCAGTTTTTTTCTAATTAAAAATTTCCACCTAAGATATCTTATTAAAACGACTGTCCATGGAAAATGTCCTTTGTTTAAAAAAAGGACCACAACTATTTTGATGAACCAAAATTAATGAATCATCTTTATTCCGATAATTTAACTATATTGCCATAATTTAAGTGCATACAGCTCGAACTTCTATACACTCTTAATGTTTTTTTTAATGAAAAGCATTGAAAAAATTGAAACATTCATAACGAAAATCGCTTAGAAATCTACCAGAACAGAAATTGACTAGAAGGTCTATAGTTTACTTTCCATTAATATTTACCTGCGAGTTTGTGCGAGTTTACTAGACATTTTTTTTTCTTTTAGCTCTTGCTTTTTTTCAAATGTTGTCCCTATTAATTCCAGTTTCTTTGTCTTAAATGTTTGTTTATAATTTATGAAGGTATTATTGTCTTTATTCCTCGTGAATTGTAAACACAAGAAATTCCACAAACAAATCAAATTCAGTATCAGGCTAGCATTCATAGCAATATGAACAAAAATCGTGACGTTTTTAATTTTTTAAGAACAACCCATATAAGTTTCAAAGATTGTGGCCAGGCATATGTACAATGGATTAACGATCTTGGACTTGAAAATATTCCTAAGAAAAAGGAGTTCTGTGTGCGGGAAAAATTTCACAAGTTTTGTTGAAATTTGTGTTCGCGTTGGATTAAATCTAATAGAAACCTATCTGTATTATTTCTTTGTTCTTCATGAATTAAATTTTGATATACTTTCATCGTGTTCGTCATCTTTAGAATGGAATGGCCAACTTAAACGCTGTTAATGGTCATTATGAGCTTAAGGAGTCATTTCTGACCTATATTACCGTTGACTTTTTCCTTCTTTATGACTATTAGATTCGAAATATGCAATTGAAAAATTCAACTTGAATAAAATTTCAAGGTCAATTTTGCGGGGGTTAATATGGGGGTTATTTTCCCCGATTTCGCATTGGAGAATATTATGGTTAAGTTTTGTATGGTCCTGTTTGAAAAAAAATCGTAATTGAAAGTGATGGTGCGTAAGACGAGCTACCATTTGTAATGTGTAGTAAATGTTAACATATTTTGTATACGGTGCCAGTCCACGTATTTCAAGGAGACATAATATATTTTTAAAACAACAGCGTTTCCACATATTATGTGGATTAGAGTAGAGCTGGAAAACTCTACATCTTAAATGCTGATATAGAAACAGGAAAAACGCGCGTGAATGTGAATGACAAAATAAAAATAAAAATAAACGTTACCAAGAACGTCTTTTTACATTCGGCAGGACAGGATTAACGGTTATATCTGCCTTTATTTATGTTTTTTTTTCTTTTATCACCTTAAAAAATGTTTATTTCTTATATTACCTTTATTACTGATTCTTCTGGATTTTAATATAGACTGTATTACATTGTTTTTGTTTACGTTACAATTGTATAGTCACTGTAGTTTCGTTGAGTTGTAAGTAATACAGTGGACTTCATTACACATTGCGAGGCGAACCAGTATATAACGTAGTTATTCACGGCGATACCGATACCAAACCTGCAATACTCCACGATGCCGATGCCAAACCCCTCTGTACTCGGCGATGCCGATGCCAAATATTATTTTACTCGGCGATGCCGATGCGGCACGATGCCGATGGCGGTGTTCGGAATGAGTATGAGTACACATAAAGTAATCGAGGTACTCGTCCCATGAGTATACCTACTCGTGATTACGCGATGCCATACTTACTCGTGCAGGTCTCTAGTGTGAATCCTTTCTTTCTAGAAACAGCTGTGCTGGCGAGTATTTCTCTCTCTACATGTAATTTCTTTTGCGGTGTATGTTTATGAAATGTTTTCTCTTTCATTCTTGGGGAGCCTGTAGTATTTGTAATAGAACGTCCAAAGCATTCGTAACTGTAAGGTGTAAGACGGCACATTACTCTGAGACCCTTGGAATTGCCTCTCCGTCCTTACCTTAGACTAATTTCTCTAACTTAGGCTAATACATGCCTTCAGCCCTTGGTTATGGGAAGGACTCTTGTTAAGAGGAAACACGCACTTAAGCTTAGTTCCTTCAGAGAATTATACTTATCTATATATATAAAAATCACGTGTCTGTTTTTCTGTTTGTTTGTTCCTTATACAAATCCACACCGTTTGACTGATATTGACCAAACTTCGCACATAGATACGTCTTGATCCGGGAAATCTCGTAGTCTAGCTCAAAATCTTCTAGGATTCACAGTTCGGGAGTTACGCCTTCGAAAATGTCATTTATGAAGGAGTAAATTCTCCGAAATAGCCATTTTCTTCCAGTGTTGCAACTTTTTCAAAGAAGAAAGGCAATACAAAACTTTTTTTGGGCGAAAAGTTTTTCTTTTGCAAAATAACTGATTACTTTTATTTTGTTTATATTGTTTGTTTATCTAAATGGTAGGTTTATATTCTCAGAGTTTGGACAAGATCTGATTTTAAGATCAATTTTCTTCATATCAAATCTATTTTGGTTTGATTGCCTAGGGCAACACTGGGCTCTAACCAGAATATGGAGTAATATCATATAAGTAAGTATATCATAAAAATGTTCTGTGTTTATCTAATATAATTTGGACTAATATCATATAAGTAAGTTTTCATGTTTCTATTCAAAACTTTAATATTTTCAATACTTTTATTAAGAGGCGCTTTTATATTATTTCTATAGTAGAGAAGGAAGGTTGCAATGTAGGTTATATGAATGTCGGTTATGAAGTAATCTCTCACTCGCTGTTTCTCTTAAATTAATAAATGAATATGTTTGTACTGGTATTTGATGGAGAGGGTTGTAGTATGTGGTAAAACGCTTAACTTTATTTAATTCAAACAACTGAAATGAAATATCAAGGAATCAAGTTTTGGGAGAACTTCAAGTGCATTTAAGGGAGTAAAGAATCAGTTTATCTGGACCTGATATAAATTTATAAAATTTGTGTTGTAAAATGAATCGTGTCCCTTTTGAAAAAAGTAGGAAAAAGGCTAAAAGTATTTTGGAATTGTTGACGGTGTTGTATGCTGACCTTTTCTAACTATGAGTCTCAAAGGTGAAATATATTTTGTTTCATTTATAGATGATTATAGTAGGATTGCTAGGATTTAAACTATTAAACCTAAAACAGAAGTTTTTCATTCCTTTGTTCAATAAGTAAATTAGGTTAAAAACTTAGGAAATAAGAGAATTGGTATTATGAGATGTGACATTGGTAAGGAATATTTAAATAGTAAGAATTATGACTACCAAAAAAAAAAAGTGTATCAAAATTAATCCTTGCCCCACATATGTTCATGAATTAAACGGTGTTTGTGTGTGATTTACTAGAACAATATATCTCATTGCTTACTGGCAGAAGCTATTGTAGAAAAAAATGTTGGCCAGAAATGGTCAGTGTAGCAACTTATTTGAAAAATCTCTCTTTAGCTAACACCATTGAGAATAAAATACCCTATGAAATATTTTTTTCAAAGGATCCAGATGTTTCTAACTTTAATTTATATGGTAGTAAAGATTTTGTTAGAAAACCAGAACAAATAACTTCTAAATGGGATAAAAAGGTGAATATGTGCATTTTAATCGGTTATAGTGATGTGGGATATAAAGTACTTTTGAATAATAAAATCATTGTCGCTAGGCATGTTTATGTTATCCAAGAAAACATAAGCTGTATTGGATTGGCTAAAGGGTGAATCTGATAAAGATCAAGCGATTGTGATTTTTGTGTAAAAGCTACAGATAGAGAAATAGATAGTTTGAAACAAAATAATGCTTGAGATTTTGTTGAAAATAAAAAAGTTGAAGATATCAAAAGGATTTAATGTTGAACAGATGGATGTAGAGACTACATTCTTAAATGATCATTTAGAACGAAAATCCACCATTGGTTTTCTTATTAGGTTATTTAGTAATGCATTATACTGTAAATCGATTAAACAAAAAGATGTTACGGAAGAGTCTACATTTGCAGAATATGTAGCTTTAAGTGAAGTTTATATTTCTAAGACTTTCCAAAAAGATAGAAATTTTTGTTTTATACATAAAGAACTTCTAAAACATAAAGATTTTTTTTTTTAAACTCCTTTGTAAAAAATGTCATTTTGTAAGGGACTTAAATTTATGAACTTAAAATTAATCCTCTTACATACATATGCAAATTGTTATATTTAACTTATTTTTTTATTTGCATATAGATAGATGTACATAATAAATTACATAAATGTTTATAATCATACAAATGAATGTATATAAATTAATTAATTTTCACCACATTTTGAAACATTATTTTATTATTATAAGAGCTGTGTGGTTTAGCAACCCTATTAATTTGGGCAGCCTCACTTTAATTTTTTTTTTTAATAAAGTGTTCTTCTTCTTATAATATTTCTTTTGCATGCTATTTTTTTTTTTTTTTTTTGCAGATAAATTTATGTATTGAAATATTATTTTTATAAGAAGAGGAAGTCATGTGAATTGTGGTGTTCTAATAAATAAATAAGTAATTAAATTGTCCATGCAATTTTTTATTAATTTAATATCCATAATAATTTAATCATTATATTCTGAGATATGCTTTCGTTTGTCTGAGATAGTTATATCCTCTGACTGTCACCATTTAGTCAGAGAGCTGGTAACGCACGTTTCATGAAGTGTTTTATGCACCTTGGAATTTTGCTGTATTGCACATACCTTGGAACACCAGGCACTGCACATAGGGGAAAGGTGTTAAAAAAATATGTCAAATATATAAAAATGGTATTTTATTCAGAAGCCAACAATATTTAATGTATAATTAAGGCAAGTTGCTTTATTTCTAGAACTACCACTACTGTCCTGTCCTGATGATTGGTGCTCTCACTCACTCTTACGGTTACACGCAGTGTATTGCAGTCTATCATCGGCTGAATTTATTTTCATGTTTGCTGATTACTAATCCTCACAAAAAGTGTCTGTCCTTTTGTAATTATTTTCAATTATGGTGTTTAAATAGCAGTGTGAATAAAAGACTTCATTTAATATTACAAAAAACCCACTTCGGTTTTTTTTTTTATATGTTATCCCCCTTAAAATTGTCTGCCTTATATATTATTAATTATAGAATTGCCTTAATTTTACATTAAAGAATTATGGCTTCTGAATAAAACAGTATTTTTGGCCCATAGTTTGTTACTGATTACCATGCGCAGTACCAGGTGTTTCAAGGTATGTCCAGCAACCACATACTTACCTTTTTATCTACACTAGAGACCCACTATAGCAAAATTTTAAGGCACATAAAACACTTGAAAAGTGTGTTACCAGCTCTTGGACTAAATGTTTAAATACGGTTGCAATTCTGGTAAAAATATTGTTGCTCGCCAAGTCAATGTCGTTATTGAAATTCCCAAATACCTTTAATTCATTGTTGTCTATAACTGCAAAAAAAAAAAAATATATCTTAAATTTGTTTTTATTCTTAGAGGCCCCTATTTCCTATGATAGAAGGACTATCCTCATAGAAGAGCTCATGAACCATAAAATTTGAAACAGAAGCTTTAATAGAAAGGAAAAAAAATTGAACAAAAATATGTGAAGGTGTATTTGAAACAACAAACTATGTTTTTAAAACTTTCCTTTTGGCATAAATAACATAAACCCTGCCCCATTTACCTACTTTTTCATTCATAAAAAAAACTCAGTTACTGATTATTAAATGAACAGGTAAACAATATAACACATTAATATTATATTTGTGCAACATTGAGGTTTTAGCTTTAGATGCAAAGCCCTTTAAATAAATAAATATTATATTTAAAAAAAAATCAATGAAAATAAAGAATATAGTTTCAGTTATAGATTATTACAACTTATAACTAATCATAACCTTAATTAAATGCCTCATTTTTATTGCTATTTTTTTATGAATATTTATTTATGGACCATATATTTTTTTTTTCTTTAAAAAAATTAAACACAGGGAGTTTGGTTTGGATTTTCTTTAAAATGGTATTGCAATTAAATTATTTGGAATCATTTAACTGTAATACCATTTTAAAATAAGGGTAATTTTTTAAATAAGTATACTTTTTATAATAAGGGTACTTTTTAAAAAATAAGGATTAATTTATTTTCCACCCCACTTTCTCTAAAAAAATGGAAAATAATTTTTTCAGCCGAGCACTCAATTTATAATCTTATATTCTCATGATTTGGACAAATATCATATAATAATTAATTTTTTTTAATATATAATATAAAGTAGGCGTACCATGGAAGCTGGGTTACAACTATTTAATATGAAGCATGTGTAGCATGGTACGCCTGGCTACAGATATTTAATATAAATTAGGTGTAGCATTGCACACCGGGTAACAGCTAGTTCTAATTATACAATAGAATATTATACAAATTATAGGATACTACAGAAAACGCCCGTCTCGCAGGAGCTGCATGTCTAATAATATTTATATTAACAGCTGATTCAATGAACAACTCATGCTGGAGACAGCGTGAATGGTCAACGCCCCTAGTGCTAGAATTAACAACCATATTCCGAGTCGGTTTGGTGGCTTAATTCAATTTGAACACAATAAAGATTAAACCCCGACTTCTAATGAACGGATTAATTTTAAACACATCTTTGCCTTTAGATACTTAAGGCATATACGGAGTTTCGTTACAATACTATAGAAATTTCGACCGGAGTATCAAGAGACATAGTAGTTTAGTCGGACTCACTCAGCGCACTTGAAGCACTAACTGTCAGCTACACACATCATCCACTATTATGACGAATACTATTTCAGGCTCACACACTAAACAGACACATTACCATCCACTGGCTACCAGGTCACGAATACATAGGCAAATGTTCGTTGGCCGACTCTCATGCTAAAACAGCTACTGAACAAACAAACGTAGAAATAACAAGACTAACCCACCAAGACTGGACAAATAGAACAAGAGACATTATTCTGGCAAAATTCATGGACACAACTGACAGAAAATAAACTCCGTTCTATCAAACATACAGTAAAAGAATGGCCATCCAGTTCACGTGGAAACCGAAGAGACGAAGTGGTTTTAACCTGCTTAAGGATGGGTCATTCTTGACTTACTCACAGTTAATTAATGACGAGACAAGAACAGCCGCAATGTGAAATACGCAACACTACTCTTACGATAAAACATTTGCTCGCAGAGTGCATGAGACGACGTGACCTGAACTTACCTTACTACTTATGCGAGTTGTAGTAAGGTAAGTTACAAAACTATGGATTATACCAACTCATTTGAACACAGCTTAATGTTTCTTTACCATAGTGTCATATAGAGACATGAATATTCCACCGTAGGCAGATAATTCATGTAACTTCTCATTCATACTTACTTTCCTAGGATGCAAATGCACAAAGATTATTATACACACACAATGTACAAATACTCAAAATAATTGAAAATCATGAAATCTAATATTATAGGTATATGTACCTATGTATGTATGTGTGTAAATAATAAAAACAAGCTTGTATTAAACATAATTTAATGTAAATATGTAGACAATAAGTTAATATAATGCAAAGTAATAATATATACATAATATAAATATAT
The DNA here is from genome assembly GCA_946811695.1 of Gonocerus acuteangulatus. Lineage (NCBI taxonomy): Eukaryota > Metazoa > Arthropoda > Insecta > Hemiptera > Coreidae > Gonocerus > Gonocerus acuteangulatus. The sequence continues at coordinate 91,366,189 of OX328123.1, forward strand.
AGGCAATAAGGTAATATAATTTTTTGTAATAACTATATAAAATGTAAGGTGTACATCGCCATAAAGTGGAACACCAACAAATAAATAGAATAAAAATCGACCGGAGTATACACCCCTTTAAAATGGACCAATTTAGTTTATTTTTACAAGACATTTTTTTCTTTATATGCCCAAGATTTTTACTCAGTTCCGTTGTAATATAACACAATGTACGGCTGGAATGGGCAAATTAGTAATTTCGGTCCGGAGTGAACCCCCCTCGGGTAGAGCGATTTTTTTGGTTAACGAACCTGTGTAATCCATTGACTAGAGAATGCTATAAATGAAGTTTCGTATATATATATATATATATATATATATATATATATATATATATATATATAGATTTAGATTTATATATATATATATATATATAGATTTAGATTTATATATATATATATATATATATATATATATATATATATATATATATATTTAGATTTATATTTATTTGCGGTGGTTCTATAAAAAATAAGCTACAGCACCGTTTAGAACACCTTGTAACCAGCAGACGCTTAGCGCTTTTGTTCATAGTAATGTCTACTCTAATAAATGCTCTAGGACAAGAAAGCTATAGTATTACTGTTTTTAATCGAGCAATGATAAAATAAGAATTCTTATATCATACTTACTCAACATTCATGTCTCTTACTTAACTAAACCTTGAGCAAGAACGTAAGTGTAGTTATATTAAAAATAGCTCTTATTGGTTGCATTCTGTGAAACGTTAAGATAAAAAAATTATTTATGCTAGTTGGGTGAAAAAATAGAATGCTTATTCGTTAGCCTCAGAAAGTTTTGGAATACTCTTCTGCTTCATATCTTCGGATTACAAGAGTTGATTAAAACATGTCGGTGGCCTTTCAAGCATAGAGAATTCCCCCGCAAGCTGAAGCCTTTTTTTCTGGCGTAATTTGGGGATGATATCGTCGATAAAATGCAAAGTATCGAATTTGAAAAAACTCATTTTTCATTTTCAATTTTTCTGGTTGCTTTTGGACCGATGTATGTTATGACAAACTCTCCAAAATTAAATCAAAAATATTATCAATTAAAGATAATCAAACTAACGAATGAGCATTAAGTCTAATTAAAATATATCATAGGATAAAATATATATAAAGTCATCTGTAAGGTATCAACAACTTTTCACATTCGATACTTTGCATTTGCATCGACGATATGTAATACAGTTTCTATAGCTCCGCATATGCAGTTAGGAAGTAGTGGAGCCTATGACTTCTGTTTGATATGAAACAATGCTCATACCTGTAATAGGAAGGTTTGTGATATTCTCCATCTGAGAGAGTAAGCCAAAGCTAGCTTACCTGTTGAGGATAAGAGGGAATGGGCAGAAGCCTGCAAAGGGTAATCTCTCATCTGGGAGCGTGGCTCGCCGACTGTTCCTGACACATCCCTTCCCCCTTTCAGAGATTACCTTTATATCTGATAGCCTCGGCCAGTCCTTCGCTCGATAGCTTCGTCTCTCTCTCCCTCTCTCTCTCTACTATCTTCTTCCAACGACTCTCCGCTAGGGCCTTTTACTTTACTAAAGTCCACTGGTATTTCATATTGTTTATATTTTTGAGATTGTTTAAAAACTTCTTTCATGAATATCCATGAGTTCTCAAACATAATACTCAACAGGAGCTGATTTATATGGACGATATATATGTGTTCTTTGATCGTTATTCAGAACGTCCCCATCTAGGAGCTTGCCGCCTTCAAATGTGCTTTTAGGACAGTATAAATGATGTATCTACATTTTCAAACCCGCCATATAAACAACCATTGCTTTCGTTCTCATTGGAAGGCCTCTAATTACCTTCTTTTAGCGTGATTCCTCCCTCCCTCCGACTTGTGAGGTTGATCTTGCCTTATGAGTGACGAATTGAACAGTTCACATTTTAGAACCTATAGATCACTGAAATAACGGGGGCTGAAGCTAATGGCCAAGAAGTCGGTGCGCACTAAAAAAAAAAAAGCAACAATAATATATATATATATATATATATATATATATATATATATATATATATATGTATATATATTTGCTGTTTGCTCTCTCACCCCCCTTTTCAAAGCCCTTCATTAAATATTTAAAGCGATTTCATTAAATATTTTCGACAAAAGTAAATAAAACTAAATTTTCTATTTAATATTCGGTTCGGGTGCTTAGAATCAGTTGGATCAGTTGAAATATTTTCTAAATGTTTCAAAATTATCCAAATTAGGGTATTTATGTTTTGGTTTGATGTTAATTAAAATTGTATTAGGAGACATGAGGGAACTAATGACCGAGTTGTTGGTGCGCCTTAAAAAACAAAACAAAAACAGAAGAGCATTTTTAGGATTTTCCTGAATTTTCTTAAATATCTCTAAGACGGTTGGCAAATCGTGATATTTCGGCGGTAACAATTTAAATGCTTAAATGTCCTACAAAAGCGTTTCTGAAGTAATTTTCGATGGGACTGACACATTCAGAGAAGAAAGTGTGTAAAAAGTTGAAGTTGTTGATTTAGTTTATTTGACCGGTTCTTTTCGTCTGTTTTTGCAACAAAAATAAAATAAAATAAAAATACACTTATTCCAAGCTTTCCAAATGACACCTGGGAAAAAAGTTTTGGAATCAGACGAGCGTTTCCTTGCGGGAAATCCTCTGAGGCCTGAAGGCGAGATAGATGAGGCCTTTCTATTCAGAAAGGGAGGGAATAGTGCTATAATAATACGAATGGAAAAAAACAATAAGAAACTTTCATGTTTTCTAATCTCATTTGTATTCCTGATAAGGAATGAAGGATTATTAAAGTTTTTTAAGGTTTCGTTTGGTTGTTCAGGAATAGCTCAGGGAATATTGGGAAAAGGAGTGTTTTAGATTTGCACTATAATATATTTATTCGTTAAATACAAGTAGTCTATGTGGTTAAGGTTTCTTGTTAATGAATTTTGATGACAGAGATATGTTACTAGGCAAAACAGAGAAGTAAATGGGTCAAATTAGTTGAGTAGTTATATTTTTAAATACATACATACACATATATAATATGTGTAATATAATAAAATATTTGCTAATTTTTGTAGGAGAATGAATTCGCAATTTAGTCTGTCCTTTCTAGCCAGTTTAACAAAAACACGTCCTATATTATTATTATATTTTACGGTGCATCTACATCTAGGCCATTAACGCCGGGATTACCACGCTTCCTAAACATCCATGATGCATCAGGGAATTCCTTCTATAGGCTCTTATGCGAAGAAACTCAACCTGCTGCATGCGAGACTCGAACCTGCTTCATTTTAAAATTAAGCGTTAATTACTTGTCATTTTTGTAATGCATTTTATATGTTCTTTGATATTCAAATTAGAAATAGTTTAAAGAAAATGGTAGGTTTTAATTTCTAAAATAATGCTGTGTTCGTTGATCCTTTTAAATTATCCTTATTTTTTTTTGTAAACTATTAATGTTTCGAATCGACCATTTATAATACATTATAAATGTATCGTAATATGTACTTCTGTTGGACCACACCGTGATGCGAGTTTCGCCACTCAGGAGTAAAGATCAACGGATTATTCTGGATTTTTCTCAGAGTTGTAGGAAGTTTCTTGCTTCTTGATTTAAAAGGAGCGGAACACCTTCCTTTTTTTCTTCATCTGCTGCAGCTATTCCTGAGTAGAGTACTGCCATCAATGGAAGTGAATGCTCTTAAGTTATTCAACTTCCCTTAGGCCCATTATTGGGACATGGTATTTCTTCCTCTCCTTTATATTACAGAATATTATTCGCGTTTTCAGTTTATGCTGAAGGTTGTTTCCTAAAATCCAGTCCCACTACATTTGTTGAGGTTTCTTGCATAGTAGTTATGAAGCCTCCATACCTGAGTAAGACCTAGTTTGCCCGAGCTTACTACTCGTCTTCCTTACTAAGATGGATTTGTGACGAGTACTCGTTCACAGTTTGGCAAAGAAGTGCGTTACGTCCAGTAACTAACATTTCACCAAACTTTTGTTAGTCAGTTTACAAATGGTACAACGGCATAGTAGAAATATGGTGGGGGAGCTTACTTGTCGCTTAGTAAATAGAATTAATTTCTATTAATTTGTACACTTGGCGTTGACTAATGTTGTCTATAAAAAAAGATCCTGCTTACACAAAGAAAAGTAATAAGCTCGCTCAAAGCGGACTTACCGCAATAAGGCTTAGTTACTTGGGCTCAGTAATTAGTGAATGTCATTCTCACGAAGCTGGGGTAGGAGTGCAAATTTTTCATGAGAATGTCATTAAACTAGTTTATCGTTTATTGGGACAATTGCGTATATTGGGGGAGCATACTTGACGCTGAGTAAATAGAACAGCTTCTGATTCACTTGCACTTTCCGGGTGTATTAAAACTATGCGCAAAGAAACGGAGCTGACCAGGCCGATATGTCTATCCTCCTTCTTACTTAAAACACTAGAGAAGATCATAGACTGACACATCAGAGATACTGCGTTAAGACATAATCCTCTTGACAAGCAACAGTACTATTAGACAGGTAAATCGTGTGAATTAGCACTACATGATCTGGTGTGCAAGCTGGAAAGGACTGTACAATACAAGGAGACAGCACTATGTGCATTTCTAGACGTGGAGGGAACTCCCATCGCGGTGGTAAGAGACGCCATGGTCAGCAGAAAAGTTGAGGAATTCATAACAGATAGGACGGTAACCCTTTTAAGGAATCGTACCATAAGGCTATTAGAGGGAACTTACTGTAAACACATTAAACCAAGCACAGGCTGCCCCCAGGGGGGAGTCTTATCACCACTGTTGTGGTGTAGATACACTGATGACAAGACTTAAAGATCAGGGATTTAACGTGCAGGCGTATGCTGATGACCTGGTGATTACAGTGGCGGGGAAGGTAATACCTACTCTAGCAGAACTGCTTGACGCAGCACTACGCATTGTGGACGGATGGTGCAGGGATAAACATCTTAAGATTAACCCGCAGAAGATCACACTGGTACCCTTCACAACAAGAAGGAAAGTGGAGGGACCGAGACTTGCAGGCAGCAACCTAAGCTATTCCAGTACAGTGAAGTATTTAGGAGTCACTTTGGACTCGAAACTTAACTGGAAGGAGCACATCTACAACACAGCCAAGAAGGCCACACGGACCCTATGGGCATGCAGGAGGGTTGTTGGGAACAACCGGGGTATTACCCCTAAAGCTATGTACTGGATCTACACTGCGATTGTTAGACCGATAATTACGTATGGATCAATAGTGTGGTGGCACTATTACTAACAAGAGAATACTAGGCTCCCCGCAATATTGGGAAACAGAAACCGTGTCCAACGTTTAGTGCACATTGTGATATTATCCGGAGAAACCTGCAGGAACCAACTCTCTGCATGCCTTCGGACTATCAAGACCAGATAACCTTCAGCTCAAATTTTGTGACAATAATCAAAACAAGAGAGGAGGCGCTGGAACATAAAATGATACAAAGCCGGGTGGACTGCTATGGATGTACCGACGGCTCGCAAACTGAATTAGGTACAGGAGCAGGAGTGTGGATTCAGGACACCACACACAGTCTCAACATACCACTGGGCAAATATGCTACAGTGTTCCAAGCTGAGGTATTGGCCATAAATATGTGTGCGGACATCATGAACAGCGTAGGCCCTAGAGACAAACGCTTTACTATATTCTCGGACAGCCATGCCGCCATAAAGGCACTAGCTGCAAATAGAATAAAATCTAAGGTCGTACAGGAGTGTAAGGATAGCCTAAACAATCTGGGCCGGAAAAACGGCGTAAACTGGAGTGGGTACCAGGGCACTCTGGCATACCTGGAAATGAGAAGGCTGATGAATTGGCTAACATAGGAGCATCCACAGTACCTCTCTCACCAGAGCCAATATGTGGAATTGCACCGGCTGTTGCCAGATTGAGCATCCGTAGGTGAGCTGAAGCTGTACATAAGAGGAAATGGAGCAGAAGTACTACCCAGAGACAGGCAAAGCAGTTTATGGTCTTTGCGGACAAGAAGAGAACGGACACACTGCTTAACCTATGTAGAAGCAAAGTGAAAGTACTGACAGTTCTACTTACAGGGCACTGCAAACTACGGAGGCACCTCTACTCCATGGGACTCACCAATACAACATGGTGCCGATTGTGCTCTGAAGACGACGAGACCCCATAACACAATGTATGCAGATGCACGACACTGGCAGCCAAGAGGTATCTGAACGTCGGGACTGCGATAATTGATGATCCAAGGAGAGGATAACGGAGATGAACATTAAAACTCTAAGGAGGTTCATTTCTGATACGGGTCTGGAGTTGTAACAGAACGACACGTCGTGTGGCACAATAGGCCGTGTAGGCCTCGGTTAGCCGGGTACCTGGTTTCTAATCTAATCTAATCTAACGGAGCTGACGCTTAGGGTTCCTGACCTGCTGATTTGTATAGAACATTCTCCCTTGGAGATGATTCAAGGTTGTAAAGGGTCACCAATACTACCCGACCTCTCTGCTAATTTTCTGGGATGGGAGTCGGAAGATAAAGGCGCAACCTTTTCACAGCCTCTTAAGCCCAAAACTATTCAACTACTTTCATAAACCTCCTAAATTGGACACCGTTGATTATGTATAAAATGAAAATATCTACATATTGCAAAATTATATCAGTAAAAGTGAGGATGCCGTAAAAGAGAATCCAAGGCGTTAGCCACCGGACCACATGAAGACCCTTTTGTTATAAAACAAAATTACTATCTTTATATCTGTTATGTGAAGATCCGTTAATTTGCAGTGTTATGTTTTATGCCTTCCTAGCCTTGGTTCATTAGCTTAAAAGGAGTTTCCGTATATACTCCATAGGACACCAAATTAGATGAAATAGGTGGTTCAAATGTTTGTAAATATATGTCTTGTCGCGCTGTAGCAGCCTTAAAGTGTTACTGGTGAAATTTGATACAAAGATATTCTATATCAAACACGCAGATTTAGCCTTCTGGGAAACCGTTTTTTCGACGAGATTTACTCAAAACAAATCATAGTGATTACAGCCTTAGGAATCAGAATAAAACCATTTTCCGGTTACATAAGCGAAAGTTTTACCTGTAGATTAAAATCTTTTACACCCTAACAAATTTGTACAATTTAATATGTCGCTTTCTATAAATGACATTTCTCGGATTCTAACTTCATCACTATCTTGTCTATAACATTCGTTCATGTCGTAGCCTAACGCTTCTTGCAAAATGATCACATGCTGTTCAATATCATATATTCTGTTTCAGCATCACTGAGCTAATAGCTATTCATATGTATTTAGCTCCGTATTATGGAAAGTGAAACGCTGTTTTGGGCTATAGCCCCTCTTTACGCAAACCGAACTTGGCCAACGAAATAATTTGCGATGAGAATATCTCATGGTGTATAGAACAAAAATTAAAACTACGAGGACCTTTCAAATTACATGAACATTCATTGTCCTTATTGCGAGTACACCTGGCGATTGTGCCTGACATCAATGGGATTCCATAGAACTACTGATGTGATTAAAAATATATAGATAATTTAATTGATATTAAAATAGGAAAGTTAAGTTAGAAAATAAACGCTTCTGGTCGTACGTTCACAGGCGTGTGTCTGTTTGTATATGTACCTGAGGGTCTTTATGTACATATATAATGCTGTATTGTTTTTTAAAAAGTCTGATTTATCATTTTGTATTGTTTTTTTTTTAATTATATATCTTCAAAATTAAAAGATTAAAAAATGTAAATTTGATCAAATATTGCAACAGTGAACCAAGTGGTTGAATTGCTTAAAAGAAAAAAAAATTAAAGCTCATAATGCCCTAGAATGAGTTAAATTAATTTTCTATTTGCTTCACTGGATTCTTGTAACCTGTGCTGAGGTTATATTTAGACAGCAATCAGGAACAGAACATCATTCTGAGCCCCATTTCCATAGAGAAAGTGTGGAAGGTATAATTTAAATTATGAAGTCCAATAATTTTGTCCAAAAATATTGTGGAAATTGTCAGCATAAATCTTTATCCATATTTCTGATTAATGTATTAAATATAAAAATAATTATAATAATTGTCGGAATTAGGCATGAATAACATTTGAAAAATCTGTAAACACATTTTTTCTCGTTCCTCTCTCTTAGCACGATACATTTTAAAACTGTCTACTTGTAGGAAATCAGAAAGGTAAAAATGGGAAATACCTATGCTGAAGATTTTCAAGTCTCTCAGTTATGTTGAATAATTTATTTATTTATTCATTATGAGCTACGCAACTTTAGCGATAAGCTCATGATCAGAAAAATCTCTGTCTAGTCAAGAAAAAAAGAGAAAAAAAAAAGAAAAAAGAAAAAAACAAAAAAAAAACACAAAAAAAAACAAAACATAGAACAAAACGAAGACAAGAACAACCAGAACAATTTGATAATAATTTGAGTGACTTTTCACTGATGTGTGCAAATATTCGCGCATACATATGGGTTATAATGTATGCCTATATATCATATCCATACAATACTCATTCATAATTTTTAAGTATGTTCATACATCAAAAATGAAATCAAGTGAAAAAAAAAGAAAAGTAAAATATAAAACTAAGTGGTCACATTAAAAGATAAGAAAATGGCTAATATATAAACAAGTAATAAAAATGATTCTGTTGTCTCTGATTAACTAAAAAAAAAAAATAAATAATAATAATAATACAAGAAAAAAAAAGGAGAAAGGAGGAAATAAAAAAGAAGAAAAAATATTATATATAGCTACATAGATTCAGGTTATTTTAATGTGTTATATTTTGTTAAAATGTCTAAGTATTTTGTCGATGTATGGACTACCTTCAGTCAGTAATTCGTGAGGAATGTCTAAATCACTTCTAAGTCTACAGTCTGTCAGTATGTGTCTCACAGTCAAAGTCTCATTACAACTTGCACAGGTTGGCCTCTGCTTGTTTTCCATTAAATAAGAATGGGTTAGATGGCAGTGGCCAATACGAAGCCTAGCCAATAATTTAAAATCTCACTTGAAAAGAGTATGATTTTATTTCAGAATGTGTTATTATATTCCTTAATACTTTGGGTTATTTAGTAAGTAAGCCAAGTTGGTTGTTTAGTTGGATTTTTTAATGAAGAAATAAGTAAACGACCAATAATGACGTGCCGATGATCCTTGAAGGTAACAAATTTTCGAAGATTGTCAGTAATAAAAACCCCTTTAGAACCATTAGATATAGTAATATAAGCCCTTTAGAACGGAATCTATAGAGAAACCGCCCTGATAACGGACAAGCAGCTCAAATGAGCTCTTTCATACCGGTTATCTCCCTTCTCTATCAACGGGCTATAGGTTATTAAGATGCAAATTTGATATCATCTCATTTTGAAGTCAGCTATTGGCTAGACCATGTATAAATTATCTTTGTTTTGAAGGTTTCCTCAATTATTAAAATTTTCTCTTTATATAATTGTTTACGACTGAACAAACGAGATATAAAATTGTTTTGTAATTGGGTTTGTAATATTTTTACAAAAAACATTTTTTTTTTATAATCACTTTCTTATTTTAGTTACATCATAGTTTAAATTTTCCCCCGCAGAACGCTTAAAACATAAAACACCGTGATATTCACACTCTATATTTGCATGCAATGTAAATGGTCCATTGTTCATTTCAATTTAAGATTCACAATCAGTAATTCGACTTAAAAAATATTTAATATATTTTAGGCGATTATCAGAAGTTTATAGTAATATTTTTAATAATAATAGTTTAGATTTCTCATGTCATATTTTTATATGTTTAAAATAAATACACAATATATGATATTTATTATAAAGATATAAAAAGCTCGTTCTATATTAGAATTGTAATAAGAGCTAGTAGGAGCTTTTTCTGTTCTTCACTTAACAGTTTTTAGTTACTGTTTTTTCTCCCTAAGTATTTGAAGAATACTTCGATGGTCACTAGGAATAGCCTTGTAACTTCAAAATCTCAACTTTTCAAGCCAGTTCTTCAACAGATAAAACACGCTATTTCACGAGATGTCAAGAAACATTTTGTACTTAAATATGAATTCACATATATTTCTGACTTTTAAATGAGTAGTTCTTCCCCGGTCTTTGAATGAACATAAGGACTTGATAACGAAGAAAACGAACACCTATAATAAAATAATGAATTACCCAACACAAGAATAAATAACGGATTATTTTTCTTTCAACTTATTTTATCTGTGAGGAATAGCGTCGCACAGTGGGACGAAACGATTAAAACCGCAGACATTCAATGTCATACCTTTTAACATCCTCGCCTGAAAACTCAAAACCAAATGTTTTCGAGGGTGTAGATCTTAAATCTGAAGTCATTTTATTTTTATCTTGTCGGGATTTTTGGTCAATGAGCTAAAAGCCTAAAATTTCAGGTTTTATATTTTGCCGGAGTGGAGGTATAATTTCCTTATGTTTTTCTTGCACTGAATCCCATGAAATCCCACGCCACTCTAGTTTATAATGAGCCTTTTGAGTGACAATTGTTTCAATTTTTTTTATTTTACATTAAATCAAATTAGAAAAAAAAGGTCAGGGAAGCAAAACATTCCTGAACGAAAGTAAAAGCAATTTTTTCTCTCAATCTAATAATAAAACTATATAATGGGGAACGTTTTTGTAAAACCAGTATCGTTTGATTCATTGAATCCTACTTAATTTTTACTCTACTTCCATCAGCATGTCCTCTGAACTTACTTCTGGGAGTCCCTGAATACTTTATTCTAGGCCGCTTGCGATTCTTCTGAAAATGTCTCTAGATAGGGACTATTTAGGCATTATAACGCTTTCCATGATTTTTTCTCCGTGGATTAGAACTTTATGCATTGTGGCTGGCATGTAGAGCCAAATCAAACCAAATTTGGACGGTCGATAAAGGCTCCAAAGCTACACATTTGCTTTCAATCGGGATATTTTAAAGTGTACTAGGTTTGACATTATATGCAAGAAAGTTATAATGCTATGTTTATTTTGAGAACCATTTCTTACTAGTACCATCTAAGATAATTCAATAGTCATTTTTATATGGTTATAAATCTTCTTTAGAGATTTTAGTTTAAGTCTTTAGAAATGACTTAAATATTGCATTATCTCAAGGGGAGCTATTAAACTTCAAAACGTCACGTAAAGTTTTCGCATACAAATTTGTAAACCTTGGGGTGCTGATTTTAAATCCGCTATTATTTTTGGTGTGGAAAATGTATAATGCTATTTTACTTAAAAACATAAACACTTTTTTTAAATTTATTTGACGAAATGTAAATTATTGTTTAACGATTGTATTTTTTCTGTAATCTGCTCTCTAAAACAAACGAATTGGTGAAAAAATCATGTCGATATCATTTTCTAAACTCGTTATATATAATAAAACATTTCAACCTGTTCTATTTTATTTCTCGGCTCCTAAGGAGTATTGAACGAAACGCTCGGACACGTGTTGACTATTTTTCGATACAGAATCACCATAAAAAAAATGGGCCAAATCGGTGACCTTGCATGTGAATAACCTTGAGAGCTATTCGGCGATGAAGCTGTTTCCGCTATATGCCACTACTTGTTCAAACAATAATAGGGCTCCTGAGCCCCGGCGGATCTGGGCGGATAAAATGTTGACGTATATATCTTACTTAGGTATATCTCTTACTATATCTCTTATCAGATCCCCGACAACTCGCCCCACACTCTTCTATTTTCCTTTTCTTTTTAACTGCACCTATTTGTATCACAAAAGGTCTACAAAAACCACAAAAAGTGCTGTTTAAAAATTTAGTTTATTTTTTTCAGAAGCGTACACTGACCAAAACAAGCTCAAAAATATTTGCAGGTGAAAAAAAAGTATGCTTCTGTGCCACATCAATAATGAGTTGAACACAGAAATACGGCATAACCTAAGAAATTCGCGGGGAAAAGTTAAAAGTATGGGGTATTACGTTTATTTTTGCGCAGTCTGCTGTTTTTTCAGATTCCCTGGACTGTGTGGAACAAGTCCTTCTAGTTGTCGAACTAAAAAAAAAAAGGTTAAAATTCGGCCAATGTCGCGGGTTTTGGGCGTTTCTTCTCACTGTGCGTCGTCAAAATTTCAATTTTTTTCAAGCTGTTACCCGGTGTGCCATGCTAAACCTACGTTTTGCATCTGTTCGGGTTCACAGTTTCGAACCCTTTACCTCCGAACTGTGAGTCATAGACGATTTTAGCCCAGCCTTTGACACTCCCCGTATCAAGACCTACCTGTGTGCCAAGTTTGGTCAAAATCGTTTAAACGGTGTGGATTTGTATAAGGAACAAACAGACAGACACCTGATTTATATATATATATATATATATATATATATATATGTATATATATATATACATAAATTATGCAAGCTCGGATTTATTTGATAGCCTCTTGAAATATTACCTAATTGTGCGAGGAACTAACTTTATGACGGTCTATGTAAATTGTTACTTATAGCATCAACAAATGTAGGTCGCTTGTTTGTTGTTTTTATAAGTCGTTTTATTTCTTTTATGTTATAGAAGACAATAATCAAGGTAATTTTATATACTGAATGTGACGAATAAAAACAAACTTTTTCATACAGAAAGCAGAAAAAAAAAACAGTTTTAGCATTAATTTTTTCTTTGTACATTATGAAAGTACTTCTGGTTGACGTTTCTTGAAGACAATCAAATAAAAAAAAAAAAAAATAGAAATGTAAACGTTTTGATGAGAAGAACGTTAAATAAACAGTTATGAAAATTATGCCGGATTTACATAAGATCGGAACAATTAGGATTTTGTTGAATGGAGATTTGTTTGAAAGAGGAAATACTTAATATAATTTGGGTATTACGTATATAATTATGCATAATTATTAGGAACTATTGTTGAACATTAATTTTATTCTATTACTCTGATAACTGCTTATCATCATTTTAATTGTGCTGAAGACCAAAATAATATTTATAAAATGTAAATCTCTCTCAGTTGTGAGATTCAACTTCCACAATTACTCCTGAAAGCGTTTTAATTTATTTACCTTGTTCTCTGTCGGCGGAATGATATTGAAGTTGAATTACTTTTCGGAGCCACATATTTTCCCTGTTATTGTAGTAATCAACTCATAAAACTCATTCCATTATATATTTGTGTTTCTTTTAATGGCTAAAGTGTGGTGGGATTTTGTTCCCACTTTGCAGTTTGAATTATGAATTTTCTAACGCTTATTTTAAAACTTTTACTGTTATTAGAATATATCATTTTTTACATCAATTGTTAATCGATCTAAGGATCTAACATAGCACCAGCAATAATGCAGGTGACTCAGAAAACCCATTCTATTGTACAGGTTGGTCCCGAAGGAAATCGCCATACTTGAGGGGTGTGTACGCCAACTAGAGTGTAGTTGAATGCCACCAAGGAAAACTTTTTACTCGCATTATTCCCCAAAGATAGGCGTTTGTATGTTGTTGTTTATTCTAAACGCTAGTTTTTGACTATTTTTGCGCTATTAGTCGTTCACGCCATAGATAAAATTTAATTCTGATGCCATTTTCAAAATCTGCATTAAATTTCCTATGAGATCCCGTCTACCTTGTGCAAAACTTTCTCAAACCAAATTCACAGTAGCCATCCAAACAAATAACTAATATCACAAAATAAAAGTTTTTCATTTTTAATGTTCCACGCACCGCATCGAAGATTTTTTTGGTTAGGTAGATGGGACTCTCAAAAAAGTTACGTTATTTCACTACCTTTTAGTAGGTACAACCACATATTGGATACTTACATGACTGATTTGGCAGTAAGTGTTAAAGGTGAATAAACGCACAGCCGTCTGAGAAGTTTTCAGCAATCAGCAAGTCGGTTTATTTATCTTTTTTCACCAGTATTATGCAGTCCACTAAACGACTGCTTAAGAAGGGCTGATGAAGTACTTCAGCTTTTAGATGATGACCCTGCATGAATGTCTGGGCGGGTATGATTGGCAACCAATTTTTGACACCCATTATTCTTCCATGTACTTTAAATGCTGGCCTATTCCTGAATGTGCTGCTAGAATAAGTTATTGCTCAACTACACCTCGATCGCCCTTCTACTACTGAAGGAAGGGTCATCTTCAAAAAGCTGAAGTACTTCATCAGCCCTTCTTACGTGGTCGTTAAGGTGGGCGATTTCATTACGGCCATACGTAGGAGTAAGACCGGGGGGGGGGTCATTACGACCTGTATGTCTCATGCTTTGGTAGACGTTGGCAAACGTGTGTTTATCCGGAGCGCGACTATTAGGAAATCTACGCTGATATTCGCGAACCGCCTCATGACTGTTACCTTGGGCGACACCATACACGAAAACCATTTCAGCATATACTGTAAGGAAACGGCATTGTATTCGTTTGGTGGACAGCATAAAACTTTTCAGGCGGCTTTATGTTTATTCACCTTACTACCAAATCAGTGATGTATCCAAGATGTATTTGTACCTTTTAGAAGGTAGTGAAATAAAGCAACTTTTTTGAGAGTCCCTTCTACCTAAACAAAAAATGTTCGTGCGGTGCGTGGAACATTAAAAATGAAAAACTTTTATTTCGTGATAAGTTATTTGTTTGGGTGGCTGCTGTGAATTTGGTTTGAGAAAGTTTTGCACAAGGTAGACGGGATCTTATAGGACATTAAATGCAGATTTTGAAAATGTCAGAATTAAATTCTATCTATGGCGTGAACGACTAAGAGCGCATAAATTGTCAAAAACTAGCGTTTAGACAAAAAAAAAACAAAAAAAAAAACATGTAAACGCCTATATCTAGGGAAACAATGCAAGTAACAATTTCTCCTTGGTGGCACTCAACTAGACTTTAGTTGGCGTACATACCCTTCAAGTATGGCGATTTCCTTCGGGACTACCCTGTATATGTAGTATATGTGTGTTTCTTTGAATGATTAACTTATGGTGGGATTTTGTTCTCACTATGCAGTTTGAATTATTAATTTTCTGAAGCTTCAAAACTATTATTGTTATTAGAATATATATTTTTCTCAACATTTTAAATGGGGCTTAACAAGTCCTACTTTGTAATTACAACAGTTGGATTTTTATTATTTTTCGTCATTTGTTCCTCTTAATAACAGCATTGTTCAATAAAAAACAAGTACATTATACATGCGATTTTAACAATTGTTTAATTACTGTTAACCACTCGTAACTTAGTTTTGTAAATGTGGCCACTGAAGATATATCGTTCCGACGACCATTTATCCCCGTAGGAATACTGTCACCAGCAAAAGCTACTTTATGAAGTTAACTGAAGGATATAATCTGACACGCTGGCGGGGCTTAGTAAGTTAGGGCTTGCTTTTCGTTGGCTATCGGCCTACTCCAGGCTTCTTCTCTGCTATGAATAGGTTTTCGCGCAAAAAACGTATTATTTAATTTCACTGTATGGTGTTTTAATGAATGTTACCTTTCATTATTATGATACGGGTAATTGTTTTTTATCCTCTTATTACTGCGATGATATAAACTCCATTTGGACATTGAATCAAGAACTAGTAGGAGTTTTAACTTTCTTATTGTTCTACTTTTTTTATAACCTCGCTCTATTTAATATCATCTTCCCTTTGTGTGAGAAAAATTCAGTTTTTTTTTTTGTTTTTTTTTTAATTCATTTTTAAAATGGCGGAAGGTCATATGCATCTTTCTATTATATACATTATTTAATGATGTACATGTTTCGATGTTTCGCGGCTATAGACATTCGGTCCACCCCACTTTTCTTATTCTTGTTTCTTTTTTTTTTTTTTTTTTTTTTTTTTTTTTTTTTTTTTTTTTTTTTTTTTTTTTTTTTGCTTTGTACTTTGGATCATTATCCTGTTGAAATATAATATCTTCTTTTTGGCTTATAAAACTTGGCACTACTTACATGACTTGAAAATTCGTATATATTCCTCAGTGTCCATTGTCCCACCTATTCTTGTAATTTGTTTAAGGTTTCGGTCCTTTATGCACTCCAGACCATTTGACTGCCACCGACATATTTTCGAGTAGGCTGTAATTGCCTATTAGTAATGGGAGCCCTAGGTTTTTCCAAAACCATTATTGTCCGTAAGCCCAAAATTATTTATTTTTGTTTTTCTGACATCACTCTTCTCAAGAAAATAATTGTCCACTTTTCATGCTTACGACAAAATTGCAGTCGTAGTTGCCTGTGTTTTCTTGATGCAATGGCTTCTTTGCCTTTACCGTTGTCTTATATCCCTGACTTATTAATGTTTTTGGAATAGTCTCAGCATTAATGTGAAGCCCCAGGTGTCGATCTCGCCCATCCTAAACAGTCAGTAACTTGCTGTTTCTTTTTGAAATTTTTCTTGGTTGACCTCCAACACGTTTAGAACAGTAAAGAGTTTTTTTTTATCACAAATCTACGTTCTGTAAATACATTCAAACCAACTCGACCACAATTTTTCTCATCGAAAGGCCTTCAATGGCCAAAAGCTTAATACTGTTATTTATATCAGAGAAAATAGTTTTTATCTGGTTTGTTTAATATTTATCTGCCGTAAGATAATTTTTTATGTCCGTTCTGCTTGGTAGTAACTATTTTAAATAATTAACTTGACACTTGACAACTTGAACTTCAGTGCACAATAGTCATAAAAAAACTGTTGCAATGAATTAATAACGGAAAGCGTGTCCCTGAGAGTGCTAACAATGACTAATCCCCTCAAAATCCTTTTAGAATTATATCTCCTAGTCCCATCTAAATTATTTTGACCCGCAGTAGTAAACATTACGCTGATTTAATTTTTTTTCTATAATATAAATAACTTACATATCATTGCGCCGGTTTGGTGAATCACTGTATTTCATGATTTCCAAATGACTCTAGGGATGATAACGTAATGGTATCGGTAAGAGGACGTAGTTCCTGCGATTCGCGCGTTTTTTGCTAGGTGTCTTTTTAATATCACTATTGCCCAACATTTTAGACGTAATTAAAGCCATAAAACTAACTATTAGAAATGGTAATTGCCGTAACCTCAAAAGATGAATTTCCCAAGAGCGAAAATCAATGGCCGTACTGTTATCTATTTAATTGAAGGTGTTGATTATCTTGAGGATAATGAGAAATTCTGACACAGTAATCCGGATAAATCAACGCCGCGTTACTACTTGCATACAGTTAACCCGCATGACTTCTCAGAAATGATGGCTTAGTATACACCGGTTCTTAATTGGGTGGTAATGGTTGGGCGTAGGAGTCGTTTAAAGAAGTTAGTCCCGCAGAATCCGTGTTATTTTAGCCTGTTTCCATATCATATCTCTACCAGATATGATTTACAAAGCATGGAAGGGTCACAAAAATGTGATAACCGCCCGGAAGCATCAGCAGCCGATTGTTTGCTAATAGAGAAGGCATCTGTTTATTATGTTACACCCATTTTACTGTTAAAAGAATTTAAAATACGAGGAAGAGTGATAGAGCTTTTAATTGTACGAAGCTAATGTTTTCGAATTATGCAACAACATTTTTCCTTACTGAAATCGTAAACAATGCATTGTTTTCTCCTCATATTCTCGCGGATTCGGATTATGTGTGAAACAAATACGACATTTTTAATAGTAAAATATTTTGAAAAAATATAATTTCTTACCTATAATTGACCTTCGAAGTTGCTAAAATCGGATTTTTTTTTTTTAAACTGAGCCTATCGAAACTGGTCTATTTATACAGCAGAAATTCTCTTCTGCAGAGTTAAAAAAAAAGAAGAAAAAAAAAAATAATCTTTATGTCTTCTGCTGAGTCAGTGATATAACCCGGTGATTTATGCCTACTTTTTTTTTTAAGGAAAAGCTCGCTTTTTGACAAATTCACAGTAATGTGGTGAATTTGGTCCATTTTTTCCCGTGATTCTGAATCGAAAAAAAGTCGATCGGTGTCCGAGCGTTTCGTCCAATGCGCCTTAGGAGCTGAGGAATAAAATAAAATAGGTTGAAGATGCTTTATTTTATACAAGGAGTTTACAAAGTGACATCGACATGATTCTTTCACCAATTCATTTACTTTAGAAAGTAGATTAAAGAAAAAATACAATCGTTCAACAATAATTTTTATTTCCTCAAATAAATTCAAAAATATTCTTGCTTTTCAATTAAACTAGCGTTATTGATTTCTTAAAACGAGTAATAGGCGATTTAAAATCAGCACCCCAAGAAACCCTAATGTGTTAAATATCATTGAAAACAAAAAATAAAAGTAATAATAGTTTCCTGTCCATTAGAGACAAAGAAGGTAAGCGACAAATTTACGTGACGTTTTGAAATTCAATATCACGCTTTGAGACAATCCGATGTTTACGTCGTTTGGCTCTTTGAAAGGAAGAGATTTTCCTTTTACTAACCATATAAATAACTATTGTATTATCAGAAATGATTCTTGTAAGATGAGGTTCTCAAAATAAAAATATAATTAAAACTGTTTTGCATATAACGTTGATTCCAGTACACATAGAAATACCCCAATTGAACGAATGTGTGTAAAATTGAGGCCTTTGAAGAATTATTTTTAAAAATGTTTTCATTTCGTTGATACATATGAAAAGTTTCTACACTAAGGTACTCAAATTATACCTGGTAAACTCGGCAAGATGTGGATAGATTTTTAAAAAATAATAATAATTAAAGGAATTCTCTGAAAGCACCATTCTCCAGCTTAAGGTGTTCCTTCCGGCATTTTTTAGAGCCGGAATAGGAATTGTTACCTATTCGATGACTGAATTTTTCCATTCTGTCCTCGCATACCCTTAGCCATAGAAGAGCACAAACCTACTGCACGCTCTCCTCGGAAACAATGAAAAGAGCCGAGTACTTCCGAAGCTGGCCGATCATTCACACCCCCATGCCGAGTGGGTCGCAAGCCCTTCAGTTGTTCGGAGACCAGGAGCGGAGATTGCTACCAGCCAGGACCACCAACCAAATCCACCCCGCGACATTACCAACTCTCTAATCAGGTCTACATATACACCATAAATATATAACAAAAAAAAAAGTATTATATTTTTTCTTACTTGTCCAAAGTATATCCATCCTTATAGGTAATATTTGATTATTATAATTTAAGTAGCGATGTAATTTATTCTTCCACGTTAAAAAAAACCTTGGTTTTTTATATTTTAAAAAATCTGTGATCCCATTGATTTTTTTTAATAATAAACAAAATATAAAAAATGCTACCAACTTTTCAGGCCTTAGTTTTTCATCACTTCTGGATCTCGGGATACTCTTACAGGAATATAATTTTCTTCTTCCTCAATGGACATTGCTCTCGACTGTATTATGATTTAGTTTCCTCACGTTCAGGGATATAAATTGTTTTTATAAATAACTATCCTGTTGTTTCTAATTTAAACACATTATTTTAATTAATTAAGTACGAAATGTTTCTCCTATGTATACAGGACGTACATAAATAATGTTCTACATTCTGTATTTATGACTCATGGAAAAAATGTTTGATTTTGCGTTACAATTTGTATTAATCCCTGCACATTTTTTTTTTGTGCGATAAAAGTAGTACTTCTTAGAAAGAAAGAACACTTTATTAAAATAATTAAAGTGATGCTGCCCAAATTAATGGGGTTGATAAGCGACAGAGCTCTTTAATCAGACGTCAGATAAATGTCTTGATGTGTTCTCTTGGTTTCAAGCAAAGGGTTAGTTATGTCAGGGATACGGAAGTTGTATTGAAGATCAATATTGTACGCATGGTTGTGCCTCACGCTGGTGTTTCATTATGGTTCTTCATTAATTGTATTTTTAACCGTAGATGTGATTATTAATAATTCCGAGCGAGTCTACTAGTATTTGTTCGGCTAAGATCGGGTGGATATTCATAACTAGGCCGAGTTCCTGAAAGAAAGTACTTTTATCCTTTGAATTATTTTCTATTTCACAAAAAATACCCAAAAACAAAACAACTAAAGGACTAAAAAACTAAGGGATATGAGCGCATTAACGGACAGTATAAATTTGAATAAAAGAGACTGAATATACAAATTCTTTGAGTTTTTTTTTTGTTCGAATTTAATTTAAATAATATACACTCTTTTCTAAATGTTTGATGTGCTGAGCCATTACTTATATTTAGAAGCTATTAATTTTCAATTAATATGAATAAAGTTTGTTGTTTTGCCACAAACTAATTATTATTATAAAAAATCTTGTGTTTGTAATAATAATGGCTTGACGTCAGCGTAAAAATGTTTATGAAATGATTTGATTTGACACAATGATTGTCCTTCCTCTAATGACAAAATGTTTTCATAAAAATAAGTTAATAATAAAATCTTCCTATCTCTTGATGTGACGTGCTTCTGGAGTAGATGTTTATTTATCTTCTATTGAAATTACTCTTATTCAGTATACTTTTCCTATTAGACCAATCAATTACTGTCCTATACTTATTGAAGGTGTTCAATCTTTTAATGTCCCTCTGAAAACATTGATTGATAATCACAAATATTTTGGAATGGTAGATTTGAAAATAACACGATAAAGAAGACATTCAACAGCATTTTAAGTAGTTTTTTTAGAAGTATTCTATTATTATTTATCTTTATTGTCGATCTGATATAATATAAATGAATTAGGAAATTCTTTATTGACTGATTAAGACTTTAATTAGAATTATTACTAATTGAAATATTTTGGTAAAGGACTTCGTATATTTCATAGGTGCTAGGTTAGTTAATTGTGCTCTTGCAACTTTGAAGGTGGATTCTGGATTTACATTTTTATAATAGTTGTAATTTTGTAAGCTACCATTGTCTTTTCATTTAAAAGTGATTTTTAAAATTTGAGATTTTAAAAATAAATGTTCAATGCAGAAGGTAGGCGATTAGTTTTTAACAGTTACTGTCTACTTATCGTTTGTCTTTATGAACTATTTAACTTTCTAAAATGTTTCGCCCACTACTAATGTGAAGGGAGGCTCTATAAGTTATAAAAAATAACGGAATAGAAACAGTTATTAGTTTCTTTTGAACTTTTGTGAAAATTTAAAAATATGTTTTTCATTTCATACCTTGTATTATTAGAATACTCATTTTACTGGTTTTTTTTTGGGTTTTTTTTTTTTTTTACGGGGCATGACATAAATCTTGGCCATTAATGCCGACGTCCAGGGTGCAGCTGAGATGAGAAACTTTCTGGCGCCAGTGGGGATCGAACCCACCATCTCCCGCTTATGAATCTAGCGCGCTAGCCACTAGACCACGGGAGACTCCTCATTTTACTGTTAAATGAAATTTAAAATATTTTCTTAAGTCGTATAACTAGAATACGCATTTTAGTATTAAATTCATTTAAAAACAAAATAAATTAAAAAATCAGGTAAATAGAGAAGGAAAAGCGTTGAAAGAACGAAACCAAGAACAGTGCAGTTGTAAAAAATACTCACACAGTATCTTCGAATTCCGCTCGGAATATTCTATTTCTATTTTTTTTTTATTTTAAAATTGTTTCTCATTTTACGTATTCTGATTTACGAACAAATACATTTGTCCACTAAACGCAATTAAAAATATAACAAGCAATTATTAGCGAAAGGAAGCACACAAAAAGAACCGAGAAGAAGAAGTTTGGGCTCTTACTTCTCCGAATGACATCGTCACATCGGAATATGCGCCATAGTCTATTATGTAGAGAATTTAGTAAGCGTTCATATATATATATATATATATATATATATATATATATATATATATATATATATACGAAGATCCCGCCCGTTAATAATTTCTTTTCACGAATAACTTGTTTACTACAAATGTAACCAAAACTTAAGCACATTAGTTTGGATAAATGTCAAACTTGTATAAAATACTTCAACTGAATTCAACGATTTTGTGGACACAAACTGAAATTCATTAGAATATCAACTTTTCTCTAAAATAGAATTTGTTGAGCCTAAAAGAGTAGGCAAAGCGTTTCCTGGATTTTTCCTGCGCATCTACTTCTAAAGCTATTACTCCCGGGCGATATACAGGTGCTCTTCCTAAACATCCTTGGTTTTATTTTTTAAAATCACTAAAAAAACTCTATGTATCAAGTTCGTTATTCATATTCCCATGTCTTACGTAAAAAGTCTAGCATGCTAGCTATCCTGCCAAGCCCCATTATTTTTTGTTATTGAATATTAAGTACCATTATGGACGATTTTTACTTTGTATAAAGAGACATAAATGTAAAAAGAGGGAATTCAGAAATGTATTGAAATAAAGAATCTTGTAACGAAAAAGAAATAATAAAAAAATATATAATGATGGTAATCAACAGAACGATTTACACTCCTTTCGTCGTCCCTATACTTTAAATTGGAATATTTGGCATAATTATTGCTGTGAATCTTGATTTATAAAAGATAGGGTTGATTTATGTTTTTATGTAGTTAATGTATGATTCTATTTGAATTGTTTTTTAAAACATTATTATTCTGTTTAAGATAACAGAATAACAAGTAGCATGTTAAAGTTATTAAAATTGTCTTATTATTCATTTTAAACATTTTCTCTCTCTCTCTCTCTCCCCCTTCTCTTTTTCTTTTATATATATATATATATATATATATATATATATATATATATATATTTTTATTCAATATCTCCTTTATTGATATTTACAATCTGTACAAATATGTACAATAAGTAAATTTGAACTAACAATGGCAACACACTGGATGAGGGGAGACGGCAGACATTACTGCTACTCCCAATAAAATTGGTTGAACTATGTACACTATTTACAATATTTTTACAATTTCTTGCAATAAGTTGTCTCGTGGCCAATGGCGGTTCTTTTATATATAAATATATATATATATATATATATATATATATATATATATATATAAAGGTCGTCACATTGTTTCATTTAAACGTCACGGTCGTTTTCTTTCCGGCTAACAGAAACTATTCTACCTAATTTTGTTGCAATTCGGGAAAATCCATGTTTTCCTTTATATGTGTCTTTAATTTCCCGTTGATGAGAAGGTTCGTAAATATTTTAAATTTTATTGGAATTAAATTGATTTGTAAATCCATAGGGGTATTTCATAAATCACAGACTTATGCACTAGAACGGCGTGAGCCTTCCAATACCTTACCATTTTTTTTTGTGTCATAATCTTTAAACATTTTGTACGTTTCCTTGGGAAGTGTCACTTTAAAAAATAAATAATAAAAAAAAAATAATTAAAAAAAAAAAAAAAAATCAATGAATAATTCATATAACCAAGTAGCATCTGGCCGGATTCGAAAACATTTCTTACAGCAGAATCATTCATATCATTATATTGTATTGATAATAAATCTAAAGAAATATATTTACGCCTAAGCTTCTTACATAGAGTTGGATTATATTAAGAATTTGTTTTTCACTAAGATTAATTAGTATATTCATTGAGAGAGATCGTAGAGCGTGAAGCTGGATGGAGAAATGATGTACATCCTTGAGGCATAGTCCTTCTTCTCATGGCCCTGAGGAAGGCTTGAATTCCAAGCCAAAACGTCGGTGATAATACAACACATATTCTGATAAAAATGTAGTTTTGTTAAGATACCATGACCGAACCCTAACTATAGCTAAACTAATATATGTTACAATGAACAGATCGTTCATTAACTGAAATGAATAAAAGTAAAAGCAACGTTTCTGTTTTTATGTTGAAAAATGGCATATATATCATGCTTTACCGTATGAAATGCCAGTTTTGTTTACTTTGCGATTTAATCCTTTCCCTTTTTTATTTCATTATTTACAAACATCATTGTTATTCATATAAAATTAAAGCTCTTTTATTCCTATTATTTAATCAGTAACTTGCGTACTGTGTCGTGAGAACGATCCTCTGAGAAAACAATAAAACTTAAATTATGGCGCTAACGGAAATCTGTATTATTTTTCGTTATGAATTTAAGCTCTGTCATAGCGCTGCTGAGGCTTGTATGAACATTAACACGGCGTTTGGGGAGGGAACGGTGAATCAACGAACTGTTTACCGGTGGTTTTCCAGGTTTCGAAGTGGAAATTTTGACCTTGATAACGAGGAGTGAGGAAGGCCAGAAACCAAGCTTGACAGTGACCACCTAAAAGAAAGAATTGAAGCTTGTCCCTCAAAAAGCACTAGGGAATATGCCAAAGAACTCGGAGTAGTAGCCACGACAGTTTCAAGACAGTTGAAGGAAATCGGCAAGTCCAAAACTGACATTTCATACGATACAGCCTGATGTATATATATATATATATGTTAAATATTACGTTAATAGTCGTACTCATAACTTTATATTACATAATATAAAAAGGATTGTAATATTTGATTATTCCGTGTATTAAGTTGGATTTAGGTGCATTTCTTACATACTTCTAGAGATCATTATGTTCTGAAATTTTAATAGCAGACTGGATTTTAGAGTCCTTACTTTTATCCTACAGAACCTCCCGCTTCCCTCATTCACGGAGGAACTACATGAGCTTACTTCAGGGTTTATACTGTCTCATCAGTAGAACTGTACAAGTTTAAATCCAGTGTGCGTAAATTGAATTTAAGTGAAGATAATCTTCTACTCAAAAGTATGGTGTCTTTCACTTGAATAACTTTAAGAAAACAATACTTGGTTTCTCATGTTGTTTTCCAGGGTTAATATTTGATTGTATCTAAAAATGATAGATGGAAGATTCTATTTTAGTTGATGGCTGTCTTTTGTGGAAAATATATTATCAAACGTTTTAACTTGGCTTACTCAATTATATTTAAATAAATTATACGGGTCTATAGTGAATCGGCAGTCGTGTTATCTTTGAGGTTGCTGTTTTTTTTATAAGCTCTTTTCAATTATTGATCATTTATTTATATTTATTTGTAATATGTAATTTACAATGAGGTCACCACACTCACGACGTAACCGGATAGGTAATACAAAAGATGCTGTAAGATCTTGGGGTCTTAAACTGCATTTATTATGGATATCAAGATACACAATTTTCCTTATTTGGGTTCAGTAATATAATACTTTTTTTATAATTTATTTTACGATCTCCGTAACGACGGTGATTGGATCTTTTTAAAATATAACAAATACAAATTTATTTGTCCACAAATATCAGTAACTTATAGAAGTAAATGTAACAAATGCTTTAAGATAACACAATTCAACATTTAGTAGATTTGTGCACAAAATTAAGGGATAAACATTTTTTATAGCATTGCAATAAGGTAAGACAGATACACAGATGGTAACAAATCTTGATGGTTTCTCAGGTTTTGATTTTAAAAGAGTTTCGCGCAAGCATCGTCCATATTGTCTCCTCTTTCCTCTGCTGTCTTCTGTAAAAGCCCGGAATTATGTAATCTCATTCCTAAGTAAGTATAATTTTCGACGATTACCTACTTTGCTCTCAAGAAGATAGTAGTAGATCTATTTATTCGGCTGGTTGGGCTGGTCGTGTTTACCTGAAGACAATTTCTTCTACCTGCAGCGTTCTTGTAAATCAAGAATGTAAACAGCGAAACGTCTGGCCACCTGGCTGAGGAATCTTACTTAGTCATGTATCTTCTGTGTGACGGACGTTTTTGTTGTAATTTTCATTACCCCCCCCCCACTCTGATTTCCCCCATGGCTAAGATTGAATTATGATGAGAAAGTTAAAATATCTATATGTATAAAAATCACGTGTCTGTCTGTTTGTCCGTTTGTGTGTTTGCTCCTTATACAAATCCACACCGTTTGACCGATTTAGACCAAACTTGGAACACTGGTAGGTCTTCATCGGGGGAGTCTCGTAGGCTTAGTCAAAAACGACTATGAGGTGTCTGTCTGTATGTTTGTTCCTTATACAAATCTACACCCTTCGTCCGATTTTGACCAAACTTGGAACACTTGTAGGTCTTCATCGGGGGATTCTCGTAGGCTTAGTCAAAAACGACTATCAGCTGTCTGTTTGTATGTTTGCTCCTTATACAAATCTACACCCTTCGACCGATTTTGATCGTGGAAAGTCATAGGCTGGAGGTCTATGACTCACAGTTCGGAGGTCGCAGGCTCGAAACAGTGAACCAAAATAGTTACAGATTTGTTTTATTAGATTTTAATATTAATTATTTGGTTCCTTTTTTATTTTTGCTTTTATATGTGCAGAAAGTAGGTGTAGCATGGCACGCCGGGTAACAGCTAGTTATTAATAAAAGCCGAATAATATACACGCTGTATTTTAGCTATAAGCACAGAGTTTTCACTTTTTATTAATAACGTTTTTTTTCCCTGTTTATTTTCTAATTACATGATCTGAGCGTATATCTCAAAGGGACTTTTCACCAAATAATCCATTCTTCTAGAGTGGAGGATTCAGCTCTCGTCCTTAGCTTTGAGCGACATAATTAATTATATCGTTAAATTGAAACGACCTCTCGTTGAATTTTAGAGCCTCCCTTTGACTTTGTTTTGCCTTTCCTTTCCTACTACACTTTTCAACAAATCAACATTCCCTCTTCCGAGCTATATTCATTTTAGCGTGATTCCTCCTTCCTTCCATATGGCCGCCATGATGTTGACCCGATGACTGAATATGGAATTGCCTTCCAGGAAACGTCATTATTCAGGAATCATAGATCACGAAAATAAAAGTGGTTCAAATTTATGTATTCCTATATATTATATATATATATAATTTGAACAAATTTTATTTTCGTGATTTATGAGTATTTCCCGATAGCGTAATCAGGTCAACGTCATAAGCAAGTTTCTACCTTATAGAGGGAAGGGGGGGGGGGACGAGCTAAAAAGAATATAGCGAGGAAGAGGAAATGTTGAACGCTGCCAATCGCACGTTTCTATCTCGGTCTGTTCCATACAAATGCCGTTATAAAGATTATTAAAAAAAAAAAAAAAAAAAATAAAATAAAATAAAATATGTGTCTTTCGTAGGAAAACCAGAATTATCTCTGCCTGTGCACTTTATTGTCCAACGTTCCATTATTTTTTCTTTATGCACTTTAAATTTTAAATTGTCTATTTTAAACATTTTATAAATATGATAAAAATAAAAAAAAGTCTTGCTAGCGGTAAATTTTCGAGGATCACTTGTCTTCGAAAAATTTTTCTGTTTACTGCCGAATATCTCATAAGTCCGAATCGCAGGAACTGCGTCAGCTTAGCGCGGTTTCGTTCTTATCCCTAGTGTCATTTGGAAAGAATAAAATAGAAACAGTTATTATTTTGGTTCCACGCGTCGTGAAATGCTTTTATGGCCCATGACACAAAGGGCCAACCAGCCCTCTCTACTGGCAGGGCCGGCCAGTCCTCACCATCCACCATAACCAAAAGAAATATATATTTCACAGTTCAATGCATTGAAAAATATCAAAATATTTCTTATTTTCCTGTCTTCTTTTACTGTAATACTAATTCTATAAATAAATGCTATTTAAACCAAAAATAACCAATTAAAAAGTGAGCTAAACAACTACAAAAACTCGTTGAAAAGAACAAAACAAACACATTTGAAGTTCTAGCACTTATTTCTCCGATTGATAACGCCTAATCGAAAATTCTTTCTGAACCTTTTTTGTAGAAAATTTTGTAAGCTTTTGGATGATTACCCGTCCAATTACCATGATTTCCTGACCGTTTTCGAGATATTAAGGAAAATATAAAATATAGTTCCCATAGCTTTTCATGTCCATAAATAAAATATTTTATTCTAATCCTTCCAAACGTAACCAAAATTTAACCATCTTTGTTTATATGAATTTCAAACATGCAGAAAATAATTTAACTGAATCCCATGACTCTAAGTACCCAAACCAAAAACTTGATTCAACGACTATTTTTCCTCTTTTCTCGTAAACGGTTAAAGCTATGGCCTTAATAATGGATTCATTCGTTTTCCCTGGCCACGAAGCCTATAAAATCAGTACTTGCAAGCATATCCAGGACCTTGAGAGAGTAAGGGCGAATCAGAAAAATCTACTTTTTTTTATTTCATTTTCTGATTCAGAAAGATTTAGGTAACGAGACGCTTCGCCTTGTTTCTCTGGTTCTCCTTTAGTTCTCTCACAATTTAAAGTTAAAATGAATAGCAGCATCTTCACGAAAAATTCAATGTCCTATTTTCCTAGCATTTTTTTACGCATTGATCACTCGTAAAAATTATAATTAAAACATTAAATTTCAATTGGATACTTTTTCAATCCGATTTATGAATCAGCATTCCATAGAGTAAACCTTTGCCCTTGCTATCCTAAAGCGCTTCTGGAACTTTGACTTCGATTTCCTAACATCCGGAATTCGTGATTCGCCCTTACTCTTCCAAGGTCCTGATGTAAGCGTAACGATTTTTTTTTTGTGCGAATTTCACTCCAAAACATATGTTCCAGTGGACGGATTCTGGCGGTTAACGAACTTGGCCTTTCCAATTAGACGAAAGATTTTTGTGCCAAATTGCATCAAAATCGGTCCATTTTTGGAGCAGGTACACGCGAACATACACATATCTATCTATCTAGGGGTCTCCCCGTGGTCTAGTGGCTGACGCCATAGATTCATATACGGGCGATGGTGGGTTAGATTCCCACAGGCGCACAGTGTAACGTCCAATGGACAAAAACCTAAATTTTTGTTTTCTTATATTTAATTTTTAATCCTCTTGCTAAGTTTAGAAACTATTCAAGGAATTAAAATCGTATAAAACTAATAAATATTAGCTTTATTTTGATCAACAAACACATTAGCAGTATTATAAACAAGGCAAAGTCTTTAAAACCTGCTTTATACCAACAATCAGTTTGAACCTCTGCCGTTGAAGATAGGACAGTGTTTTTAATAAGTCATCCGAAGGAAATTACGTCAACTATTCCTATTTTATCTGATATAATTGATTATGAGTAATTACTCCCTCATTATTTATCCTGAATTATTCTTCATTGATCTTTGAAATGTTTTTTAAGTACAAAACGTTGATAGACCATAACAAAAAAACTTCATCTGAACACATACCAAGATTTTTAGAGCTTAAAGTTTACCTCAAGTATAATGTACTGAGGGCAATTTAGTTTGCCGAAATTGGCCGATTCCAAAGATTTTTATTTTTAGATCCATCATCATTTTTTCTTCCAAATTTGAAAAAAAAATTGTGGATAAATCCAAGAAGACGGTATTAATGCTTGGGCAAATGAGTCAATTTAAACTGCAGGATGCTCCTAAAGAAATATTAAGCAATACTAAAAAAACTGCCAGTTTAGTACTACATTGTATGTAAAAAGTCCGACTCGCAGGAACTGCGTCATCTTAGCGCGGTTACGTACATCTCGAAGAAATGGAATAGATTAGCATCACAAATCACTGGAAACTGACAGTAGCCATCTTACACAGAAGCGGATAATTCTTAATCTGTATAATTCAATACAATTATGTACTGAAAATTTACTTATTCTTTGACTGCTGCTGAGAAGGCTCTATTCTAAACAACCAAAAATTCGTTGTCATTTTAAGTTCCTTGTTTAACTAGCAAATTCGTCTTACTGTTATAATCAACTGTAAATATGTGCTGCATGGCGAATTCCATTCTTTCGTGGGTTAAATCTTTCTATAAAATAAGAAATAACGATAACTTCAGTTGGAGGCTATGCGGAAGGTTATATAGACAGCAGAATTCAGAACAAAATACGTCATCATGATTAGCCACTGCCATCTTGATTACCACACCCACTCCATACTTATTATTACTAACACCTCTCACCATTTCTTAGCTTATTTTACTACTATTCTAATTTTACTGATAAATGCAATTTAAAACAAGAAAAAACCAATTAAAAAGTGAGATAAACAAAGAGAAAACCCCTTTCAAAACAACAAAACAAACATTTTTTACGTTTTAAGCGCTTATATCTCTGATTGACGTTGCCCCATCGAATATTGCTTCAGAACCTTTTTTGTAGAGAATTTAGTAAGCATTCAAATGGTCACCTTCCACTTAGCACGATTTCCCAACCGTTATCGAGATATTTACGAAAAATGTATGAATATCCGAAAACTTTTCATGTGTATACAAAAATATAACTGTGTTTTGTAACTCCAAATATAACTAAAATTTAAACATCTTAGTTGGGATTAATTTCCAAGTTGTAGAAAATTTTTCAATTGAATCCCGCGATTCTAAGTACTCACAAAAATATAATGACTTACAAAAACATTGATTCCACTTTTCTCAGAAACGGTTACAGATATCGTCTTATAAATGGTTTCATTCGTTTTCTTATGTTAAGAAACCTATAAAACAAGTACCTGCAAGCATATAAACTCAAAAACGTAAACGTTAAGATTTTTTTGTGCGAATTTCGCCCCAAACACTATCTTCTAATGGGCGGATTCTGCTGGTTAACGAACTTGACCTTTCAAATTAGACGACAGATTTTTATACCAAATTTTGTTAAAATTGGACCATTTTTGAGCTTGCTAGAGTGCGAACAGACAAGCATATATATAAATATATATATATATATATATATATATATATATATATACATATATATACAAATTTGGGCCACCTATATTTTCGTGATCTATAGGGTCTGAAACGTGAAAGTTTCTAGTCGGCACTTCCGGATTGCGTCATGAGGTCAACCTCATAAGCGGGTTCTCCCTATGGAGATAGGGAGTAACCGCGCTAAAAATGTGGGAACGTGTTCACCGCAGAGAAAAAAACTCTTATATAAATAATGGTTGAAGCAATATATCAACTTAGAAGAAATTGTTATTAATTTTTATCAAGAAAAAAAATATTCACGCCCTGATGGCCCTTCCGGCTTCCTTAGAAGCAGACTTAAAAAAGAGTTTACAGCGTTGTGTGACAGATCGAAAATGCGCCGGGTTCTTCTGATATCTGGCCCAAAGCTTTTTTTACGGAGAAATTATATAAAAAGGCAAAGCAAAATCAGTCCGGACATTAATGAATGTATAATAGAGGATGGCTTTAATAATCAAATATACAGGGTGTCCCACATAGAGATGTCATAATTTTAAGGGTTTATTCTGCATCTCATTTGTAGTAGGACGCAGAAATGTGCGTCCTATCTCGACAAGTAGCAGAGCTATTTAAACCTTTGTCTATTTTTAAAACTATAGGGTTTTCTTATGAAAAACTGTGTTTTCCGGACTTCTGGTCTATGTATCGTAAATGCCGACCACATTTTTAGAATCTACATTAAATTTTCAATAAGAAACACCCGTTATTGAAATGTTGTCATGTATATTAGGAGCTACACTAAGAGGCATATAAATGTGAACTATTGTTATTAGGGTTTTCCTAACTCATTCAATATTTTCCTAATCAGCTATTTGTAGACTTAGCGGTTTGCCTCCGCCTCAAAAGTTGCCTTATTTAATAAGCTTTAAAATGGTAGCCTGTTGTTTCAAAAACAAAAATTATTTATGTATATTTGTTTCTGATTTCTAAGTCAAAACCTGTACATATGCTTTAGTGTGAAGAAGGCATTACGAACACATTATTTAATTTCACGCGAATATGGTGATGTCCTATCCTTCCAACATTAGGTATCCACACTTTTTGCTCAGATTAAGGATTAGGGGACACCTTGGGAAGACTAAAAAATGGCAGAAGAACATTTTGAAAATAATGACAATTATTGTTGACATAATAAATACATATGTTTTATTTTTATGCTTTCAGGGTCTTGTTTTATGAAATTTCTCTTTTTAAGAGTAGTATAATAGTCTTTTCATTTAAATCTATTTTTTTCGCTTTATATTTGCAGGAGAGAGTTTTTTCAATGCAATTTATAATGAATAATCCAGTTACTTTTAAGCAATAACATACGTATAAGCAGAAATTGTAGTGTCTAATTTTATTAAATAGAATAGAATTAAAAATAGAAAATTTTTAAAACAGGACCCTCAGGATTTGTTGAGTTAAAATAAAAACAATAATTGTGATTATTTTAAATATGTTCTTCTGCCATCTTTCACTCTTTCCAAGGTGTCCCCTAATCCTTAATCAGAGCAAAAAGTGTGTATACCTAATGCTGGAAGGATAGGACATCACCATATTCGCGTGAAATTAAATAATGTGTTCGTAATGCCTTCTTCACACTAAAGCAAATGTACTGGTTTTGACTTAGAAATCAGAAACAAATATACTTAAGTAATTTTTGTTTTTGAAACAATAGGGTACCATTTTAAAGCTTATTCAATAAGGCAACTTTTGAGGCGGAGGCAAACCGCTAAGTCTACAAATAGCTGATTAGGAAAATATTGAATGAGTTAGGAAAACCCTAATAACAATAGTTCACATTTATATGGCTCTTAGTGTAGCTCCTAATTTAAATGACAACATTTCAATAACGGGTGTTTCTTATTGGAAATTTAATGTAGATTCTAAAAATGTGGTCGGCATTTACGATACATAGACCAGAAGTCCGGAAAACAAAGTTTTTCATAAGAAAACCCTATAGTTTTGAAAATAGACAAAAGTTTGAATAGCTCTGCTACTTGTTTCTGCGTCCCTGAACTACAAATGAGATGCAGAACCCCTTAAAATTATGATAGCTCAATGTGGGATATCCTGTATATTGGTTTCGATATAAGTTTACATTCTCAAGAATCGAAAAACGATTCAGACTCGGCATTAAAAAAATATTTAATAATTTCATAGAAAATGGTAAAATATTATTATTCTACGGCAATATTACTATAAGTATAATTTACTAGTATACTATTACTACATTATATGTCACAGTTATAATATATTTTATAATATTGTTATTAATAATATTATTACCTGCTACATTATTTCTATTAATATTACAATTAATATTATTATAGCCGTATAGTATGCATTATTATACTATTGTTACATTGTTTTGAGTTGATTTCAACTGATAAAAATGCTTATTTGAAAATAACTAGTGGTTAATGATTTTTGTTCATAATCCCCACTACTTCGTTACACTGTGCGGCGGCAGGAATTTTTTCATCTAACGGCTCGTGTGGAAAATTTCTCGCTGTGCCATGGATGTCGGCGCCGATGGCGTAGGTGTCGATGCGCCGTAAAAAAAAATCTATCCATCTATCTATATAGCTCTCTCTCTCTATATATATAAATATATATATATATACACACACACACACACACACACACACACACACACACACACACACACACACACGCATTTTAACCACCGTAATTTTCGTGCTCTAGGGGTTCTGAAACGTAAACGTTTCTAGTCAGCACTTCCGGATTATGTCACGAGGTCAACCTTATAATCGGGGTTCCTCCCTATGGAGGGATAAAAGTTAAGATAAGTCATTCATTCGTCAACGCTATTCTATGATATTATCTTGTAATTTCATAATTTAAGGTGAAATTTAGGGTTAGAAACAACTGATAAATAAGACTATGTTATGTTTATTTTAATGAAGGAATCAGAAATAAAATAAAATTACTCTTCATGAACTAGACAATTAATAATTAAAGTAATTCCTGCATTAAAGTTGAATGAAAATGTGATCACGTGGTTTCTACTCTAACTAGATACTATATTCATTTCCGACTTAAGCCTGCCCTACGTTTCAATCAAGGGACGCCAAATCAAGGCTTTGACCAGTGCACAGAGCCAAATTTCGCAATCTACATCCTATTGTTAATTGAGCCAGTTCGTTATAACTGGCCGATGAACTGTCCATTGTTAACTAGGCATCCGTCCATTTGCGAACTAGTTCCATTACCTAACTTTGTGTTGGTATTGCGGGCTTTCATAGGGGACTACTTCTAACAGATAATAACGGTTGTTTACACTCTGCAAGTGGCAGGAAGGAAATACTTCGCACCTTGTTTTGTAATTTTACATTTCGATCCGCTGCGTGCCGGGGAACGTAATAAGGGACTGTTGTCATCTAACCTTAACACGACTTGCCTGCCTATTTCACTTAAAAATAAATGCCTAACTTCCGGGCTCTAGTAATCATTGTAGGCTTGTAAAGTACAAGAAAAATCTCGAAACCCCAAAATTTCCTGGCTAGGAGAGAGAGAGGGAGAGGGAGAGGGAGAGGGAGAGGGAGAGGGTGAGGGGGAGGGGAGGAGGGGAGGGGGATGGTGGGAGGGGGAGGGGGAGGGAGAGAGGGAGAGGGAGAGGGAGAGGGAGAGGGAGGGAGGGAGGGAGGGAGGGAGGGAGGGAGGGAGGGAGGGAGAGAGAGAGAGAGAGAGAGAGAGAGAGAGAGAGAGAGAGAGAGAGAGAGAGAGAGAGAGAGAGAGAGAGAGAGAGAGGGAGAGGGAGGGGGAGGGAGAGAGCGAGAGAGGGAGAGAGAGAGAGAGAGAGAGAGAGAGAGCGAGAGAGGGCGGGAGGGAGGGAGGGGGAGAGGGAGAGGGAGAGGGAAAGAGAAGGTACAGTGATATATCATTGTAATTCTCGCCGGTTAGTCGACCACAAAGGGGATCAGGAGAGTTACAATAGGGTAAGGTTACTACAATAGGTTTCTACAATCCTCCTCTCGCCACTTACAATACTCTACTGCCTTCTACCCGCCGTATAAACAATACCAAGATCAGTCTTTATTAAATTTTAATCCTTTTATTGCCCGG
This sequence comes from Gonocerus acuteangulatus, assembly GCA_946811695.1. Classification (NCBI taxonomy): domain Eukaryota; kingdom Metazoa; phylum Arthropoda; class Insecta; order Hemiptera; family Coreidae; genus Gonocerus; species Gonocerus acuteangulatus. The sequence continues at coordinate 91,400,937 of OX328123.1, forward strand.
CATAAACTATCCTATCGATCTAGAGGCTTTCCTCCTGTATTGGTTTTATTTCCATTCAACCTCTGCTTTTGTGTAAGGATTAAAAATTTCAATCTATTTCACGCCGTCGGCCATGCATCTTTTAATCCTTATTTTATCTTTTTTTTTCAATAGGATTTTATTTTAAATCTATTAGGATTTTATTTTTCAATTTACAAAATTGTTTTTACTCACTTCTTTACAAAAACTAAAAAAAAAAAAAAAAAAAAAAAAATTAAGGCGCTAAGGTAAGAAAGGAGTCTTTTACGGATTTCTTTCTTTTAATTCTTGTAAGTGTTGCGCTTTTCTGTGGTGGTCTGGTGGCCTAGATTGTTATAGAATGAACACTCACCATCAGTCATTACCCTCGTGGATTACTACTAGGTGTGGCGGCCTTTCTATTGAAAAAATAAAGGGCATGTCCCTTATCCTGGCTTGAAAAAAGATGTTGACCTGTTATGAAAAGCATGCCCTATGAATCTCTATAAGTTAGAAATAAATTTATTTATTTTCCATATATATATATATATATGGAGAAAACTAGAGAGTAATGATATACTTCAAAGAGAACTTGGTAATTAAATATTTATCGAATAAGTTGCTTAATTTCAAACTTTTCTTAAGATTTTCTCACTTTACCAAAACTAACTAAATTTATTTATATATATATATATATATATATATATATATATATATATATATATATATATCATGATGATTAGATAGTTAGCCGTCGAGGTGATAAGTAAAGATGGAATGGTTGGGATTCGGCTAAATAAACCTCAATATGATTTTTGTTTTAAAAAAATCTATATTTCGGACGTTTCGGCTACTCATTGGTAGCCTTCGTCAGCTAAAATGACAGAAAAAAGAAATTAATACAGAAACAAAAAAAATGTATAATTGTGATAGGTAACAGAACTATAGATACAATTAACTTATAAAAGAACATATCGTCTTAAATTCTTAGAATGAGTAGAATGAAAAAGTAAATAGGTACAATAATTGATTTTAATAGTAATTAGTAACATTAATTGATTTTACAAAGAAATAAGAAACTACATACCAATGACAAATATAGTAGCTAATAGTAACATTAATTAATTTTACAAAGAAATAAGATACTACATACCAATGGAAATGCCGAGCGGCAGAGGAAGACCAAGGTTGGCAATTAAGTAACCATTGTGAAAGTGTCTAAGGAAAAAGGAATCTACTGGGGTATATGTAAGTGGAAACAGCAAGTGGTGGGAGAAAGGGCGGTAAGGATCAAAAGGATGTTTATGACAGGAAAGGAGAAAAAGGTGTTAATGGAAGGATACCCAAGGGGCATGGTAAAAATCTAGGTGGGAGGTTGGGAGAGTATTTGGAAAATATTAGCGTACATAGGAGAAATGCCTTGTTGGTCAGTTTTGTAGTTTATATTGTTTTTGTTTAAGTTTATGTGTACACATTCCGAGATCTGTAGTCTTTTTTTGTTTCGTTGTGTACAAAGAATTTTCGTGCCGTCGAAGTTAAAAGTGTGTTTTTGTGTAATGGCGTGTTTGGCAAGTGCAGATTTATCTATTTCTTTATTAGTGATGGTTCGTTTATGTTGTGTAAGACGGTGGTTTGAAAACTACCAACAAACTCAAAACCCTCTATACCAAACTCAAAGATCCCATCCCTTTTGAACAAACCACCCGTTGTGTTTACCAAGTCCCTTGCCAAACCCCTTTCTGTAATGGTGTATACATAGGAGAAACCATAAATGACATTCACTCACGTCTTACACAACATAAACGAACCATCACTAATAAAGAAATAGATAAATCTGCACTTGCAAAACACGCCATTACACAAAAACACACTTTTAACTTCGACGACACGAAAATTCTTTCTACACAACGAAACAAAAAAAGACTACAGATCTCGGAATGTGTACACATAAACTTAAACAAAAACAATATAAATTACAAAACTGACCAACAAGGCATTTCTCCTATGTACGCTAATATTTTCCAAATACTCTCCCGACCACCTACCTAGATTTTTACCTTGCCCCTTGGGTATCCTTCCATTAACACCTTTTTCTCCTTTCCTGTCATAAAATGTCATAAACATCTGTTTGATCCTTACCGCCCGTTTCCCCCACCTCTTGCTGTTTCCAGTTACATATACCCCTTGCAGATTCCTTTTTTCCTTAGAAACTTTCACAATGGTTACTTAATTGCCAACCTTGGTCTTCCTCTGCCGCTCGGCATTTCCATTGGTATGTAGTATCTTATTTCTTTGTAAAATTAATTAATGTTACTATTAGCTACTATATTTGTCATTGGTATATAGTTTTCTTATTTCTTTGTAAAATCAATTAATGTTACTAATTACTATTAAAATCAATTACTGTACCTATTTTCTTTTTCATTCTAAGAATTTAAGACGATATGTTCTGTTATAAGTTAAATTGTATCTATAGTTCTGTTACCTATCACAATTATAAATTTTTCTTGTTTGTTTCTGTATTAATTTCTTTTTTGTCATTTTAGCTGACGAAGGCTACCAATGAGTAGCCGAAACGTCCGAAATATAGATTTTTTTAAAACAAAAATCATATTGAGGTTTATTTAGCCGAATCCCAACCATTCCATCTTTACTTATATATATATATATATATTACTTCGTAAAATAGAACGTCAGTAGGAATAGAAATAAATAAATATTTATTAATTATTTTCATTTTCTGAATATCTCCTAAATGGTTGAGATTTTGTAGAATTAAAGAGCCAGCGATGGGATATCCACTTCAAGCTCGGTATAATGTGTTTTTGGCAAAATTTCAACGGTTATGAGGACCATGGCGTTCTTCTTTTTATTGGAAAGAGGGCGCTTAATGTTTAATCAGAATTCAATTTTCAAGGAATGTTTCAAGATCGCATTTATTTAGACAGTCTTAATGATATAAATTTACATGTGGAAATAGAATAACGTGCTTGAGCAAATCTTAAACTGTACCGGTGGAAAATAGTAACAAAGTGATTTATTGAGATTTAAGATGTTCTATCTTATAATATAACGTGCTAATCATAAAGTTCCTGGAATCGACTAACTAATCAATAACAATTAATGTTTCAAATAATGTTAAAAAACAAAAACTCAGTTTGGATCTGTTCTAGGGACGTTCTTAATATATATTGGCTATATAGAATTCTATATATACTTATAAGAAATATGTGTAAAAATGTATCGTCGGATATTTCAGTTGTCTTGCAAATTTACTGGGAACAATTTTAGTAGAAAAATTCAGAACATAAAAAAAAAACATAATGTTTTTGCTTACGGACCCCTGGTAATGTAATAAACATACAGTTTCATTGTTACTTGATGTCCGAAAAATCCAGGAAAATTCTTTCCTCAATAAATATGTGGTAACAGCTCTACCATCTGTAGTAATGGCTGATTGAAATTTTAAAAAATGATTGACTTGTGCATTTGTTATTTTATTTATATTTCTATATTTACACATACGTAGAAATATTCGACTTAAGTGACAAAATTGGTCGGAACATTCGTTATTGATATCCGGGAAATTAGTTAACGAGACTTGATATTTGTACAATTATTTTGAATTCACAAAAACTTACAAATGCAAAATATAAATGATAGAATGGTTGGTAAACGTTTTCTTCGAATAAGTAGTTTCACAATTTATCCTTTATTTTTTTCTCGTTTGAAGGTTTTTTAATGTTCGAGAGACCTAAGTAGAATAAAGAAGTTGAGGAGCTGACTAGACTTGTATGAAGTCAGTATGAGAGAGTATAGTATATTAGCTTGATAGTATAGTTGGCTGAGCCTTACAAAGCCCTCTTCATCCATGTTCCATCCAATGCACGTTCCGATTTATTGCCTATAAACCTCCTATCCAGGAGGCGTCTTCCGCCTACTAAAACTCCTATTCTAGTCTCCATGTCTGAAACTAGTATTTTGTAATATTTTACATCATATGTTTTCGATTTTAACGCGTTTCATCCCTCCCTCCATAGGAAGGAAACCCGCTTAGGAGATTGACCTCATGAAACAAACCGGAGGTGCCAACTAAAAAATGTTACGTTTCATAACGCTTCGATAGTACTATTTAAATTATTCCTTGTTATAATTATCAAGAACAGTTTGAGTTATTAAATAAATGTTTATATGGGTGCCGTCGCTCTGTGACTTGAAGTACAATGGACTAGCAGACATTGAAGCAAACCGTGCACGGTGTTATAATGACTAAGATGTTCAGCACGTCGATGAAGCAGCTGTGTACGATGTAAATAGATACGTCAAATATAAGGCCTTAGGAAAAATGGAAGAACCTTGCCCACTTTGTTCTGAAAGAAAAACGTGACTCAACATCATGGAATACATCTGCATCTAACTCTCTAAAAGAAGAAGTTTTGGCGTTTGAGAGTAGGCTGCTGTGCAGTTACCTCTATACACCTGTTTATGAATCTGCACCTACCCACGTGTGAATCATGCAATGTGACAATGAATACAAAAAAAAGTCCGACTCGCAGGAACTGCAGCATCTTAGCGCGGTTCCGTTCATGTCCCTAGTGCCATTTGATAAGCTTAGAAAAGAAATAAACTTATTTTTTTTATATATCTCGTGAAAATTGTCAAAATCCCCTCGAACATCTCGAATAAAAGTGATATTAAGGCGTCAGGGACACCGACAGTAGCTAACTTTTACACAGAAGCGGAAATTACAGAATCTGGCTCTCATTCTAAAGCAAAGCTCTATAAATCAATACAAAATATGCCTAATAAAGCCTTTCTAGAGGATACAGAAGCATGGGCGTATATGAGGGGGGGGGGCTGAGGGGGCTGCAGCCCCTCCCGAAATTTTGAATTGATGATAAAAACTTCTCGTAAAACCCTTAAAAATAAATTAAATAAGATCACTTAGTTCATAAAACATATTTTATTTTACGTGCAATAGCGTTTTAGTTGCCTAAAACTATTCCAAGCTCTAAATATTTAGTATTCCATACCCTGGAAATGGTCTCAGCCCCCCCCCGAAATTGTTTTTATATACGCCCATGTACAGAAGGATCAAGAAGAAGTACACAAGATTGAGTAGAATACCCTGCCTAATATAGCCTATATAGAATAATATGCCGAATAAAACGTATCTAGTAAATACACAAGGACAAATAAAAGTCTTGACGAATAACAAGTCAAAAAAAAAAACTTTATTTAACAAAATAAAACAAAGTTTAGTTGCCCAACTACAATAGAATAATATACCTAATTAAGTCTACGGAGTAGACACAAATGGACCAAAAACAAGTCTTGTGGAATATTGATTTTTTTCTAATTAAATACTTTTTATCAATATTTAGTATATAACCTTTGTTGAAAATTATTGATTGCTAATTGATGAATCGGTTTACAACTAAGTAGTCTTTATGAATATTTAGTATATAACCTATTTTTGGATCTGTGTTTTTGGGGTGCTCTCCGCCTAGGCTTTGTATTTGTGTCGGCAGATACCTGGGGTATATTTACAGCTCTTGAGGATTAACTCTTAGCAGGTAAATTTCCTGCGGCCCCATTGTGTTCTACGGGCATTGAACCGCCATATACGCTCATAGTATCTAACCGTTGTGAAGTTTATTTTTTGGATTTAGGACTTAATATACATATGTAGACTAAATCATAGCAAGAAGTAATCCTCCGTCGTCGGTTCTTAACTATGTAGACTCGCTAATGTTATCCAATCTTAGATACATCGTATTTAAAATCCACAGCAAAAACACGACATTTCATCAGAATCCCCTGCTGAATAAAACTTATATAGAATAATATGCAAAATAAAGCCTATCTAGTGGATAAAAATAGAGGAAAAAAGCCGTTCGTGGTGGAAGAAAATCTTAAAAGTATTTCGCTCAGAAATCTCCGAAATATTGTCACTAATTTTACGTATCCTGTTTTATAGCCAAATAGATTTATATTCTATAATCAATAAGAAAAACCTACTAACAATAAAAAACTATGGGTAGCAGATGAAAATAGGGAATACCAAGAATAATTCTAAAGAACGAAATCAACACCAGTACTGTAATCTAGATATTCATACGGCATCATCGAATTCTAACAAACAAAATATTGATTCTAATTATACGTATCCTGTTTTATTGACAAATACATTTGACTACTATAAGCAATTAAAAACACTAGGGAATATGCCAAAGAACTCAAGAGTAGGAGCCTCGACAGTTTCAAGACATTTGAAGGAAATCGACAAATCCAAAGCTGACATTACTTCGCTTATTCAAAACTTTCTTTAGAACCTTTCTTGTAGACCATTTAGTAAGCTTTCGAATGGTAACCTTTCGCTTCCCAAGATTTTCAACCGTTTTCGAGATATTAAGAAATTATACGAAGTTCCGAATGTTGAAAACTTTTCATTATTTCTGACAACAGAAAATTGGTCTCATTTTACCTATCCTGTTTTACACACACATACATTTTCCTTACAAATACAACATAAGAAATTAAAGAAATAAAAAGCAATAAAAAACCAAGGGAAAGAGACAAAAATTACAAAAAGAACGACAAAAACCCGTTCATAAGAACAAAACAGACGTATTTGAAGTTTTAAGCATTTATTTCTCCGATTGACATAACCTAATCAAAAATAGTTTTAGAATCATTTTTGTAGATAATTTAGTAAGCTTTCAAATAGTTTCAATCCACTTACCACGATTTCCCAACCGTGTTCGAGATATTAATGAAAGTATACGAAGTTTCCAAAACTTTTCATATCTGTTCATAAAATATTTTATTCTAACCCTTCCTTAACTCCAAACGTAACATAACTTTCAACATATTAGTTTTAATGAAAGTAGAACATGCACATAATGTTTCAACTGAATCCTGTTATTCTAAGTACCCAAACCAAAAACGGTATTCAAAAACTATTTTTCCAATTTTCTCGAGAACGGTTAAAGCTATCGCCTTGAAAATGGTTTCATTCGTTTTTCTAGCCCAAGAAGCCTATAAAACGAGTACTTACAAGCTTATGAACTCAAAAACGTAAGCGTTACGATTTTTTTCTGCGCGAATTTCGCCCCAAACGCCATCTTCCAGTGAGCGGATTTTGCTGGTTAACGAACTTGACCTTTCAAATTGGACGACAGATTTTTGTACCAAATTTCATCAAAATCGGACCATTCGTCTTCTATTTAGAGAGCGAACAGACAAATATATATATATATATATATAAATAAATATATACATATATATATATATATATATATATATATACAAATTTGAACCACCGTTATTTTCGGTTTCTAGGGGTTCTGAAACGCAAAATTTTCTAGTCGGCACTTCCGGATTGTTTCATTGTATCAACCTTATAAGCGGGGTTCCTCCCTATGGGGGTGGGAGGAACCGCGCTAAAAACGAAATTGTACGATGTAAAAAGTTCTCTCTATCTCAGCTCATCATAACATTCCAAGAACTCTACACGAAGCTCCACAAGATAATGAATCAATCGATCAAAATTTGATGAACTTCCTGAAGGACATCAAAATATACAACGAAATATAAAGCCTATATGTAACGCTAATAATTCTCACGGGTAGAGGCAGAATAATTTAAATTAAAAAAAAAAAAATGTTCATATTAGTAAAACTGTTTTGCTGGAATTCCTAGCTGTTTAAGTGATAACACTCCAACATGTTTTTTTCTGCGGATATTATGGGAGATCTATCAGGGCGTCGCTCAACCTGTTTGACAGGCGGTTTCTTGTAGGAATACACAGACGTCAAAACTACTTTGGTTTTTTTATTTAGTTCTAACCATTTTCTTCTATCTGAATATCTTATACTATACGTGCTGTCTGTCAAGAATGTTAAATTGTATCTTCAAATTATGTTTCTGTTCATCTTAGCTCTCTTTCTAAAATATCAAATAAATCAAAGTATTAATAGATAAATCAAATAATACTAAACAGAACTGGAAAAAAAAAAAAAAAAGAATCCACCTCTTAAGGTATTCTTGTAATACTCCTGTTTTGTGAGGTTAATGATGGCCAATGTTTCCCCCTTAGCCGAAGGAATGTTGCTCTTGAGGTTGCACTCATAACGGAATTTTTGAAACATTCCTTCATATCTTCATCTATATATATATATATATATATATATATATATATATATATATATATATATATATATTGTTGTTGAAACGTATATTGTTTCTCTCCTGAAACGTACATATTTGGACTAAAAAAGAACTTATATCTACTATACACATATTTGTCAAATACCAATCACTCACATCGCCCAGGCCAAACCACATGAAACAAAATTATGAAATTTTGCATGGACACTCCCTTTAGACTGTAAACACTCGCTAAAAAAGGTTTTATTTTGGTATTCAAATTTTTAAGTATTTTTAGAGGGGTTTAAATTTTATTATTATTAAATTTTAGCGTCCATTTATTATTAACTACGAATTTTAGGAAGGGTTATCTATACGTTACCACCCTTTTCTAGCCAGGATACGGTTGATGCCTTTTTTTCAAAAGAAAAGCCACCACCCTAGTGTTAATCGAACCCACGACCCTTTGGCACGGAGTGTTAAGTGCTCACGCCTTAACGCTCACGGCATCCGGGCCTCCAACAATTTTTTAGATAAATTTAATGTGCATGCGTTGCTAGGACATTAACAAAACAACTGTTTTCATAGTATTATTTTTATTTGCGGTTTTCAACTACGATGGCGAATTACGAGAAATAGACGGTGATTTTGTCCCTCATAGAGTTTACGCTACACCTGGTGATGGTGCCTGTCGGTTTTCTTCTTTATCATATGCAGTGTATGGCTGTATCGCATAATCTCGTACAATAAGTGATGAAATTGTTATGCAATTCGAAAAGGTTAATCGGGTCCTCAATGACACGAGATTGTCCAGAGCAGAGTGAATATGTTTTGGTGGCAGAGTGACCGTATACCTTCGGCACGTCATTTGAAATGGCAGATTTAGCTGTAATATGTATGACCAAACAGCCTCAATAAATTGATTTAAATTTACTGGAGAAATTACTCGGGGTCTCTTTGAGGTTTACGAGCAGTGTATGCCACCACTAACAGACTCGCTTCAATCAATGCCTCAGATAGTAACCAGCAAGCCAAAATAGTAAAAAAACGCTGAAAACATTTTACGGACAATATTCGAAAAAAAAAATAAAAAGTCCGACTCGCAGGAACTGCCTCATCTTAGCGCGGTTCCGTTCTTATCCCTAGTCTAATTTCGAAAGATTAAAATAGAAGCAGTTATTATTTTGTTGAGAGGAGATCGTTGACCGTTGATGATGCAAGGTAGGGATTGTACGGGTTAGGTCACTGCTACTTAATAATACATACCCCATATGTGTATGTATGTGGGCATATATATGTACATATGTGTGCGTGTATATGTGCGTGTGTATGTGTATATGCATATATATAAATATATATATATATATATATTATATATGTATATATATATATATATATATATATATATATATATATTAGGTATATTTACATAGATATGTGCATATATTAGTGTTAAATATGTCCTACTTGTATTTACAGCCCTGATGAAGGCTTGAAGTTCAAGCCGAAACGTCGGCACAATAAAACCATTTTTACGATAAAATGTAGTTTTATTAAGTAGCAGTGACCGAACCCTGACAGTTATATTTTGGTTCCACCAGTCTTGAAAGGTAGGATTTACAATCTTACCTGGAAGGGTCGGCAACACTAGAAACCGTCCCGCTAGTTACAAGGTCTTGGAATCTTGGAACTCTATATTTCTAACAATAAATTGTTTTTGTTATTTTACTTAACCTGTTTTATTTTCGAATACATTATCCAACTATAAGCAATTAAAAAATAACAAGGAATAAAATACAGACAAAAAGAACACTTCGAATAAGCGAAATCAATTACTTTAAAGCTTTAAGCTCTTATTTCTCCGATTGACATCGCCTAATCAAAACTTTCATTAGAACCTTTTATGTAGAGCATTTAATAAGCTTTCTAATGGTATTTTTCCGTTTCCCAAAATTCTCAACAGTTTTCGAGATATTAATGAAAGTTCCCAAAATTTATATTATTTCTAGCAACAGAAAATTGGCCTCATTTTTCATATCCTGTTTTACACACAAAATTTTCGCAACATAAGAAATTACAAAAATAAAAAGCAATAAAAAACGAAGGGAAAGAGACAAAAATTACAACAAGAACGACAAAAACCCGTTCATAAGAACAAAACAGACGTATTTGAAGTTTTAAGCACTTATTTCTCCGATTGACATAACCTAATCAAAAATAGTTTAGGAATCATTTTTGTAGAGAATTTAGTAAGCTTGCAAATAGTTTCTATCCACTTACCACGATTTCCCAACCGTGTTCGAGATATTAATGAAAGTATACGAACTTCCCAAAACTTTTCATGTCTGTTCATAAAATATTTTATTCTAACCCTTCCTTAACTCCAAACGTAACAAAACTTTCAACATATTAGTTTTAATGAAAGTAGAACATGCAGATAAAGTTTCAACTGAATCCCGTAATTCTAAGTACCCAAACCAAAAACGGTATTCAAAAACTATTTTTCCAATTTTCTCGAAAACGGTTAAAGCGATCGCCTTCAAAATGGTTTCATTCGTTTTCCTTGCCCAGGAATCATATAAAACGAGTACTTACAAGCTTATGAACTCAAAAACGTAAGCGTTACGATTTTTTTTGCGCGAATTTCGCCCCAAACGCCATCTTCCAGTAGGCGGATTTTGCTGGTTAACGAACTTGACCTTTCAAATTGGACGAAGGATTTTTGTACCAAATTTCATCAAAATCGGACCATTCGTCTTCTATCTAGAGAGCGAACAGACAAATATATATATATATATATATATATATATATATATATATATATATATATAAATAAATATATACATATATATATATATATACAAATTTGAACCACCGTTATTTTCGGTCTCTAGGGGTTCTGAAACGCAAAATTTTCTAGTCGGCACTTCCGGATTGTTTCATTGTATCAACCCTATAAGCGGGGTTCCTCCCTATGGGGGAGGGAGGAACCGCGCTAAAATGGAAGACTGCTCAAGATAAATACGCGAAACAAAATTCAGATGTACACAGAAAATCAGTCATGGTCGTATATAGGAAATAATTTATAATTTCGGGGGGGGGGGGGCTGGGAGCATTTGGGGGTATGGATTACAAATTAGAAACTAGGAATAGTTAGCCAACTAAAAGGCTCTTACACTCAAAAGGATGATTATTTCTGAACTAAGTGATCTTATTTAATTTATTTTTAGGGTTTTTGTGGCATATGTTTACCGATGAAACCAAACCTTCGGGGTCCCCCTCAGCCCTCAGCCCCTCCCCGTTATATACGCCCATAAAATCAGTGGCTATGTACACACAAAATCATCGAACAATGAACAAAGAGGCAATGGCTGCATACACTACAAGGAACCCTTCAGTAAAGAGAGAGGCAGCGGCTGCATACACTGAAAGGAATTCCGATATAAATCGTAAAGCCGTTGCCAAATTCCATCCAACTGTCAATAAAAAAGCGGTTGTTGAACATAACGGCAAACGATCACAACAAAACTTGCATCGTTGGGTTATTTATTCTAAGTATGTCAGGTATTGAATATGCCCCAAAAACATATTATTCTGCAAACAACAATTTTGATATTGGTTCACAAATAGTTTGCTCATTATACAAAGCAAATAAATGGAATGGTGGGCCCCAGGTTTGAGCATTAGTAACGGAAAAGGGCAGCTTCCTCCCAACCAGCAATATCCCGAACCCTTGGCCTCCTCACCTATCAGCATCCCCAGTATGAATAACTAATAGTATGACTGGAACCGTGCAATAATAAACTGCACTAAATTATTTAGTAGCGTTAATTTTGATGATACATTATTTAACGCAATAAAATAACAACTTATCTGCCGTGGGAAAGCACGGGTAGTCAGCTAGATTTTCATATGCGTGCTATAATTTGAATCGAATCGCTATATTCAGAAGTTCAATTGTTATAAATGTTTTATTTATTTAAATGTTTATTCATGCTCTTCGCTTTAGATGCGGAGCATCATCATCAATAAATAAATAAATGTTTATTCAGGATGGGGCTGATGTCTTCGATTTTTCTTAATAGAAAAGCCTTCAACAGCCATAGGCATGATGCCCACACGTCTTACCGCTCGAGGACACTAGGCCTCCAAGTCGAATTGTTAATTCAATTTTTGTTTATTTATATTTTTAAGAATTATACTTTTGCATATATTTACTTGTTAGGCTTTTCCTGTAAAAGGTTATTTTTTATTATTATGTTTTCTGCCCCTTTTATTGAGGCCTTGAAAATAACTTTGTTTAGAATCACAATCATTTGTATTTCTTGTCTATAGCAAAATATCGACCGGGTAGTTTTAGCTTCATTTTAAACCAACAAAAAAATAAATAATAAAAACCAGCAAGAAAAATAACCTCCTGTTTGTTCTACATATTGTTCCTAGCTCATTTGTATCCTTGAGTTTATTCTGAAAAGTAATTTTTCTTCAACATGATGTATTGCATGGGAAATTTCTCCGGCCCTGACTTCCACCCGGGACAGCTCGTTTGAAAAGGGAATATGAACTCATTCGTTATTGGGGCATAACTGCGTTATTTCTGTCTAGGATGTGATGAATATGGTGTCTCGCCATGCAGTGTACCTTGAAAACAGAAAATTACAGTGATTTTCAGAAACAACAGTAACAATTATTGTGTTTTAGCGCGGTTCCTCCCTTCTTCCATAGCGGGAACCTCGCTTATAAGGTTGACCTCACGACGAAATCCGGAAGTGCTGACTAGAAGATTTTACGTTTCAGAACCCCTAGAGAACGAAAATTACGGTAGTTAAAATTTGTATTTATATATATATATATCATTTGTCTGCTCGCGCTCTAGGTCAGCAAATAATGTTCCGATTTTGATGAAATTTGGTACGAAAATCGTTCGTCTAATTTGGTTAACGAACTTTGCAGTTAACCAGCAGAATCCGTCCACTAGTACCTGGCTTGTGTACCTATCATATGCTTGTATGTACTTGTTTTATAGGCTTCTTGGCCTTGGAAAACGAATGAAACCATATTTAAGGCGTTAGCTTTAACCGTTTTCGAGAAGAAAAGTGGAAAAATAGTTGTCTAATCATGTTTTTGGTTTGGGTACTTAGAATCATGGGATTCAGTTAAAATATTTTCTGCATGTTTGAAATTCTTATGAACAAAAATGTTTACATTTTGGTTACGTTTGGAGTTAAGGAAGGATTAGAATAAAATATTTTATTAATAGACATGAAAAGTTAAGGGAAGTTCGTATATTTTCCTTAATATCTTGAAAACGGTTGGGAAATCGTGGTAAGTGGAAGGTGGCCACTCGAATAGCTAAATTCTCTACAAATATTTTCCTGAAGCTATTTTCGATTAGGTGGTGTCAATCGGAGATACAAGTGCTTTAAACTTCAAATGTATCTGTCTTGTTCTTTTGAACGGGTTTTCGTAGTTGTTTATCTCACGTTTTAATTGTTTGGGGTTTGTTTCAAATTGCATTTACATGTAGACTTAGTGTTATGACAGAAGAACACTCAAAAATGAGAAATGTTTTGATATTTTTCTATGCATTGAACTGTGAAATAAGTATTTCTAGTTTGTGTTATCGTGGGTGGTGGGGGCTGGCCGACCCTGCTGTAGGGTGTATTTCCAGGTAAGGGTATACTGGCCCTTTGTCACGTATCTGGGGCCATAAAATTATTTCACGAAATGTCGATCCAAATCTTTTCAAATAAAAACTAGAGAGACCGGAACCGCGCTAAAATTCACTATTTGGCTTGTTAGTTTTGACGGTCCATTCTTTTTAAGTGCTAATTGTACTTTTTTTCAAAGCAAATGGTTCTATTGTGAACTGATGTTTCAGCTGTAACTTTTGAATAATCTGCCAAGTAGTCTCTGTTATTAATAAATGGACATTAAAATTAAAATAACGAGGAAACACTCAATTTTTCATTCCTGTGATTTATATCCTTCTTGTGTCAAACGAGCTGGCCGAATTATTTACATCAATATACGAGTATAATATCGTTTTCCTTCGATTTTGTGCAACTTGTTAAGCGAAGAACAACAATATTCCCAGATATGGTTTTTTAAATGGATGAGCACATAATATTGCTTTAATTATTGAATATCACTTTTCTTCAACCGATGAGCATCCAAATATTTTATACAAATAAGACTAAGGTTACGTTTGTAGCTGATGAAAAAAAAAGAAAATTAGATGGTAGAATCGCAAAATCATCTTAACTATTACCAGCTGTCGTGTTGGAGTTTATGAACTTTTAGTGGAACGAATTTAACCAAGATCGATGTAGTTTTCATTTAAAGGAACTGATTTAGTTACAGAGTTCAAATTTGAAGAAGATCGTTCTGGTTGATATTATCTTGTGAGATATTGGAAGCGCCCAGGCCTCAGTTATCCCCTTTACAGCCACAAATCAAAGAAATTAGCTCAGCTACTCGTCGACATTTTTACGACCTCATACATCTTACAGCTCAACCTTCATCCTAATTAACTTGCTCTTCCATGCTTCCTTCTCACCCACTTTATAAGGAAGCAACTATTTTTAAGCAAGGTTTTTAATTATTTATTGCTTTCAAATAGGAGACATACATGTCATCTAAATAAAATCTTTATTAAAATTAGTACATATCGTTTTCCTTAGAGTTCAATATTCAGCAGAAGGCCCTCTGACCCTGAGCGCTAAGGCATGAGTAGTTCGTTCCTAAGGCTGTGGGTTCCATTCCTACAAGGGATAATGGATTTTCTTTCGAAAAAATAAAATTCATTACCCCTGTCCTGACTAGAAATGGTTGGTAAAAAACCTGTCCCAAAAGTTTGTGCAATGTTAACGTTGACGTTAAAATAGAAATGTATAAATCACCATAATTTCATAAATTTTCAATATTATTATATAATAATAATTTTATTTTATTATATAATAATATAATAAAGCGGGTATTTTAAAGCGGGTATTATTTTATTAATTTTATTAGGTATATGATTAGGTTTTGTTGTATTTAAATATTTCAAAAGAGTAAAAATAAAATAAAATATACCCCGTAACACGCCGTAAGGAGGTAGAGAATAGTAGAGGTATCTGATTCTTGACCATAAAGCACACTAAACAGTATGGTCAGTCCTATGCTCGATCTGATTTCAATCGTTGCAATAACCCATTAACTAGGTCACTAGATTTCCAACTGGGACCCTCCAGGGCACATCGAGGTGTGCTCCTTCACTGCTTCCAAAGGTGTAATATATTTATTTTTAAATTCACTGCGTGATAAGAGTAGCCTGAGGCCTGAGGATTTTATTAATTCCATTGATTAAATAACTTGACGAGCCTTTAGGGTATTGATTTGTTCTCTTCGGTGTCCTGAATATATAATCTTACTAATCACGAAACAAATCTTGTTAGCCAGCAAAAAGTAACTAGGAAAAATATCGTTTTTATCTTTTTTTTTTTTTTTTTTTTTTTTTTTTTTTTTTTTTTTTTTTTTTTTTTTTTTTTTTTTTTTTTTTTTTTGACAATAGAACGCGCTAAAATTGACTATTACTTCCGCGTAAAACAAATTGATACCAAACGATAACGATCGAGCATAACCGCGTATCTCTCTCATCTATTTTAGGCCATTCAGAGAAGGTTTTTCAATTAAATTTTACCGAAAATATGTTTTAAGTCGGAGATCCTCATAAGTTGCAAGTTATTATTATTATTATTCGTTTTATGCATCGCATCTTTGGCGAATTGCATTTTTCCAGGTTACAGATCATTACAGTTTTATTGCTCTCCTGAAAAGTTAGGAAAATTGATTTACGCGGTTGTGAAATTTGAGTGACGATATGCAGAATAAAATGAGAAAAATCGACTGAAAATGACAGAAGCGTCTTAACTAGCATTCTTCGGCAGGTTTTATGCTATATTGCAGAATTATGTGTTTATCCTACGCATGTTTCCATTTCCCCAGTTAAAGAATTTTCCCAAAATGAGGAGCGAGGAGGTGCCGAACGTGTGCCCATTTCGTGGTATGGCTGGTTTTCACTTGAAGTTAATCGTTTTCTATTTTCATTATTACACATTGGAACGACTGTTCTTTGCGTGATCTATGTGTTATAAATCGTGGACTTTTCTCGTTGGCGCTGACATAAATTGTCCACATGGACAATTTTATGCCGCCTTTTCCAGTCATTTTTGATTTCCATTAGGTTGGTTCGTTTAGTTCATTATCAGCGTTCAGTCGGTAGAGTTTGTTTATTTTGCCTTTCTATAATATGGATTCGATTTGGGCTGCGCGGACGAGAAGGACGCACTCCACGGCTATGTCCAAACCAAGTCCCACTCCAAAACCAAGTCTCCAAATCCGTTGCAAAATAAATGTGAAAACTACTAATGGTCTATGACCTTAGCAGTCAGAGCATCTATAATTAAAACAAAAAAAACGAATAAGATATAGTGTCGACGTTCGATCCTCCAAACTCTTTTTAGTCTTGCTACCGTACCCCTCTATGCAATCAAGCCAGATACCCCAAGCTCAAGAAAACTTGTGAACTAGTACGAATAATGTCGAATCTGAAAAAGGCGATAATTGTGTTGATCGCGACAACTAAGTTCTATTGAGCTAATTTCTTTGCAACAATAAAACAAATATTATTGGTTTCACGTTCCCTCTTATTATAATTCTAATAAATAAATAATTGCATGTTTATTTGTATTAAAATCTACACTATTTTATTAAATTAGACAAGAGAAAGAACATAGAGAGTTCGCTTTGAGTTAAAGATTGTAAATACATTTTCTCTACAAGTCCAATTGGCTAGTTCGTACTTCTGGTCGGTAAATCCTTGTATTTAATAAAATAGTTTATTAAAATATCCACAGTTGGCATTCTTTTAGATAAGACTGATTGCCTTTTGTAGGATAAATGGGAATCCTACATTCAAATACGCGGGTTGGAATAGACAATTATATGTGAATTATTATAATGTGAATAAATATTAAACATTCGAGCTAAAAATCTCTAAGATGTTTGTATAAATCTATATTCATCTTTAATATACTTCTTCGTTTGACAGGTGTAGTTTAAAATGACACTTCCAGTTATTCCTTTCTGCTCCCAATTAGTGAAAGAAAGATGGGTGTCGCTTTGTTCTCTGAGGCCTAGACACACTGAAAGGCTGCTTGTCGCCCCCTCCATAACGATGTTAAGCTCCAGCAGTCTGATATACGGTTCTCTCTTCCTAATACTTCACCGCCTTCAAAGCTCTCATTAGTGGACTCTTTTATTTTATTTATCCAGAATCTCCTTTCCGTCAGGCCTCACTGAGTTATACTCATGTGAAGTTATATTTGACGAATAATTATGTTTATTTTTAGTTTAATACTAGCTGTTACCCGGCGTGCCATGCTACACCTACTTTCTACATATAGAAAAGCCTAAATAAATTAGAAACCAAATAAGTATTATTAAAATCTAATAACAATAATCTGTTACTGTTTCAAACCTGTGACCTCCCAACTCTGAGTCCTAGACGACTTTGACATAACCTATAACACCCCCCGTATCACGACATACATGTATGCCAAGTTTGGTAAAAATCGGTCTAACGGTGTGGATTTTTATTTTAAAAAACAACAACAACATACAGACAGCAGCTGGTAGACGTTTTTGACCTGGCCTCTGACAATCCCCTGATTAAGACCAACCTGTGTGCCCAGTTTGATCAAAATCCGTCAAATGGTGTGGGTGTGTATAAAGAACAAACATACAGGCAGCCATCTGGTAGACGTTTTTGACTTAACCTACGACACTCCTCAGATTAAGATCTACATGTGTACCGAGTTTAGTCAAAATCGGACGAACGGTGTGGATTTGTATAAGGGACAAACATACAGACACACAGCTATAAGGCGTTTTTGACTTAGCCTACGACACTCCCCAGATTAAGATCTACATGTGTACCGAGTTTAGTCAAAATCGGACGAACCGTGTGGATTTGTATAAGGGACAAATATACAGACAGACAGCTGGTAGACGTTTTTTACTTAGCCTGCGACTCTCCCCAGATTAAGATCTACATGTGTACCGAGTTTAGTCAAAATCGGACGAACGGTATGGATTTGTATAAGGGACAAACGTACAGACAGACAGCTGGTAGACGTTTTTGACTTAGCCTACTACTCTCCCCAGATTAAGATCTACATGTGTACCGAGTTTAGTCAAAACCGGACGAACGGTATGGATTTGTATAAGGAACAAACAAACAGAAAAACAGACAGACACGTGATTTTTATATATATAGATATGGGAGTGTGTTAACCCTTTCAATAGAAATGGGTTACTCGAACGATTTTGAAAATATTTTTAAATTATGGTATTACTTATTTTTTTGTTTGCATACAGATAAATGATGCCCCTTCAGGCGCTTAGGCTTTCTATAGTGGAGGGATGTTGTCGGAATGTTAAAATGGGATTATTAAATGGTCTGGCTGCTTTCTGTGGTAAACTTGGAAGGGGATTTGGAAATCCCGAGTCAACATTCAGGTGCTTGGCTATGCTGGCGATCATGATACTGGTTATAAGCCACCAGCTCTGAAGCTTCTTTTGAGGTGTGCTCCGTCCATGGGACTTACCATAAATGAAGTGACATACCATAGATAGATAGATAGATATAATCAGGGCCCCTTTAGGGCAAAGCAACTCGAACCCAAAGATCTATTGTGCCCCTGATGGCCTGCTGGGTCACTTAAAGCAGCCCTGGGTCCTTGACAAACCCTCTGATCTTCTGAGGTGTGAGCTCAGAATCTCTTCCTGGATCAGCTATTTTTGCAGTTCCTAAATACATAAAGCGTCTGCGTGCGAGTGCCGTGCAGTCACAGATTATGACGTACGGGTGTTTCCTCCTCTATCCCACATATCCTGCATAGAGAGGTTCTAACCAGGCCCATGTTGTGTAGATGTTTGTTCATCTTTACATGACCTGTATAAAGAGCCACAGTCTCCCTCATAGCTTTCCTATGTAGAGAGAGAATCGTCTTTGCTCGTTTCCTGGTGGGAGGGCAAGACTGGGATGCTGAAGAGAAGGTGGATGCAAGAAGCATCTTAGGTCACAAACAGGGCAAGCATTAGATTGGGCCGGCTGGTGGAGAGTTGTGGTGATGCGAATCTTAAGAAAATAATATTTATCACATGTAATGAACATTAACATCATGTGTTCGTAAAATACTTCATTCACAAACAAGTTTCAAGTTCAATGTCATGAAATACAGGAAACACATAACACATAAACCCACACTGAAGCCGCCACAACAGTATTCAATACCGAACAAAGTCAGACTGCCTTAATCATTGGTCCATCGGCTTGATCTACTCCGCATCACAGAAAGAAAAAAAGAACAGATAAAACCCTGAATAATAACTATAATTTAAAAAGAAAAAAAGTAGACCTCGGAGGACGGAATGGTTTGCATCGCTTGTATCTTCATGTTCTTCATGACCATGGCAAGTTCCATTGTCGTTTTCGCTCTTCCAATCCTCAGTTGGCTGAAGTTCTGGCCAGCACTTGAAGAAAGTGACTTACTCCAAGGGGGGACCGCTGCACCAGTACGAAGTCGACAGTCCAGGTACAGGAGATGAGCATTTCAAACACCCTTCCGTCAAATGCATGTAATATACTATGTTGTGGCTAAACTATTTTGTCATTTTATTTTGTTTACATCTTACAAATTATGTCATCCACTCAACGCACCCAGGGAATAATGACATCAGTTGTGCGGTTGACACTAGAGAAAGTGAAGCATATGGTACTATGGGAGCATTAGTGCTTAATTCGAGGAACACTCAAGTTCAAATTACAAATTTACCGCTTCAACGTTGATGGTTACAGCATTAATTCTCTTGGGGTATTAATTGGCTGGATATAGAGCTTTGTTGTACAGTTGATTGGAGCTTCTGCTAATGGAAACGAATTATTTCACCACACTATCAGTTAGTTATATCTGATTAGGTACTCCTATAGCAGGAATTGATTAAAAACTTTATAATATTTTATCGTCATATTTTTGGAACCTTTTCCGAAAATCTTTCTTAGTGATAACGCCCTTAATTCAAGTGTTGATATTCGTAATTTGAATAATTTTAACTCAACAGATATTTGTCTTTTAAATTTTCGCGATGCGTGAATTCTAAAGTTGAAATAAGTTTACTTATCGAAGAAATTCTCAAATTATTACTAGATAATACTATAAAATATAGATACTTATCTTTTATTAATTTTTGACGTCCATTTATTATTAACTACGAATTTTAGGACGGGTTATCTATTGGTTACCACCCTTTTCTAGCCAGGATAGGGCTGATTTCTTTTTTCTAAAGAAAAGCCACCCCTAGTGGGAATCGAACCCAGACCTTTTGGCATGAAGTGTTAAGTGCGCACGCCTTAACGCTCACGGCCATCGGGCCTCTAGATACTTATCTTAGACTTTAGTTAAGATATTATATAAAACTAGAAACAAAATTGAATATTAGGTTCCGTGAAGCTAATGAGTAAAGAAAAACGTTGCATTATTGTTCGCAGAAAAAGAAACGTTTTTTATTCCAAACCTGCTTCACGACTATTCCAGTTTCATAATGTTTACACATTCGTATTCGTCAGGCTTTGTAATGATACAAATTGCATGAAGGTATATTTTTGAATCTGGGAGAGATACAGCACGAAAATATGGATACCCTGCTAAGTACTGTTACCCTTTGGAGATATCAGCGTTCTTATTATTCCTGAACGAAAAATTCATCAGTGTACAGTACATGAATATTTTAAAATATTAAAAATAAATTTATCCTTATGTACTTTTCCTAGTTCACTTTTTTTTTAGGTTTTCCCGGGCTTTTCTGATAGACGTTAAATAGACGATAGTTTTATAGATTTTGTAATTTGGGAGAATTGAATAAAACCCTACTCCTAGCGATGCATTTAATCTTGTCGGATCAGATTGGAATTCAGGTTATGGCTACTAAAAAAACTATCGAGAGGCTTAAATATTGTTCTCAATTATCGGTCAGCGAAGGAGGCCGTTGCCCAACCCTGTAGCGGCCCAACCCTGTAGGCAGAATCCTAGGCCAATGCATCATGTCCAGGGTAACCCTTCGTGTTCTACCCCACGTGCTGGCCGGGAGTGCCTGTTAGCTTGGATCTGGCTTCCGTCGGGTCCCTCGTTCAACAGGCATGGCTAACGATGAGAGGCTAAGCACGGGGGCGTTTTTAACTTCCGGGACGAAGACCGTTCCGGGCCGTGGTGCTGGAAAAATGGTACTACAGGTGGTGTTACGACAGACCCACGCTGTGGTTTGCCTGTCTCGGCGTTGTGGGCGTTTGGTTGGAAGCACTGCAGACGAGAGTCCAGAACGTGGCGTGGTTCTGAACTGAACGAGACTCATAGCACTCATGTCCAGGGCGGAAGCTGTGCGTAGTTTGTATATCCTCCTCGATGATCATCTATTGAGCCCTACAGTCTTGCGAAACCTCGTGGGCTCGCGGGGATACACTAGACCAACTTTGATGGTTATAGGTGAGGGGTCTATTTTAGTGCTATCAAAACCAGGGCACGATCTCTTTGCCGTTTCCACCTTCTACGGTGTGCACAATCATCAAGTATAAAATTCTTATTATTTCTAATTAGTATTGTTATTATTGCTAATGTAGAATGTTTTTATTTATAATTAGGATTCTCTGTGGCGGTGAGTGCTAAGGCGGGAGCACTTCATGCTTAGGGTCGTGGGTTCGATTCCTCCGAAACTAAAAATATAACTCCTTTTTGTATAAAAAATATAGCTTTTATTAGCTCTCATGACGGAACACCGACAATATCTACCTTCACAGTCAATATTAGTGAACGATATTTTTCTTCTTTTAAAATATTCTCCAGTAATGCTGCGTAAACCGACCAGAATGCTTAGTAATGCTCCTAGATCTGCTTTGTTCAACATTATTTGAGAGTATACACTGTCTGTCGCTAAACTTTTTGATGCTATCAGAAATAATTTATCCGACTGCATCTGTAAAAGTACTTATAGTGAATTGGCTGCCTTTTAAAATCATGTTTTAAAATGCACGTGATTAAAGAAATATGCGTTCCAATAAATACATACTTAATAGCGTATGGAATTTCGAGGAGTGTTATTAAATGTGTGTTACAGTTTACGTCCAGTTTAGGAGAAGTGATAAATGTTAACAAATTCCAAGTCGTTCTTGTTATTTTAAAGAACGCTTAATCTTAAAAAGAAAAAGGCCTCGTTGTAAAGCAGTGCAATAGATTGTGGTAGTTTAAGTATGTGTGGATTGAAAGACGGAGAGCGGGGTGATTGAAAGAAGAAAAATACACCGTGCAGACACATCACCAAGAAGGATTGGAGCATTGTAGGAAAATCCCCTTCTCTGCGGTGAAGAATGTCTTTTTTATACGGACCGACCTCCGAGAATGGCATCCAACAAGGCTCTAATATATTTTATGTATCAAACGGGGTGATTTATCATTTGAATGTATTATTGAAGGATGAATTCGTTTTTGGGAAAACGTAGAGTCTACCGCTACGAGGAATCCATTAATAACACATCTTATTCAACCAACAGTATTCATAAGATATACGAATTCATAAGTCATTTCAGTTCTGATCTACTGACAAGGAATAAATTCAGTTCAGTAGAATTGAAAAACGTGAGTTTCCTTTACAAAATGTTTTAGCTTGGGCTCTCAGCGCTTTCTGCAGCTCCAGCTACTAACTATCCTCAGGCTTGCGACAGAATAAATACATTGTTGAAGAACGATAACTACTTGAATTGTTACATTAAAAACTTTTCTAAAACAACAGATATCAAGGACAAGAATAAATAAATCTGAAATGTATAATCACAATACTTTTGATTTGTCAACAAATAAATTAAAAAACCATAGTCATGATGGTTAAAAATTAAAGCAAAGGGGAGCGGTTCATCTTTTAACGTTTTCAGCTTCACAGCTGAGAGCTGACTGAAGGAAAGCTGAGTGAAGACAGAGATATGACTCATCATAACAGTTTGTTATGAATCCTTTCCTTTATTTAAATTACATTTCCTGAGGACCTTATCTTTATATACAGTGGCTCACAGTCAAAATGATGCAAGATATTTACTTTAAAAAAAAATATATTTAATACCAACCCACAATTTATTCTGAAAAATCGTTGTTTACAAAAATACACTAGGATCATTAGGCTAGAACATACAATAGTTAACAATTTATTTGAGATCAAATCATAAGATTAAACAAAAACTTTATAAATTAATATACATTTCTAAGGTCACAATGAAAATGATGCAAAATGGAAAACGTCCAAAAATTCAAAAATCTTTTAAATTTTAGTACTTTTTAGGTACTCCTTTATTATTATTTATCACATTCAACAATTCTGCATGAATTGGACAAGCTTTTCTGTGCAAGATGGACGTATCTTCTCCCATTCTTCTTGACGCGTCTTTATGAGATATTGTTGGTTTCATATTTTATGTTTCCTCACTTCTATTTCTAATTAACTCCATAAATTCTCTATGAGGTTGAGGTCTGGTGATGGGAAGAGTGCTTTTATAGTTTTGGAGATATTATATGAACCCTTTCTCTTGCGAGATAAGGAGAATAGTTGGGATCGTTATGTCTACAAGAAGCAAAATAATTTATTATTCCGAACTTGGTTGCAATATTTTCTTCAGGATGTCACAATATTTATGTTTATCCATTGTTTCCTCAATAAAATTATGACATCCTACCACCGAAGCAGCCATACTCCCCCAAACCATAACATGATCACCTCAATGTTTGATGGTCGGGCGAAGATTATTTCCATGGAGCTCTTCATTTGCCTCTCGCCAGTCGAAATTTGTTCTATCAGGGCCGAACAATATGAATTTTGACTCATCCAAAAACAAAACAGTTCTCCAGAAGTCCATCTCTTATTTAAATAATTCTTGGGAGAAATAATTCGCATCTTTTTATATTTTTCGTTGATTCAAGAATTTTGCATTGCAACTCTACCATTGTATTCCCTTTATTTTTTGAGACTCTTTGAATGGTTTCAGCACACGCCGTTTTATGTAAACGTTTTTTAACTAATGTAGCCTACTTTGCAGCACTCAATTTTGAATTATTTATATTTGGCACATAAACCAACGTTTCTCATTGCCGGTAAAACGTTTATTTTGTAATGACTCTAGATTTTCTTATTATTCTGTTTTCTTTTTTAAAACGTTCTATAATATGTTGAATGTTCGCATAAATCCTATTGATAATAGAGGTGATTTCATGTTGTTTTACCCATTTTAAATTTGTTAATCACTATTTCTCGTTCAGGAATACAGGAATGTAGTTGTATGCGTACTAAACTTAAGCAAATGCTCGAACAAGACTGCTTTCTTGTATTCATATTGTTTATTTTCGGTTTTATTAAAAGAATGAAAAGTAATTAAATAATTAGTAAACTCATGACTCCAAAAATTGAAGAACATTTATTTTTTAAGCGGAACTAAACTTTGCATCTTTTTCACTGTGACCTTCAATTCCTATGAGTTTTAATGAAGATTTTTTTCTATTTGTATAAATGTTGTAGAGTTCATTTGATTACCTAAATTCAATGTATGACAATGAATCATTATGCCCTAATGTGCATTGGCATTTAAATTGTAACAAATTGAGAACAACTAGCAATAGAAATAGAAATCTTGGTTTCCACTGTATCTCTAACATTCCATTATTTTGATCTTCATTCGGTAATCCAAGATGCACAGGAGTGGTCAGTCTCGCTGAGTTCTCCTAATGAGCCAGTGTAGACGAACTTACGAATCAGTCATAGTTTTTTATTCTTTCGCTCTTATTTTAAGTTTTTTCTATTGTGTCCAATGCAAGAGCCCGAGCAATAGCCAAGTATGATTTCATACACATCAGACTTCTTTGCCTTATCTATTTTATCCTTAATCCCAAATAGGGCATTACCCATTTAATTGAGACACTTGGAGAGACGATTTAGATTCTGGAGTAGAACTTGTATTCGGTTGTATAACTGTATCCAGGACATCTGATTTGTTTGCTGCGGTAAGTGTCTGCTCTAGTGCATTATCAGTAATATTTTTGCTTAAAAACGGCTCATTTATATTTAGAATTTTGGGGTTTTGTTTTAAAGATGGCTGTAAATTGGATGGAACACCTTTGATCAGAAGTGTATTACTGAAGTTTTTCCTGTCGGAAGAGTCAAAATCGGAATTCACAGGTAAATTAGTGTCTTGACTAGAGGCTGTTTCATTAGGTTTATTTCTAGAGTACTCACATTTAGTACTTATGTGGCCCAATTCACCACATCTCAGGCACTTGGTGTCATTATCCCCTAGAAATACACTGTAAGTAACTCCTTCAAACTGAACTAAAACGGATGATGGAATGACTGTATTTTCATCTTTTATAAAAACTTGCCTCCTAGAGCTCAGGACGTGTGAATACGATTTCTCTTTTTTTTTTTTTTTCTTTTTTTTTTTTTTTTTTTTTTTTTTTTTTTTTAAATTTTAACGTCCATTTATTATTAACTACGAATTTTAGGACGGGTTATCTATAGGTTACCACCCTTTTCTAGCCAGGATAGGGGTGATGCCTTTTCTTTTTTCGAAAGAAAAGCCACCTCCCCTAGTGGGAATCGAACCCACGACCTTTGGCACGGAGTGTTAAGAGCTCACGCCTTAACCCTCACGGCTACCGGGTCTCCGATTTCTCATTTAAACCAACTCTAAGAAAGCTAACAGGTGAGAGCAAGGTTATCTTTAAATCGTTTAACCTTTTTTCTATTGTTTCATCGGATATATACGGTGGGGCATTTGGTATTACTAGGCGTTTAGAAGGTATTATTAGTCGGCGAGCAGGAACAAATTCATTATTGATGGTAATTCCTTTGTGGTTAGAAATAAATTCATCAACACATTTGAGACTTGAGAGAAAGATGGAAATGCGGTTGTTGGATATTCTAGTTGCAAACAAGATGTTACTCGGGCCAACAAGTTCACCTGTTGCATAAATATATTTGGAAATAGGCGTGTCGTCCAAAGCAGGGCAGAGTATTCCCTGAACCTTTTTAGACACTTCTACGGAAGGCTGTTTACGACGAGTTACATTAGCAAAGGTTGGTTTGGTGTTGATTTGAGCTACAAGGTTCTCACGAGGGAGATCCAAGAGCAGTTAGTGAACCATTTATTTTTAACTATTTTGGGCTTTTATAAATTCGAGAAAGCTGTCTTAAGAGCACGTTTTTCTATTCTTTACCTTCTTATGTTTTATATGGAGAAGCTCCCCGTGATGATTGCTCTACGACATTGGTATTGACGGCACTCTTGAAGGATAATCATTGCTTGGGGTTAAGGTGAAATGATAATTACTTTATAATGATGGATGCTTGAATATATAATAATACTTGAAGGATGGGCTGAGATGACCCTTGTTTGGGGAGCCAGCTGAGATGATGGTTTCTTCGGGGATGAGGTGAGATGATCGTTCCTTAAAGGATGAGCTGGGATGGTCGTTGCTTTGGATATGACTTGAGATGATGGTTGTTTCTTCAGTACCGGATCCTTGAAATAAATCGCAAAATAAATTTTTCCCAATTTCGTAAAACAAAAAAGAGTGTAAGAGAGCGATGTAGAGTGGATAATATGTTAAAATTAGGAGTCTTGAGTATTTGCCATTCTGCAAATAGTGTTTTTAGTAGTTATGAGCTGATCCTTGGGAAAGAGACCGACTGTAGAATGGACAGTAGTATAGAAAATGAAAGCTCTAACTCTCGCTTATGAGGTGGCCCAACTCCTACCGCACTTCAACCACAAATCATAAAGTTAGTTACAAAGCACTCTTCAACATACAGTCATCTCCTTCCCCAACTAGTATTGTGGAGAACGTTAGATAGGTAACTACTACTTGAGCTTTCATGATATAGTTTCACTTTACTACGATGCAGTTACATCTTTAATTCCATTTCGTGTACTTACTACTTAATGAATGGCTTTACTATCTATTAGGAACGTAGACGTCTTTACAATATTGCTCCATTCTATTTTAACTGTTGCTTTGATTCGCCTCCGTCGGATGTTGAGTTGTTGGACTTAATTTTCCTTATCATCCAACATTAATATTCGGACACATTTTTGTTGCAATTGACACAAAATAGGTTGAATAAATAATAAATAGAATTGTGAAATGATAGCAATGTATTTCATTTAAATAACTACATATAGTTCTTTAGCGCCGTTCCTCCCTCCCTCCATAAGCAGGATCCCCGCTTATAAGGTTGATCTCATGACGCAATCCGCAAGTGCCGACTAGAAAATTTTGCGTTTCAGAACCCCTAGAGACCGAAAGTGATAGTGGTTCAAATTTGTATATATATATATATATATATATATATATATATATATATATATATTTGTCTGTTCGCGGCATAGCTCAGCGAATAATGGTCCGATTTTGATGAAATTTAGTACAGAAATCTTTCGTCTAATTTGAAAGGTCATGTTCGTTAAACAGCAGAATCCGTCCACCGGAACATAGTTTTTCGAGTGTAATTCGCGCGAAAAAAAAATATTTACGCTTACATCATATGCTTGTAAGTACTCGTTTTATAGGCTTCTTGGGCTAGTAAAACGAATGAGACCATTTTTAAGGCGATATATTTAGCCGTTTCCAAGAAAAACGGAAAAATAGTTGTTAAATCAAGTTTTTGGTTTGGTTACTTAGAATCATGGGATTCGGTTAAAATATTTTCTGCATGTTTGAAATTTACACATACAAAGATACTTACATGTTGGTTACGTTTGGAGTTAAGGAAGGACCAAAAATTAAGGTGGTTCAAATCTGTATATATATATATATATATATATATATATATATATATATTTGTCTGTTCGCCGCATTCGTCAGCGAATAATGGTCCGATTTTGATGACATTTGGTACAAAAATCTCTCGTCTAATTTGAAAGGTCCAGTTCGTTAACCAGCAGAATCCGGCCACCGGAACATGGTTTTTAGAGCGAATGTCGCGCGAAAAAAAATGTTTCCGCTTACTTCATACGCTTGCAAGTACTCGTTTTTCAGGCTTCTTGGCTTAGAAAAACGAATGAAACCATTTTCAAGGCGATAGCTTTAACTGTTTTCGAGAAAATTGGAAAAATAGTTGTTGAATAACGTTTTTGGTTTGGGTCTTATAATCATGGGATTCAGTTGAAACATTTTCTGCATGTTCAAATTTCATCAAAACTAATATGTTGAAATTTTGGTTACGTTTGGAGTTATGGAAGTGTTAGAACAATATATTTTATTAACAGACATGAAAAGTTTTGGTAACTTTGTATACTTTCCTTAATATCTCGAAAACGGTTGAGAATATTGGCAACGGAAGGTTACCATTAGAAAGCTTACTAAATGCTCTAAAAAAAAGGTTCTGAAGAAAGTTTTGATTAGTCGATGCCAATCGGAAAATAAGTGCTTAAAACTTTAAAGTAATTCATTTTGGTTATTCGAACGGTTCTTTTTGTCTGTTTTTATTTCTTGTTATTTTTTAATTGCTTATAGTTGGATAATGTATTTGACAATAAAACAGGTTAAGTAAAATAAGAAAAATTATTTTTTAATTGCTTATAGTCGGATAATGTATTTGACAATAAAACAGGTTAAGTAAAATAAGAAAAACAATTTATTGTTTGATATATAGCTTCGAGTGAGATTCGAAGACCTTGTGACAATTTTCAACTGCCTAGCGGTGGCCTTTCTTGGGTTGGCCGACCCATCCAGGTAAGATCATAAATCAAGACCTTTCAAGAAATGTGGAACCAAAACAATAACTGCTTATATTTTAATATTTCCAAATGAGACTAGGGATAAGAACGGAACCTCGCTAAGATGATGCAGTTCCTGCGAGTCGGACTCTTGTCTATTTCCCTTAGTTTTCATTTTTGTAATTGCTTCTATTTGGAAAGTGTATTTGTCTATAAAACAGGATAAGTAAAATGAGAATCAATTTACTGTTGTTAAAAATAGATGGGTTAAAAAAATAAGGGCACCCTTGCATAAATTCCTTGCAAAATAAACATTTTCATGAACGTTAGGGACACCATTATAATGGATTTTTTTTTTCTCGTTTCCTCCTTCTCTCCATAGATAGGAAACCTGATTCAGACGTCGACCAAATGACGTAATCCGAAAGTGCCGACTAAATGATACACGTTTTAGAACTCGTAGATAACGAAAGTAGAAGTGGTTCAAATTGAAATATATTTTTGAGTAGTTAAATGAATTTTTGTACAAAAAGTCCAGTAGTTAAAATTATAACTATTAATAGAAATTGAAAAATGTGTATTGAATAGAACTCATTAAACCTTTTACAGGGAACTCTATTATAACATTTTTTTTATATTAAGGGTTTCACATCTATGGCAATAAGCTCTTGGATAGCAGATTACCCCAGGAGTAAGATATAGCAGATTTCCATTTGCTGGAAAGGTCGATGATTGATTTATGACATGCCCGCCCTTCTTTACCTGCTTTTCCTAAGTGTAGCCCTAAACGTCTAAAATAGAGTTTTGCTTGAAGATCTGACTTTTTAGCACTTTCCTCCGAAGGAAAGTAGCTATTGAGGTTGCACTCATGACGAAATTTTTGAAACATTTCTTCAAATCTCCATCGATCCTACCTTGTAGGCACCGAAAATGACCCCCGTTAATATATATATATATATATATATATATATATGCTTCAAAAAAATGTATACACACTTTGAACTTCCATAGAAAATTTATTTACCGTTCTACAAAGTTAAATTTCAGGAAACTAGAAAGCTGAAAGTCCAATGTAAATGAAACATAAATAACGAATGTTAAAACTGTTCAAATTGGTGACCTGCAGCATCAATACAATTCTGAGTACGAGTCACCACTGATTCTGTACATCGTATCAAAACGTCCAATGAGATTTCTCTACACACGGCTTGAATCTCATTCCAAAGAATGTCTAGGTTACGTGGTTTACGTTTGTACACCTCATTTTTTACTGTGCCCCATAAGAAGAAATCCAGTGGTGTAAGGTCTGGAGAGCGTGCTGGAAACTCGATTGGCCCCCTGCGTCCTATCCATTGGCCCGGCAAATTTTGATCCAGGTAAGCTCGTACGTCCCTGTGATAGTGCGGCGGGGCACCATTTTGTTGAAAATAAAACATATCATTACCGTATAATGCACGAATGGCAGGAAATATGGAATCAGCAAGCATTGTTAGGTAATTAATACCAGTTACAGTGCCTTCAAATCGAAAAGGCCCAATGAGTCCCCTTGAAGACAAACCGCACCACACATTTACACCAGGCAAATTTACAGCTTTTTCAATTGTAATGTAAGGATTTTCTTCACCCCAGTAAACACAATTGTGCCTATTGACAGTTCCATTAAGTTTGAATTGGGCTTCATCCGACCAAATGATGCTACCCATAAATCCCGGTTCACGTATCACCATCTCCTGAACCCATTCACAAAATTGTAACCTTCGATCTGGATCGTCGTCACTTAGCTGTTGCACCAGCCTTGGAATGTAAACACGATACTTGCGTCTCTTCAGAATGCGTAGCACGCTGCTAGCACTTACATCACTTTCACGTGCCCCTTGCCTTGTAGATTTGTTAGGAGAGCGTTGAAACAGTTCCAAGACTGCCGTTGATGACTCATCACTTGTAGCTGTTCGAGGTCGACCTGAATGACCTTTATGCACATCACACACTGTTCCATGAACTTCGAATTTGTCTCGTATGCGTGTAATTGTTAATCTTGAAGGTGGTTCTGTATCATACTCCCTTCTCCACTGTCTTTGAACTTCATTTACATTCTCGAACTTCCAGTACCACTTAATAACTTGCTTACGTTCTTCAAAACTCAAACGCACGTCCGCCATGTTGATATTACAACTTCCAACTGACAATATAACATAGCGGGACGATTATGCTGCCACCTGGCGAAGAAATATAACATTAGCCTTGTAGAGTGGGAAAACTACGATAGTTTAAAGTGTGTATACATTTTTTTGAAGCACCCAGTATATACATGCATACATATATATATATGTCTGTTAACACGATAGCGGCCAGAGTTTTTGTTTTTTCTTTACGAAACGTGGTATATAGCGTTCAATTAGCAAACTATTGAACGAGTTCGTTAACCACCAAAATCGGTCCACCGGGAGGGGGGGTTTACCCCGGACCCAAAACACTAATTTGACAATGCGAGCCTTTGTTTTTTTTATATTTCAACGAAACTCGGTATTCGTTATGTTGATCTAAAGAGAGACATACGTTGTAAAAATAAACTAAATCGGTTTATTAGGAGGGGGGGGGGTTTACTCCGGACCCACATTACCAATTTGCCACTACCAGCCGTAATTATTGTTACATTTCAACGAAACTCGGTATTCGTGGTGGTAATCAACAGAGAAAAATGGGTTGTAAAAATAAACTAAATCGGGTTTTTTGGAGGGGGGGGGGGGTTTACTCCGGACCTAAAGTACTTATACCGGTCGTAATTTCTGCTGTATTGTAACGAAACGCGGTATACGTCATGGGTATCTCATGAGAAAGAATTGTTGTAAAAATTAAGTAAATCGGTAGATTGGAAAGGAGGGTTTACTTTAAACTCTGTTTCATTGGAATTTGCCGGCCAGATGTAGGTTCCCAAAGGCGCCGCGAGGAGCGCTATCTCCCACTATGGGGACTGTATCCTGTTCCTGCGTCAGATCAAAAGACGGAAAATTTAGTTTTTGTGTATTTATTAAGTAGTACAGTATCATATATTAACATAACTCTGGAAGCAAATTATTTACAAAATTAATATTTGAACAGTTCTCATAAGAAATGCAAATCCCCAAAAAAACATAAATGTGAAATAGAGGCCAAGTTCCTGCCCCCACAAAGAAACACTCCCTTCCTCAAAAATATCCCCTCCTAAAACCCCCCACAAACGCCTTACCATTCTACACTCCAAAAAGTCAGATTCGCAGGAACTGCGTCATCTTAGCGCGGTTCCGTTCTTATCTTTAGTGTTTATGAAGGTATAGAATAGAAACAGTTATTACTTTGTTTAGATCAATAGCGAAACACCTATCCAAATGAAATCTCAAACAAACCAGTCTTGAATGGTCTTGATTTACAATCTTACCTGTATCGGTCAGCTATCCCATAAGTCGGGCAGAAAGTCCTCCGCACAGAGGCATTTGGAAAGCCTTGGGATCTCTCTCTTTAAACGCTACATTTTTAACAATAAATTGATCTTCTTATTTTACTTAATCTGTTTTATTGTCAAATACATTATCCGACTATAAGCAATTTAAAAATAACAAGGAATAAAACAGACAAAAAGAACCATTCGAATAAACGAAATCAATTACTTTATAGTTTTAAGCACTTATTTCTCCGATTGACATCGCCTAATTAAAACTTTCTTTAGAACCTTTTTTGTAGAGCATTTAGTAAGCTTTCGAATGGTAACCTTCTGCTTCACAAGATTGTCAACGGTTTTCGAGATACTAACGAAAGTATACAAAGTTACCAAAACTTTTCTTGTCTGTTAATAAAATATTTTATTCTAACCCTTTCTTTACTCCAAACATAACCAAAATTTCAACATATTAGTGTTGATGAAATTCGAAAATGCAGAAAATGTTTCAACTGAATCCCATAATTCTAAGTACCAAAATCAAAGACAAAAAGAACCAGTTCGAATAAGCGAAATCAATTACTTTAAAGGTTTAAGGACTTATTTCTCCGATTGACATCGCCTAATTAAAACTTTCTTCAGAACCTTTTTTGTAGAGCATTTAGTAAGCTTCCGAATGGTAATCTTCCGCTTCACAAGATTGTCAACGGTTTTCGAGATACTAACGAAATTATACAAAGTTACCAAAACTTTTTTTGTCTGTTGATAAAATATTTTATTCTAACCCTTCCTTTACTCTAAACGTAACAAAAATTTCAACATATTAGTGTTGATGAAACTCGAACATGCAGAAAATGTTTCAACTGTATCCCATAATTCTAAGTACCAAAATCAAAGACAAAAAGAACAGTTCGAATAAGCGAAATCAATTACTTTAAAGGTTTAAGGACTTATTTCTCCGATTGACATCGCCTAATCAAAACTTTCATTACAACCATTTTTGTAGAGCATTTAGTAAGCTTTCTAACGGTAATCTTACGTTTCGCAAGATACTCAACCTTTTTCGATTATTAAGGAAAGTATACAAAGTTACCAAAACTTTTTATGTCTGTTAATAAAATATTTTATTCTGACCCTTCCTAAACTCCAAACGTAACAAAAATTTCAACATATTAGTTTTAATGAACGTAGAACATGCAGAAAATGTTTCAACTGAATCCCATGATTCTAAGTACCCAAACCAAAAACGGTATTCAAAAACTATTTTTCCAATTTTCATGAAAATGATTACATTCGTTTACCTAGCCCAAGAAGCATATAAAACGAGTACTTACAAGCTTAAGTACTCAAAAACGTAAGCGTTACGATTTTTTTTTGCGCGAATTTCGCCCCAAACGCCATCTTCCAGTGTGCGGATTCTGCTGGTTAACGAACTTGACCTTTTAAATTGGACGGCGGATTTTTGTACCAAATTTCATCACAATCGGACCATTAGGGAAGCCAGAAATGAGCGAACAGACAAATATAAATAAATATATATATATATATATATATATATATATAAATATATACACACACACATATATATATATATATATATATATATATACAAATTTGAACCACTATCACTTTCGGTCTCTAGGGGTTCTCAAACGCGAAATTTTCTAGTTGGCACTTTCGGATTGTTTCATTGTATCAACCTTATAAGCGGGGTTCCTCCCTATGGGGGAGGGAGGAACTGCGCTAAAACAACAATAAAAATACTTATATCCAGTTACTAAAATATCACTTTCCTCAACCAGGTATATTCTTAAACTTGGCTATGTTTTTTATGTGCCGAAATTATCTTTAGAGAAAAACTAAACATTGCCAAGTTTAAGAATATACCTGGTTGAGGAAAGTGATATTTTAGTAACTGGATATAAGTATTTTTATTGTTGTTTTTAAAGGTCAGTTGAAGTGTCTTTACTGTTCTTAGTAAGTTACTATGAGGTCTTCCAAGTAATGAACTTGGACATTTCTTTCTTGTATCATCTCTTGTATTGGCAAATATTTTTGGTTGAATTAATACACCAACTCATACTACGTTTTTTGAGTGTAGAATGGTAAGGCTTTTGTGGGGGGTTTTAGGAGGGGATATTTTTGAGGAAGGGGGTGTTTTTTTGTGGGGGCAGGAACTTGGCCTCTATTTTACATTTATGTTTTTTTGGGGATCTCATTACTTTTTTCGAAGTATTAAATAGAATTTAGTTGCCGCATACCTACTGGCTTTTGTACTTCATACAAAACCAGGGTCTTTGGATTCTGCATAAGGTTCTCCTTACTGCTTATTATTTGATACCAATAATCAACCTACATACATCTAATCACTAGACTAGAAAAGTTAGAAGCTCTTCCAGATGACATTACTCTAGAGGACAAATTGATTGCTCTCTTAACTAAACTATTACACTTTAAAACACAGGAACCTTATCCCGAGGATAAAGATCACAATAGGGAAAGTGCAGAAGGCCTTCAAGAAAAATATATGAACAAAGACGATACATTTTGTGTTTGTGATCCTAAACTTTGTAATTTAGATGGCTCGACATTGAAAAACTTAGTATCTGCTTTGAAGTATATTATGCAAAGAACCCCTACGACTTTATTTACTACATTTAAGAAAGAAGTCTTTGTTAAGATGGGTCTAAATGTTTTTTAAAACATCAAATATAGGTTCTCCTTACCAAGACGATTCATTTGATACCCCACATGATGGGTTTCAGAAGGAATGATGGCATTTCGATGGAACAAAAAGTAGAAAACGTCATAGATAATATGACACTCCCATATCAAGACCTACCTGCGTGCCAAGTTTAGTCAAAATAGGCAAAACGGTGTGAATTTGTATAAAGAACAAACATACAGACAGACAGCTGAAAGACCTTTTTTACCTAGCCTAGTGCATTCCCCGGACCAAGGCCTACCTGTGTGCCAAGTTTGGTCAAAATCGGTCAAATGGTGTGAATTTGTGTAAGGAACAAACATGCAGACAGACAGCTGATAGACGATTTTGACTAGCCTATGACACTACCTGGATAAAGACCGACATGTGTTTCAAATTTTGTCAAAATCGGTCAAACGGTGTGTATTTGTATAAGGAACAAACAGACAGAAAGACAGCTGATAGACAATTTATCCTAGCCTATGATTTTCCCCGTATCAAGACCCATCTGTGTCCCAAGTTTGGTCAAATTCGGTCAAACGGTACGGATTTGTAAGAGGAACAAACGTACAGACAGACAGCTGGTATAAGATTTTTACCGAGCCTATATGCGTCTAATTGTTTCTTAAAACATCAAATATAGGTTCTTCATACCGAGACAATTCATTTGTTACCCCACATCATGGGTTTCGGACGGAATGATGGGTTTCCGAAGGAAGTACAAAACTGACACGCCCCCGCCCCGGAAGCGGAGTCAAACACAACTTTTCGCGATTTTTCGATTTTTGCCTGTAATAACGTCTTCATATCTATCTTCAGGCAAAATTTCAAGTCTCTTTCAAGTGAGTGAGTCCTATAAATCCCGATTTTCGATCGCTTGTATTTCAGAAACTATTCAATGTAGAATTATGAAAATTTCCAATTTTACTCACATCTAGTAGTATAATGCCTGTGTAAAATTTCATAACTTTATCTTTACCTGGTTGAAAGTTATGAGAGGGTAAAAATCGGCTCTAAGACCGCCTTTAATATACACACAGTATGCTTAGGCCGGAACTTGGCCAGGCGCACTACCGTGCGCCTAGATGAGCAGAACTATTTACGTTTTTATTTTATTTATATAGGTTATTTACAGCAAATTATTCAGTAATGTAGTCTACACTACAAAACTTCTGAGGAAAGTGCTTAGTTATGCAGCTCCTGCGTGATGGACTTTTGTTTTCTCCTAGCCGAGTCCCAACCATCCTTTCACTTCGCGTCACCTCAATGGCTAACTATCTTCATCTCATTTAGTATTTATATTCGCTCTCTAGCTGGCTAAAAAATGGGCAGATTTTAATAAAATTAGGTATTACTAATGGCACTCGGGAACCGCGCTAAGATGACGCAGGTCCTGCGAGTCGGACATTTATGATAAATATAGCTTACGTTTTAATTATTGAAGAAAATATAAATTACGAAAAAGTGATGACTCACAAAACTATTAGAACACTTAAAAATAAAATGTTTATGACTTAATTAAACAATATCTGTTCGTAAATTAATATTTTACCGGCGGCGTTTTTTGTCGAAGAACACTCCTTAGACGATTTGACTTAGATTGGACCATTTTATAGTCAGAAGTAATCTTGTGCCATTCTCTTAATATTACCTCTTTAGGCTGGTTTTCGTTATAAATCTGATAAGATCTGACCCACCTCAACACCCTGATGATGCCACAAAATTCCGATATTTTCGAGATTGTGGTGCAGTTTTTTGAACTTTTGGACAATTGTAGTGCAGATATTCCTGAACAATGGGAGAAGTGTGTTTGGGGTCATTTTCTTATTCAGTTTCCCAAGTTCAGTGCGCTTTTCTTCAAACGACGCTTTGAAATATCACAGTACGTCTTTCCTTCCTCTCTTCAGTTAAAACCTTTTTTAAATGCTCTTCGCATTTTTTTCAGTATCAACTGTCTTCCTAAAGTTTAGAAATTCCTCACTTTTCGACTTTGGAGGTATTTAACTAATTTGAATCATCTCTAACTCTCTTCAAAATCTACATTTTTTTTTCTGATACTCAGGAGCTGTATTTTAAATGGTTTTAGTTTATTCCACATTTAGCTACATTTAAGAAATTAATATTTTTTTTCTGGAGAAGAGAAGCCAATATTGTTCTTAGTTCGACTGCATATCCGCTTTGGGTGCTGTCGGTTTTTCGTTCTGGCACCTATGATCTTGCTTAGCTTTTGAGATTTCATTTTAAATCTTTACGAAACAATGTGTAACACTGTTTTGTATTCTCAGCTTTTCAAAGATGCTACGGATAAGAACGGAAACTTAAAGAGATAATATTTTTAAAATATAACAATATTTTATACGTCATTATTTTAAAAGAACCTTAAAATATTTCTTAAGTCCTACCTTGTTAATAAGGCCTCTCTACCCATGTATCTTCTACGAAAGAATTGCTACTTTTCCGACCCTAAGCCTTAAAGAACAAAAAAATATTAATATATATATTATTTATTTACATCAGACTTGCAGTTATTTTATACCGTAATGATGATCATGTAGTTTGATAAACATAAAAAGAATTATTTTTATTTGGTATGGCTATCCATTTAGTATGATAAGTATTTGAGTTGAGAATGGAATTGCCCCAAGTGGATGTAAGTGATGGGAGGCAATCACTATGCTAAGCTGTAGACCACTCGGCCATTGGATCTATCCACACTCTAGATGGAAATAGGTAATCAACTCGTCATCATTCATGCCAATAGCCAATCCTACAAACTAGCTCATTAGCTGTTCTCTTAACGCAAAATACAAACTTAATTAGCCATGCATTAACATTATTGCTTCAAATGTTTCAGTTTGAAAGCATTGTATGAACAGTTCATGTTCATGTATTTCTTTCATTCTGTTAATAAATATTAATTTCATTCATTTATTAATTGATTCCTGCAAAGAGGAAAATCCGGTGGCCTAAGCATAGTACTGACAACACTATCTCTTTTTTTTTTTTTTATTTTATTTATTTTATGTGCTTTTCGCAACTATAGCGACTTGCTCAGAACAAACATTACACATACGTACATACATACACATCTACATGCATATATACTTAGATACAATTTGGTTATTACATATGTGCATACAAACACATTATTATATATATACATCAACATCAACAATATATACATCATCATTATTATATATATACATCAAATTATGCAAATATACATTACACTATGTTTATATAGTTTATTCTGCTTCTAGACATAGGATAATACTATTCAGATTAAGATATAATAGAATAAATACCTTAATAAAGATATACTATCATAGAACCTTAATAAATATATAATAGAGAAAGATAAATGAAGATATAATATAATAGAGCGTTAATAAAGATATAATAGAATAAATACATTAATAAAAAAAAAAAAAAAAAAAAAATTGCACACATGTACACACCTGCATACACACACACATATAACATATAAATTAACAATGGTATATTTTATATATAAATAATAATGGTATATATAAACAAATCTCTATGGGTTGTTTTCACTCTTCTTCCTTTCTAAATGTATGCTATAATATGGTTAGTAAGTTTGTCTTGTTTAGGTAGTTCAATATCTCATCGATATATTTGCTTCCATCGCCGAGTAATTCAGTCACATTGTAAGGTAAGTCATAGTTTTGTCGCTGTAAACATTCAGTCAGTATGTGCTTTATAGTCAGCGGTGTGTTACACTGTGTCCTGTCTTGTCATGAGATAAGAGTGTGTCAGTCGGGAATGGCCAATTCTTAAGCGGCATAATATCACTTCGTCGTGAGTCCCTAAAAATTGTTATTTTTGGTTGTTGAATGTGGTGTGCATTTTCCAGTGCAAGGTGAATGGCGTGCAGCTCAGCAGAATAAATACTTGTACTTTTTGTTAGTTTCAGCTGAAAAGTGTTTATACCTATTACAGCTGCTGCGCCTGTGCCCTCACCAGTCTTGGATCCGTCCGTGTAAATAAACATTGTGTCTTTATTTTTGTCAATGTATGACTTGAATATGTGTTTGTATGAATGTGTAGATGTCGGGTTGGACCCCACCAGCAGTGGGCGTTCCCTGAATGGTTGCATTTCGTATTTTCTTAACAATTCCTCGTCAGCAGATTTTGGGACGCACTTACTATTTAAATATTTAGTTTTAAGGCAGTATTTCAAACAATTCTGCATACGTCTGTATTCCAATGGTAATTCTCCACATTCTGCATGGAGGCTATTAGATGGGCTGGATCTAAAGGCTCCTGTTGCGATGCGTAAACCAGTGTTTTGTATTGAGTCTAGGATTTTAAGAGTACTGGGCTTGGCAGATGTGTACGCTACACTCCCATAATCCAGAAGAGACCTGGTATATGCCCGATAGAATGTCAGCATTACACTTCTGTCTGCTCCCCACTTTGCATTGCATAAAATCATTAAGAGATGTAAGGATTTTTTACATCTATCAACGAGATTTTTTAGGTGGGGAACCCAGGTAAGTTTAGAGTCAAAGAGAAGTCCTAAGAATTTTATGTAGTTTGTTAAGTGGATAGGAGTATTATTTAAGTTCAATGTAATTTGTGGTATACGTCGCTTTTTTGTAAAAATTATGCTTTGAGTCTTTTGTGTAGAGAAATGTAGTCCGTAAGTAGCGCTCCAATTCTGTAGCCTATTTATCGTCCTTTTGATGGACTCTGCGGCATTTTCTAGATCTTTAGTTCGAATATAGATAAGCAAATCATCCACATACAGGCAATATTTGACTGGGGGAGTAATATGCTCACGGACGGTGTCCATAGCTATTTTGAATAGCGTCGTGCTTATTACACTGCCTTGTGGCACTCCGTTTTCCTGAGTGAATACATTAGAAAGAGCTGTACCAATTTTAACTCGGAATGATCTATTCGAAAGGAAATTTAATACAAAATTGAAAAAGTTTCCCCAAATATTCCATTCGCCTAGTTTTGACAGAATAGCTCGGCACCAAACTGTATCATAAGCCTTTTCTATATCAAAAGAGACGGCTAATACAGATTCCTTAGAAATAAATGAATCCAAAATTTCTTTTTCCAAAGTAACAATGTGATCTATAGCCGAGTGATTCGGTCTGAAGCCACACTGATACTCTGATAGAAGCTTATTTTTATCAAGGAACCATAAAAGCCTCTTATTTAACATTCTCTCAAAGACCTTAAAGATACAGCTTGTCAGAGCTATTGGTCTATAACTATCAGTTGATGTCGCATTTTTATTCGGTTTTTTAATCGGTATAATGTTTGCTTGGTTCCACGAAGATGGGTAATAACCAGTCTCATATGCATTATTGTATAGTTTTAACAGTAGCGACAGCCCACTTGGGGGAAGATTTTTCAGCATTCTATAACAGATTCCGTCTTCTCCAGGTGAGGTACATTTTACTTGGGTCAGTACAAGTCTCAATTCATGCACTGTTAATGGTTCGTTTAACGGATGGATAAATTTTGGTGTCGGTAATAATGGAATTGATTCTAAGGTATTTTTTAGTCTGCGGGAGTCTGGTGATAATCTGTCATCACTTGACACATAGGAGAAGTGATGGCCTAGAAGATTGCTGATAGTTTCGGGGCATGTTATTAAAAGATTATTCTCCTTTAGGGCTGAAATAGGAGGGTTGTATCTTTTGTGCTTAATTTTGTTAATCATATTCCAGATTGTTTTTGGAGGGGTGTTTCTGTTAAGAGAGCATAAAAAATCGACCCAGCATTTTTTTTTTGCTTTGTTTTATAATATATTGGGCTTTAGCTTTTTTCCGCTTGTATTCCATCAGGTAATCCTGACTAGGATTTGCGTTAAATAATCGGAGTGCCTTTTTTCTTTCAGCTACTGCTGTTTTACATTCATTGTTCCACCAAGGGACTGGTCGGTTTTTATATGTACCTTGTGTCTTTTTCATTGATGTATCTGCTGCCGATTTAATAGCTGATAAAAAGTTTTCGAATGTTTTAATATCTTTAAGCTTTTCTAGAAAGGAATTTTGGAACTTATTCCAATCTGCATTTTTGACATCATATCGCGGGGTAGAAGTGAAATTTATTGGGGCTGTATCAGGAGTTAGTATTATTGGAAAATGATCACTCCCGAATTGATCTTGACTTACTTCCCAATTGAATCGTGTAAATATTGATGAAGAGCTGGCAGATACATCAATGTTAGTGTAAGTTCCAGTGGGGGGACATAAGTGTGTCGGTACTTGCGTGTTAAATGGGATGAGGTCATTTCTTTCGAGGAGTGTTTGGATAATTTTTCCACGTGAATTAGTAGATTTAGAACCCCAGAAAGTGCTTTCTGAGTTCATGTCCCCTACTAGTAGGAGGGGGGTAGGCAGTTGTGTGATTATGTCTTGGAGTGTGTGTATGTCAATAGGTTCACTTGGTGGAAGATAAATGTTACAGACAGTAACTTTGAAAGGCACGTATACTGTGACTGCGACAGCTTGGGCTGTAGTCAGTAACCTTACAGGTTCACTGTAGATACAGTCCTTTACATAAATACAGACACCGCCACAAGCCTTACCTCCCAGCAAATAGTCTTTATAATAAGAATTATATCCGTGTATGTAGATTTGCTTACCTGGAGCGGTGTGTGTCTCTTGGTATGTAGTATTCCCCTAGGAAACCATTGAACGATTTCGTCAACAAAATCGGTCAATCTGGGGGGGGGGAGGGTTTACTCCGGTACCAATTAGGTATTTATTAGGTATTATTTTGTGTTATATTTCAACAAAAGAATTTCAAAATTTGGTCAAAAGTTTTGTTCAAGAAAAATTGGCTACACTGAACCATTCCGATTCTGACGGCCATTCCGAATCGACAGCCATTTTGAATAATGTCTCAAATTTATTTGTTGCTGTTCTTGATAATTAGAATAACTCGAACTCATTGATGAGTTTAGGTACATCATTAGATAATCATGTAATGCAGTTTATTTCAATTTCATATCAACAGTCACTGTCTAACTAAAGAGCGCTGGCCTTTCTTTGATAAGAGCTATCTATTTGCAGGCTCTGTTGCTGGCCTCAGTCGTTTTTTTTTCTGAGCTGCTGCGGTGCTGGCCTCTGTTGGCTGTTTCACGAACTACATCTAGAAAGAAAAAAAGAAAAACTTTATTTGTGGTAAATAAAGAATGCTGCTCAAATAAATTGAGTTGCTATATACACAGCCTGCTAATCATTCTTTCGAAAATGCATTTTATTAATTTTGGGGGTGAAGCTACAAACAAATTCACAACGTTTGACCGATTTTGGCGTAACTTGATACACGGTAGATCTTGATACGGGGAGAGTCATAGGCAGAAAGTAGGTGTAGCATTGCACGCCGGGTAACAGCTAGTAAAATATAAAACAAATCCTGAATATAAAAACATATTGTGAACAATTGAGACAAGGAATTAATAACATTTTTAGACGTGCTGAATAAGTTTTATTAACATGTAGCCTGTCGGGAAATAGCTGATTCAGAACTTTAAGCTCCTAAACTTCGAAAGTTTTAATATGGAGTTGGTGGGAAATCGACATAGATTTACTATCCAGTTCCTAATCATTTATTTATAGGCCCTATTATTAATCTATATTATTATTCAAACCTCTTATTCATCCAAATGAACTAATGAAATAATTTATTCATAGTTAACGAATGACATATCGTGAAATATTAGCTTATTGCTTCTCTTTGCTGTAATCGTTGGATTATTCTACTGTCTCTTTCATCATTAACCCCTTGGGTACATATGATGACTGAGGCATGTCAAGTAATTATTTTGCCTGAGTTAAAGAAGAGAGCTCAGACTTCGTCTGCTCGTGTTACGGTAATCGAGTAGTCACCCAAACTTTTAGTAAATGTACCGCCGAAGGGAGTACATCTCGTAAATTATTGTTCTAATAAGTGTATCAACAATTTGTTTTCATAATGAAAAGATAATATACAAAAATAATACTTTTTTTTTTTTGTATTGTCCTTTTATAGCGTAGATAGGCTCTTCACTATCTAGAAAAGAGTGATATCCTGTTGATAGCCTAAATTGTCCTCCCTCCCATGGTACATTGCTGCACAATTTTTAGTTATTTCATGGTATTTTGAAGGAGTGTCAGGTAAAAATAAAATAAACTTGATGAAAAAATAAACGTCTCTATAATGAAAAAATAAATCACTTTCAGTCCAGTCAACGAACAGTTATAGATGGAAATTTTTGGAACACAATTTTTGACTTCGTAACTTTGGTTGGGCTGGATAGGAGGTGAACATATCAAAAGTCCTCACCCCTAGCCTTTAAGCCGGGGAGGAGGGGGGGGGGGTTTAGAAGGTCCCATTTTTTGGGTTTTCACTTATATCTCGGAAACCCTGCGTCCTAGAGACATGACTATTCTATAATAAATGAAAGCTGATTAAATTTCCTACAAGTTCTTTCTAATAAAGTTTTTCGAGATATCTTTAGTTTTCGAAATATCCGCTCTTGAAAGTCTGTCATTTTGGGGAAAAACACTTTTGCCGCATATTTTTTCCCCGTTTTGACCGGATAACTCTTCAACGATGTACTAAAATAATAAATAACGGTTATAGGGTTGTAGAGTATTGCATTCCCTTCACAAATATATATTACTTTGCTATTTTATGTATTTTTCTTCAAACGTAAAAATAATTTCAGTGTTCATCGTGAAATCTGAAATGTAGCGACTAACAGCCCAGGA
This sequence comes from Gonocerus acuteangulatus, assembly GCA_946811695.1. Classification (NCBI taxonomy): domain Eukaryota; kingdom Metazoa; phylum Arthropoda; class Insecta; order Hemiptera; family Coreidae; genus Gonocerus; species Gonocerus acuteangulatus. The sequence goes on from OX328123.1 coordinate 91,444,793, forward strand.
AACTAAGAGTTATAGGTGGAAATGTTTGGAACACAATTTTTAACTTCATAACTTTGTTTCGGCTAGTTAGGTGGTCAACATATCAAAAGTCCTCCCCCGCTGCCTTTGAGCCGGGGGGAGGGGAGGTTTAGAAGGTCCTATTTTTCGGGTTTTCACTTATATCTTGGAAACCCTATATCTTATATCTTGGATATTCTATAACAAATGAAAGCTTATTAAATTTCCTACAAGTTCTATTCAATGAAGTTTTTCGAGATATCTTTAGTTTTCAAAATATCCGCTCTTGAAAGTCTGTCATTTTGGGAAAAAACACACTTTTTTCTATTCTCGACCGGATATCTCTTCAACGATGCACCCAAAAAATAAATGTCGGTTATGGGGTTGTAGAGCATTCCATTCGCTCCAATAATATATATAACTTTACTATTTTATGTATTTTCCTTCATCTGTGAAAACATTTTTAGTGTTCATCGTGATATCTTGCAACAACCGTCGACCAATGAACCGTTCAATTTTTCACCATTTCCAGCCATTGTATTGTCCAAAATATACTCGATTATGTAAATATAGGTAGTACTGCAAGTATAATTAGTACGAAATATATAATTTTGGGCCTCTGACCAGTTATTCACACTCAATTATATAACATCTTGACCATTATATTGGCAATGGTTTCGTTAAGACCAAGTGAGTGCGTATATAACGTTTGAAAGAAAATACATAAAATAGTATTGTAATATATATTATTGAAGCGAATGGAATGCTCTACAACCCCATAACCGACATTTATTTTTTGGGTGCATCCGGTCAAAACGGCGAAAAAATATGTGGCAAAAGTGTTTTTCCTCAAAATGACAGACTTTCAAGAGCGGATATTTCGAAAACTAAAAATATCTCGAAAAACTTTATTGAATAGAAGTTGTAGGAAATTTAATCAGCTTTCATTTGTTATAGAATAGTCATGTCGCTAGGACGCAGGGTTTCCGAGATATAAGTGAAAACCCGAAAAATAGGACATTTGATATGTTCACCTCCTATCCAGCCCGATAGGACTTGCAGTTATGACGTCAAAAATTGTGTTCCAAAAATTTCCACCTATAGCTGTTTTCAAGCATTCGTTGCCTGGACTGTTTGTACAGGTAATATTATGGTAATAATTAAACAGTCCACTGCCAGAAATGAAATAATAATTTAATGAAAGCCCATAAACCAATCGACACTGAAATAGGCACCACGTTGTCCCACTACTAAATACAAACCTTAAATTGGCTAGGTAATTTTCGGGTTGCCTCAAAGTCTTTTTCAAAGTTTTTTTTTTTTTTTTTTTTTTTTTTTTTTTTTTTTTTTTACGCCGCATCTACAACTTGGTCATGAGCGCCCGGCTATCTATAGGTTGTCACCCTTTAAATATTAATTAATAAATTATTGTGGTACTGGCAACAATGACTAACGAGCTGTAACCTTCCTGATGTCGACAGTCAGGTTAAGTTTGTGGTGCTACAATATCAACATTTATTTTTCCTGATAATGGTAATATGCGTGAACACTGCCGTGTGCTCGAAACCGTGGCTTTTGTTCAGAAAAAATAATGCATCAGCCCTATCCTGGCTGGAAAAAGGTGGTTACCTATAGATTACTTGTAAAAGCTCTGTGTCAATTATTAGGGGACTTTAATGTAAAATATTAATATTCTTTGTTATAATCTATCATTTAGATATATTATTAATCTAATTGTAATGGATCGCTGTCTGTACTTAGATATGTGGAAATAAATACTATTGGGGCCTTTATCAATGTAATAGTACCCAACACAATGATTTTTAGAATTTTAGTCTGTTTTTCTGTCCACGCTAATGCCAGAAACGGCTTAACCGATTTAGATGCGGTTTTCACTAATATATTGTGGTAAGCTTTACTTAACATTTAGTGTTTTGTTTCACGTCATTCCGTTCATAAATAAAAACGTTATGCTAATATAAAGAATCATGTCGAACATTTGATTAACTATCGTTAACACGATACACACCAGAGATTTTGTTTTTACGCCACGAAACTTGGTAAAGAGTATTCCCCTAGGGTACGATTGAACGAGTTTTTTTTTTTTTTTTTTTTTTTTTTTTTTTTTTTTTTTTTTTTTTTTTTTTTTTTTAAATCGTTTATTGGTTTCAAGTTACAAACCCATAACCATTTTGAGTAACTAAATGTATGAACAGTTAAATACAATTTACAATACTAGGTTATTCTCCTTAATAAAATTTAACAACTTTAACAGTCTATCTTTGTTTCCTGCCAAGTAGTACCGATAGTCTGTATCTTAAAGCATTGTCTGCCTGGCCGAGTGTATCTTCTGCAAGTGTTGAAAATATGGGCGATGTCTTCTACTTCGTTGCAGGTCTTACAGAGCGGGCTGTCGGCAAGCTTCATCCTGTGCAGGTAGGCCTGAGTCCTGGCGTGGCCGATCCGTAGCCTGGTCAGGGTGACGATGTCCCGGCGGTGGGGGAGCGACTGTTTGTAAGGTGCAAACCATGGGGACAAGAAGACGATGGGTTGGATGCTGAAGTGATGTCTTTCGTTGGTAGCTGACGAAGTCACGGACATATCAGTGCTAAATAAAACTTGTTTCCACGTTACAGAGAGTCAGAAAATAAAACGGCATCAGCCCTATCCTGATAAGAAAAGGGTGATCTCCTAAATAAAAAGGCCCTCTTAAATTAAAGAGAATAACAAATAAATAATTGGGTGCGTTGGCCTGCATTTCCCATTGTTTGTTTCGCTGGTGAGTGGAGGAATTTCTAATTAGTTTCAATGAGCTCTTGACAAAGCCCTCTGGGAATGTTTTTTCGATGTTAAAAAAGTTTATGTACGTACAACTTTTATAACATCGTTGTAGCTTCTAAAAATATATTTATTATATTTCATTGTAAAGTAGGCTAAGATTAAATAAAGTGGCTTCATGTACATTTTAGGTTTGAAAATGGGTATATTTTTCTGTTTCAGAAATGTTTTCATTTTAACTTTCAAAATAATAAGAAATTTAACTATTGAAATTGCGATAAAACGAGTAGTTTAACTTGGAAAATCTTCTTTTCCCACATTCCCAGCACCATATACATATATTGGTGGTATTTCGTCTCATGGGCCACGGCCGCACGTACATTAGAGATATAGATGTTTTTATAATAATAAGCTAAATCAATCTATTAGGAATTCGAGTATTCGTCGGAAATAAATTAATAATTTTCCGAAGAACATTTGCTGTAAAAATGTATGTACGCAGGAGCTGCATGACTAAGAACATTCCTTTTAGCTAAAGTTGATTGTACAACACCTGAATCATTTGCTTAAAATAACCTATACAATTCTAAAATAGTGATGAATGGTTTTGCTATTGTATTTTTATAATTGTAGGCCCGGAGGCTGTAAGTCCGGCAGCTTGAGCATTCCGTTCGACCAACACTAGAGTTGGTGGCTTTAAATCAATGAAAAATAGTCAGTCATATCCTGGCTAGAAATGGATCATATGTTTATATATATATATATATATATATATATATATATATATATGCTTGCTGAACCGTCTATAGTGCAGTCATAAAATACTTGCCATAGCGCTATGGTTTTAAAGAAAATCTCATATTAACATTATAAATTCATGGGAGTGAAGATGTGGTGGTATTTTGCTTTGCCGGTTCAAACTACATGTTCTGCCAAGCTATCAAGAATTTATTTGCTACTTTGTATTTCTGTCTACTTTTTTTATGAAAAAAAGAAAAATACTGGGGAGGTTTATGGGATATTTCCAGCAATCCCTTATAAGCCTTCCAAAGCCAATTAGTATACAATTTCTACTCTCTCTTCCCCGAACTGGTTCATTCCTTTGAAGCAAACTTATTTAGTAACTTCCAGAAAAGTTATTTATGTATTTTAAATTGCGTAACATTTATTTATTCGTTATTCGTTTGATAGCCCGCCATAGAGCCATTGAACGATCCAAAATCACGGCTAAGTTTGGGTGGGGAAGTACAATAATAAATTTAAGAAGAAAACAATTAAAATATATATATATATAATATACATAAATCCGATGTGAATACACACTGATATATTTATCTATTGAGGACCTGGGTTTTGAAATTTCGGTACGAGCTTATACGATTTTAAATTATTTTTCTAGTCTCGTCTTTCGGACCACCGATGTTGGGCTCCCAGACTCTCTAGACTAAAGCAACCTTGCAATACATTAGGAGTGGGGATTTATTCTAGGCTAAATTTTTTGTGTGAAAAATCGTACTTTATCTCATCTTCTAAAAATGTCGCCTTACATCACCATGTAATAATGATGATGTAGTATGAAAGTATACAAAATTGATCCAACTGCAATTCTATTTTATAATTATTTTGAAATAAACGTATTTAATCCACTTATTATATATCAGGCTGAAGGTCAACAAAAAATGCACTCAGATTAACAAATATGACTTTTTAATCACCGCTAAACTTGTTTGACACTTTGACACTTTTAGTGCCTCAACATTAGCCAAACTTAAAACGTTTTAAACCACCTAAAAAATAGTTTATTTTTATTTTAATAGACAATAATTAATAATGAGTATATTCATATTACCAATTTTATTTCATTTATTTGACAAACCTTTTTTTGGAATCGATGTCGTTTTATTACTCATTCCTAAATGATTTTCAAAATCTTTTCTGGAAATTATTCTTCTGCCCATAAATAAATGTAACGGACGTCTGTTTCTTAATTAATTTTAGAATCCTGAAGTTTATGTTCCACGCCTTACACCATTCTTCATTTTACAGTTGACTTTACGTCTCCATCAAACACTATCTGAATAATATAACTCAATACGAAGTCCATTACTGCATATCTTTTCTTTCAAAATAATACCTCTTTCCTGGTAAAATGAAAGTTCACGTTCTTCATTATTAATTGTTCTAAAAGGCCTTATTAAATTACTGATAAATATTAAACTATATTATAACCTAGGAAATAAGGTTATGATATTTAAGAATTAAATCATATTATCATTAAAAGTATTTATTTATTATTTATTTATTTCTCTTGCAAGACCGTAGCGATGGCGATTTACAAGAATGAATGTGTGCATGGAAACGTCAGTTTTTAAACGTTTAGAGTTTTAAATATTATAATTAAAATAAATTATAATAATCTTATATATAAGTTTGGGAAAAATATAAAACCAAATAAATTGATATGAAAAGAAAATGTAAAAAATAAATAAAATAAAATGTAAAAGAAATAATAATTCAAAAAACAAAAATAAAAATAACATCTTTAGTCAAATTAAGTGCATTTTAGTTATATTTTGTCATATATACCTCTATAATGTAAATATTCAAATATTGTTTCCAAGTAATGGCTACCATCAGTCAGAAGTACTGTAAGGTCGGTAGGTATGTAAATGTTCTCGTCCTCTGCAGTCTGTAAGTAAATGTCTTATGGTCTAGTAGTTCGTTACACTGTCTACATATCGGTACGTCTCTTTTGGTCATTAGGTGTCCGTGAGTAAGTAGAGAATGGCCAACTCGCAGTCGAGTTAAAACCACCTCTTCTCTCCGGTTGTTTCTATGACTGGATGGCCATTCTACTACTGTTTGTTTAATTTGTCGCAGTTTATTGTCGTTATTATTATTCCATTCTGTCTGCCATTGACCTAGTATCTCTTTTTTTAAATGTGCGTTTAGGTCTTCGTACGTTGTCTCAACTGTTTCTATATTCTTTAGTGCAGTGGCTAACTTGGCTTGTCGGTCAACGTCTGTGCTTTGAGTAATGTCCACATGTCCTGGTAGCCATACTAGTGTTATGGATTTGTTTAAATTTTGGAGCCGTATGATTTCATTTAAAATTTTGATAGCCAATGGGCGTGTATTGTATGTATTCTGTAATGTTTTCAATGAGCTCAAAGAGTCTGTAAATAAAATAATTTTTTCCAAATCTGTCCGTTGTATATTCCTTAAAGCTAGAACCATTGCCTGAAGCTCAGCAGAATATGAACTAGAGACTGTTGCTAGTTTCAGTTGGAAGACCTTACCCCTACAATAGCAGCAGCACCGGTTCCATGCTCAGTCCGAGAGCCATCACTGAAAGAGAAGAGGCTGTCAGGGTTACTGTTGAGGATTTCTTGGAAAAGTAATTTATACTTGGAAAAGTAATAATTATTAGGAGTAGGCTTATTCTGTTTGTTGGGACCTTCAGGTAAATAGAAGAAGAATTACATCTCGAAAGAACCCTAACACTAGAATACTAAGTAACAGGCATAATTGTTAACCAAATTACATTTAATAACTCTATGACCGTAAAATTTTGAAACTTCTACCCATAAATAAAATGTTAAGGGATGCTGATATCACTGTTCTGCACGAAAATCCTCCTTCAAACCAAAACATGTTTTCTTACTGTTTTCAAATGTGCTGAACACGAATTTGAAGTCAGATTCTGTCTACCACGCACAGTTTCTTGAGAAATTCTAGTTTTTTTATCCAAAAATGTGAGTTTTTTTGTAAATTTGACGAATTTTTTTTTGCATCAAAACATAGTTAAAAAAATTCAAAATCCCGATGATTTTGAGCGCAATGAAGTATATTTGAACGAAAAAAAATTTGATGGGAATATTACAAGTGGTTGAAGAAATATGGCTAAAAGTGTTTTTTCAGTTTTTGATCTTGAGGCAGGGATTTGGTCTCTACCTGGATCTTTAGGGGAATGACCTTCCTTTCTCTTTTATGGCGGTATCCTTTTCATTCAAATCCTTACCTGCCCCCCTTTCACCCTCAATACCCCAACTCCCCCCCCCTCCCACTCAGCCCCTCTCTTGTCACTATTTTCTTCTAGGATTTGATCAGTACTCTCGAGGCTTTCGCTAAACGCACTTATTTGGATATTCAATTGTGCTATCATTGTTCTGGGAACAGTTCACTTTTTCTCTGTAATGTCACGACAGTGTATAAATAAGCCTGATTCCTTTTGCTATGTTTGTGGTGAAGTCACATTCAAGTCCACTCAGAAACCTCTGACTCCGCTGGTGAAGAAGGCATACGAGTTATACTTTGGATGTAAAGTAAGTGATCAGGACAAATCCTGGGCTCCTAAAATATGCTGTAGTTCATGCTCACGTTCTCTGACTGGTTGGCTAAATGGGACACATAAGTCAATGCCATTTGCAGTTCCCATGATATGGCGAGAACCTACAAATCACGTGACCGATTGCTATTTTTGCATGACCACAATCAAAGGTTTCTCGTTCAAGAGCAAAAAGAAAATTGTTTATCCCAACATCCCCTCTGCCATGAGACCAGCTCCACATGATGCCTCCATGCCCATCCCACCAAATCCGAGTAAGTTCCGTCCTAGTTCTGAGGAGTGCAGCGATTCTGAAAGCGTTTCACCTCAACCTGGAACCAGTCAACAAGAAGAAATTTCAAGTTCGTCCAGCCCCTCTAAAACTCAGCCACAGCTCATAAATCAGAGGCGATTGAATGATCTTGTTCGTGATTTAGATCTCCCAAAATCAAAAACTCAGCTGCTTGGGTCAAGGTTGCAACAATGGAATCTCTTGGAAGGAGGCGTGAATATATCTTTCTTCAGAAAACGGGAATCAGGAGTTCTATGCTTTTTCTCGATGGAAGAAAATCTTGTATTTTGCAATGATGTATTTCATTTGCTCCAGGAACTTGATCTGCCAACCAATCCAGAGGAATGGAGACTATTCATTGACAGCTCCAAGTTTAGTTTAAAAGGAGTACTCCTTCATAATGGAAACAAACATCCATCTATCCCAGTAGCTCATTCGGTCCACATGAAAGAAACCTATGACAACATGAAGATGAAAAAACATTACCAATCCTCCATTAGTGGACAAAAACCAAATAATTTTACCCCCACTCCACATAAAATTGGGGCTAATGAAAAACTTCGTAAAAGCGATGGAGAAGGAAGGAGAAGGTTTCATGTACTTAAAACAAAAATTTCCGCATCTCAGCGATGCTAAGATAAAGGAGGGAATTTTCGTAGGACCCCAAATTCGACATCTACTCAAGGACCTCACTTTTGAAGCAAAGTTAAATACTACTGAGAAAAAGGCTTGGATTGCTTTTCGAGAGGTATGTGCTAAGTTTTTGGGAAACGAAAAATCTAGAGACTACCGAAAAATAGTCCAAGAACTGCTTACTTCATATAAATCATTGGGATGCAATATGTCCTTAAAAATACATTTCCTGCATAGTCACCTAGACTTTTTTGCCCCAAATTTGGGTGCAGTTTCGGACGAACATGGAGAACGATTCCACCAAGACATATCCAGAATGGAAAAAAGATATACTGGCAAATGGAATGAGAAGATGCTGGCGGATTACTGCTGGACACTGCAGCGGGAGACAAAGGAGGAAGAGTACAAAAGAAAAAAAAAATACTCATTGACGATGTGTGTATATTTTTTGAGTTGTGTCATATCTAGTATTATACCTGATAGCATGCAGGATTCAATTAATTATATTTTACCGTTGAAAAAGAAAAAAAAATCTGTTATAATAAAGACAATAATTTTCAAATACAATTTTTCATTTTTTCCAAGTTTCTCCTCTTTTCTCTCAAAATCAGAGGGTGATAGAATTTTTCTGAGTTCAGATTCGGACTCAGCACACCTGAAAACATGAGAAACAGGCAAAATTGTTCAAGGGAGGGGAGAAAAGTTTTTTTTTGCAGAACAGTGTATTCAATAAGAAATCATTTGATCGAGTGTTATACTTTCGGGAGCTGGAGATATTCTTCCATAGTCGAGTAGAGAACCACTAGAATTTTTTTTGAAATAAAGTCATTAATTGCCACATCATTGGCTTCTGGGAATATCAAAGGTACGGCTAAGTTCCACCTCGTTGTAAAATGGTGGAAATTCAATTTAGCACTGGTTTGGGATAAGAGTCTGGGCCAAGAAGGAAGGAGCTAAATGGAAGCCAGCAGTAGGTGCATTATTTATAACCAGTCTTCGGGAAAGGCGACCAATTCGAAATGCCCTTTTACTAAAGACCTTCTCACATACTTTATTCTTTTCTTGTATTGATTTTTTGTTGGTCGCGCTATTTATAAATAATTCTGAAATAATCAATAACTGAAGACCTCCGAAATGTCTTAATTTTCCTCACGCAACAACAAATACAAAGCAGCCTCGAGTGTCAGATTTCGTCACTTAAAGCACCAAACTTCACCGAATACAGTTTACGGGATTATTGTGAACCGACCGTAGAAACAGTACGAAACGAATTCGAAGGAATATTCAATTGCATTTCTAAAATTGTTCAAGACAAATATCCAACAGTTAAACTCAAACGTTACAAACACAAGTGCCTAGACGTTGACAGTAAACCGGAACAGGACGAGGTCATTGACCAATACCACATTGGGAAAACTTGTCACAGAGGAGGACTCGAGACTTACAACAAGCTAAAACGTAACTACTATTTTCCCCGAATGAAGGACATCATCATGACATGTCAATAACTGCGAAATCTGCCGCAAGACGAAATATGACAGAAAGCCCGTCAAAACTAAATACTGCATGACACCGACACCTGACAAACCCTTTGAAGAGATCATGATTGACACATTACATTTTGAACAGAAATACATTATCACTATTGTCGACACATTTTCAAAAAAATTATTTGCTAAAGTGCTTAATTCTCTTAATGGTACACAAATTGCTAACGTCATTATTAAATATCTCGAAACTTTCCCCGCTCCCGACAGAATAAAAATGGATAACGGGCGAGAATTTAAAAACGGATTAATCCAAAACCTCTTAGACACACAAGGCATCGAAGCATACTATGTTATATCAAACCATCCTAATTCCTTAGGCCTTCTTAACAGGACTCACTCTACACTCTTTGAAATCCTACGAGCTGTCAAAGAAAAATTCCCTACGGACTCCCTGAAACAAAGAGTAAGATCTAGTGTACTAGCCTTTAATAACAGCCTTAACCAAAAACTTAAACTCTCGCCAAACGAAATAACATTTGGACTTAATACAAACTCCCCACGTGACTACGACGCTAACATCACAGAACAATTTGTAGCGCAGTACCATAATAAAATAAAATTACTCCATTCATGTATACGAAACGCAATTGTAGCGGAAAAACAATCAAGAACCGACAAATTAAACGTTAATCGGGAAGACCCTGACATACCTGACCAAACATATGCTAGAAAACAGACACGGACAAAAGCTCAAAATGTTTATAAACCTGTCTTACAACTTACTGACGGTAAACGCAACATATCTGTTCACAAAGACAATTTACAACGAAAACGTAAAGACTACACAAAGAAAAACAAACCACATGTTTCTGTTCCAGATGAGGATAAACATTTGGATTTTATCTCTGTGCACAACACTGATGCCGACTAGTCAATATCGAATAACTGACACCACAAATTCCCCAGGAGTTATACCTATCAGACTACCTGACGCCTACATCTTGAATCACTACTACACTTTTACATACTATATTAATTATGAAAATCTATACAAAGAATTAAAGGAGACTGAGGTAATGCTGCCTAAATTTAAACATTTTCCTTTCTACAACACTACTCAACACTTACTACAATTTACAAAACTTAAACTGACAACTCTATTCAACATTAACAACCACAAACGAACCAAACGAGGACTAATAAACGGCCTTGGTTCAGCAATAAAATGGTTAACAGGCAATCTTGATGCCAACGACAAACAAAAATATGATAAATTGCTGGAAGAACTCGAACAAAATGAATACCATATTGAACATAACATAGAACACCAGGCAAAATCACACACTGATCTTATAAACACTATGCGACATCAGATAGACTTACTTAATGGCAATAACAGAAAGACGGAGAAACTTATAAATTATGTACATGACGATGAAAAACGCTTACATTTAAATGAAATATATTCAACCCTTAACTATATTTATATTAGAATAACGGATTTAGAAAATACAATGGAATTTTGTAAACTGGGTGTAACGCATTCCTCAATAATGAGCCAATTTGACTTTCTTGACACCCAAAATGTCACTTTACTCACTTTGAACCCCGAAAAATTATGGCTTCTAAGTAAATTACGTTGTGTTACTAAAGAAGGACTTTTGCATATATTCCTATCGATCCCATTACAAACTGTAAGACTCAGCACATTTTATTTTCTTCAAGTACCAGTAATGAAAAATACAACCACAGTCACAACTCTGACACCTTATACTTTAGTTTTAAGAAATGATACTACTATATTTAGTGGAAATTGTACATATATTCTAAATCATTACTATTGTAAAAATATAACTGCCATAAATGACAGCTGTATGTCAAATCTATTCAATGGCACATCTCATGGTTGTATCACGACATCTGTCACATGCCATCCTTATCTTAAGTATGTAGATGAAATTGATATGTATGTCACTTTTAGGATTAATGTCACTCATATTGACAACCTCACTAATCCTGTATTTCTTCCTTCTTCAGCACTCATCAAATTAGACAGATCAGAGGTATTATTAGAATCTCCTAAGCCATACACGTACAGTATTGACACTGACATTTTACTTCTCAATTATAATCCATCACACATCAAATTGTATAATATATCATTTAACACTCTAGATCAACTCACTCTAGATAATGTAATTTTAGAAAATTTAGAAACTTTTGATTATATCCAATCTAATTTCACTCATCTCTTATTTTTCTTTATCACTATATACTTATTAACCTTTAATCTTATCATAGTCTGTAAGCCTTATTGTAAGCCAAAATGTCTACTACCCGCCGCTGCACCTCGTCCAGAACTTCAACTTCACAGCAGACCTGAAGTACCCAAGATGTATTACAGCCCTTGGAGACTCCCTGCCTAAGTCATTCTCAGAGGACTTCGAATCTTAAGGGGGGAGGACTTAAAGCACCAAACTTCACGATTACAACTAACACAACATCTACTGAGTCAGCAGGAAGATACCCTCTATATAAGAACCCATCCCTTCCTCTTCCATCAGTTGTCTCCTCGCCTCTCAATAGCTATGACCTTTAACTTGTAAATATTGTTGTACTATTTTGCTTGTGTCTCATACCAATAAATACAAAAGCAAACTAACGAATATGAAAATCACCCCTTTTCAGAGTGGAAAAGTATTTATTCATAACTTTTTTTTGGACAGTCAAATATTCGGCAGATTTGACCTTTTGATAGTGGAATACTTTCCCTTTAATAGAGTCAAGTCAGATTGAAGAATTTGCCGTAAATAAGTCCAGCAGAAATTATTAAAGATGGACAATGAAAGATGCATTTTTTCATATTCGTTAGTTAGCATTTGTATCGACGATTTAAGCGATGTGCTCGTTGTAAAACGATCATACTTCATCAGGATTATTCATTGAGAGCAGATCGTCATGAAGTTGTAAGTCAAAAAAACAAAGTCGATAGTAGGTCAATAATTTAGTTCTTTATTCCTTACAGCGATTTTATATTTCACAACGTCCGTTTAATACTAATACAAACGGGTCCAATCGTCCCGTAGCATATTATATTATTATTACTGGGTTTCCCGGAAAGTCCCCAGTGATTTTGGAAGTAATGTTTTATCTTATTCCTTTTATCGACGATGGATTAACTGTGTTTACACTCGTAGTTTGTCTTTATCGTGGTTCAATATAGCGGCTACAGCTACATGTAGAAATATCAGCCACAAGATATGTTTTTAGCATAAATACGCTTTAGCTATGACTAAACTGAAAAAAAAATGTGTCCGCTGGCGTTCGCGCGTGCGCGGTGGTCATGTATGAAAAAGAAGACTGTCTTTTATAAAGTACATTACATAGGGTTGTCGGGTGGACCTGAAGCATATTTATGTTCCTAAATTTGAGTAGAAGGCTCTAATTTGACACGAAATTGATAAGGAACTTCTAATAACAAATGATTGAAAGAGTTCCTTAACCAGCAAAGTCGACCCGTGGGGGGGCGTTATTCCGAACCCAAATAATTAATATGCCCATACTGGACGTAATATTTGGCTCATTGCAACGAACCTTGCTATCCGTCGCGGATACCGTATAATGGTATAAAAAAAAAAAGAAAGACGTGTTGTCCAAATAAAATTAATCATTAGGAATGGGGGGTAAAAAAAAACAAAAAAAAAACAACTTTTAATACACTAAAATAACTCTTCTACGATAATTTGCGATTATTAGTGGACATAGAATGGAAAGTGTTAACAATGAAAAAACGTTTTCTCATGTCACCGAGAAACAACTGATGGTAAGAAGTCATGGTTTCATGAAACAATTACCAAAAGTGTAGCAGACACATCCGCTCCACAATATCTTACAGTGAAACTATTAGAAGAAAGTAAGACATTCAAGCACATTAATCCCTTTGTTATTAGTAGATGGTTGAATGCTTTTTCCAAAAATATTTCTATTAAGAAATTGAGAAGGGATGGACTACTTCTACTTGATGTTCAACAAGCCTCAGTATCGTTGAAATTACTCAATGTTAAATCTTTTAACGGACTTCGAGCTGTTGTTACGCCACATGAAAATCTAAACCATTCTCGCGGAGTATTTTACTGCAGAGACATAGCAGATGTTTCAGGCTCTGACATCCTCAATGAACTGGTAGACCAGAAGGTAATCAGCTTGAAGCGATTTCCATGCAGAGGATTGAAACACTCGCCACTATTTGTAGCAACCATAACCTCACCCGTATTGCCTGAAAAATTACACATCGGGTATCTTTCGGTTAACTTAAGGCCATACATTCCTCTGCCTTTAATGTGTTACCGATGCTGTACATTGAACCACCACTCCAAAAGCTGTGACAAGGAACCGAAATGTGCCAAATGTTGCAAAGTCAAGCATGAAGGTGAGTGTTCAGAAGTGAAATGCTGTCTGTGTCATGAGCCTCACTTCTTCAAGAAATGCCCTATATACAAGAAAGAATCTGAAATCAAGAAGGTAATGATACTGCAAAAGTTAAGCTATACTGAGGCTAAAAGGATGTTCAATGAAAATACTTTGAACAAATATTCTGAGAAGACAAAAGCAGGTATAAGTGAACACTCCATCAACAAAATTCTCGAACTTATTGGTAATATTGATAAAAGATTGGAGAAATTAGAAAAAGTCCAATCAATATATCTTACACCAGAGCAGCCTCAAAATCTTAAGACTCCAGTGGCAATTGAACGAGGAGGAAAGAACACGAAAAATACAGCTGAAGCCCCCAACAACATTGAAAATGTCAAGATTTCTAAGAAGCAAAATCAACTATCTGCTTCTCTGCTGAAAGCTACAACTTCACGGTCTGTCGAAGCAAACGAATCAACAAACGACGATTCGGGCAAAACCCAAACAACATCAAGAAAAAAGCGCATTGCATGAACAGTAACTTCATAGGTAATTCATACATGTCTTTTAACTAAACCAAATATTGATGTCATTCCTTCAATGGAATATTAACAGCCTAAAAAAACATGTGGACGATCTGAAGTACCTGTTACGATGGAAACAATTTGATATCGCTGGAATACAAGAATCTCATTTAAGCCCAGGTAAGGACATCAACATTCATGGCTTTTCAGTATATAGGAAGGATTACTGTTTGGGAGGAAGAGCTTGTGGCGGGGTGGCTATACTTTTTAGAGATAACATTTATAGTGAACCTGTCCGATTAGTAACTACGTTACAGGCTGTGGCGGTCTCAGTTCTTCTGCCAAACCGGCTGACTTGTCTGTTCACTCTATCTTCCACCGGGCGAACCAATTGACATCCATGCTGTACACGACTTACTTACTCAACTGACTCCACCATTACTAATACTGACTGACGTAAACGCTGCCACACGGAGAAAAAAAAACAGGCTGCTCGCATCTACTTTCAGGCTGCCCGCAGCCTGAAAACTGTGACTCAGTGCCAGTATTTTGAAATAGGACATTTTAGTTTAAAATAGGATTCCACATATTTTAGCCTAAAATAGGATTCCACTAGTTAGAGTGCCCGCATTTTATAATAGAGTGCTGGAATGCTAATTCTGCGTCCTATAGTAGAGTTCTCACACCCAAAGCTAGCATCCAACAATAGAGTGCCCAGCACTCTACTTTCAAGTGCGTACCCCTAGACTTAAGATTTGCTGGCACTCTGTTACTGGCTTCTAGCAGCCTACCCATATAGGCTGCGAGCATCCTGATGTTTGCTTCCTGTATCCTACCCCTATAGGCTGCTAGCATCCTATATGGATGGGTTACATTGACCATATAGGATGCTAGCAGCCTACAGAGAGATGACTTTCTTGTATATAGGGCATTTCTTGAAGAAGTGAGGCTCATGACACAGACAGCATTTCACTTCTGAACACTCACCTTCATGCTTGACTTTGCAACATTTGGCACATTTCGGTTCCTTGTCACAGCTTTTGGAGTGGTGGTGCAATGTACAGCATCGGTAACACATTAAAGGCAGAGGAATGTATGGCCTTAAGTTAACCGAAAGATACCCGATGTGTAATTTTTCAGGCAATACGGGTGAGGTTATGGTTGCTTCAAATACTGGCGAGTGTTTCACTCTAACTAGTGGAATCCTATTTTAGGTTGAAATATGTGGAATCCTATTTTAGACTAAAATGTCCTGTTTCAAAATACTGGCACTGAATCACAGTTTTCAAGCTGCCGGCAGGCTGTTTTTTTCTCAGTGCAGCAATATGTGGAATTCACCGTATAGTAATAACTTGGACAACATCTACAACAAATACTAGAACATTTTGACTTAATGACAATAAATAATGACTCACCTACTCACTTGTGCCCTAGAACAGGCACCCTTTCGAACATTGACCATTTGCTCACCATCTATCTATACACAATACAACTGGGAAGTTCTTAATGACACACATTCATGCGACCACTTTCCTATATCAATAACCCCTGTAACTCAACCTCCTCCTTTCCAGACTTACAACATAAAAAAGTCCGACTCGCAGGAACTGGCAGGTTTTAGGCAAACAAAACAAAAGTCATAAGTGATAAAATGAAATGTCTAAAGTTGAGGAGAGAGACTCACCTATAATGAGTTCAGCTTCACTCCTGAGGGCTGACTGAAGGGAAGCAGGGAGAGAGCCTGCACAGAGACATGACTCAACATATCAGTTTGATACGTGTCTGTCCTTTTATTTAAATTACACGAGCTCAGGATCTTATCTATACGTATCTCTATACTTTCTAGGACGTTCATCTGCGCAGACTTCTTCCGGCAATGTAAAATATATAGTGAATGGTCAGCCTCGCTGTGTCCCGCTGCGAGAGTTAAAATGTTGCCTTTTATTTATTATATTGATCGACTCCTGTCAGTACCTATGTCGGAGAGTAATCATCACCGTGAGCTTCTCCATATAAAGCATGTAGCGGAGAAGAACGGATATGATGCTCTCATGATTGATGGTATTTACAGGAGAAGAAAAGAAAAAAATGCCCTTAAGGCAGCTTTTCCCAATTTTCTGAAACCCGACGTATCTGAGGTTAGATGGTTCACCTTACCATATTTAGGCCAAGTCTCGGAAAAAGTAGCCTCAATTTTAAATAAAGCGAATGTTAAGGTGGCCTTTAAAAATGCTCCCTCATTGGCTAATGCTCTCTGTGACGTCAAGGATAAGATAAACACGGGGAATAAGAGTGGTGTCTATAAAATCGTATGTGGCCTCTGTTCTGGATCGTACGTAGGGCAAACTGGTAGGAAACTCAAAATAAGAGCTAGAGAACATAAAACCAGGTCGGATTCAGAATTTCATCAACACTGTCTCGCAGCGGAACACAGCGAGGCTGACCATTCACTATATATTTTACATTGCCGGAAAAAGTCTGCGCAGATGAACGTCCTAGAAAGTATAGAGATACGTATAGATAAGATCCTGAGCTCGTGTAAGCTAAATAAAAGGACAGATACGTATCAAACTGATATGTTGAGTCATGTTTCTGTGCAGGCTCTCTCCCTGCTTCCCTTCAGTCAGCCCTCAGCAGTGAAGCTGAACTCTTATAGGTGAGTCTCTCTCCTCAACTTTAGACATTTCATTTTATCACTTATGACTTTTGTTTTGTTTTTGTTTGCATTGTATTGTTTTTAATCTTTGTGTTGACGAACCAAAATTATTGTGATTATTTATTTATTATTTTACGTGTAGGTTTAGGATTTTAATATTAAGATGATTACCATTATGCAACAAAAACTGTTTTATTGTATTAATTTTGTCACAGCTCTGAGGATGGTGACAGGAGCTGCCGAAAGCGCTCGCGTAGAAAAATAAACTTTTGTGAAGGAACAGGACGTTTTTCATTTACCTCAAGTACTTACAAGCTTATGAACTCAAAAAGTCCGACTCGCAGGAACTGCAGCATCTTAGCGCGGTTCCGTTTATGTCCCTAGTGCCATTTGATAAGCTTAGAAAAGAAATGAACTTATTTTTTTTTATATATCTCGTGAAAATTGTCAAAATCCTCTCGAACATCTCGAATAAAAGTGATATTAAGGCGTCAGGGACACCGACAGTAGCTAACTTTTACACAGAAGCGGAAATTACAGAATCTGGCTCTCATTCTAAAGCAAAGCTCTATAAATCAATACAAAATATGCCTAATAAAGCCTTTCTAGAGGATACAGAAGCATGGGCGTATATGGGGGGGGGCTGAAGCCCCCCCCCCGAAATTTTGAATTGATGATAAAAACTTTTCGTAAAACCCTTAAAAATAAATTAAATAAGATCACTTAGTTCATAAAACATAATTTATTTTACGTGTAATAGCGTTTTAGTTGCCTAAAACTATTCCAAGCTCTAAATATTTAGTATTCCATACCCTGGAAATGGTCTCAGCCCCCCCCCCCGAAATTGTTTTTATATACGCCCATGTACAGAAGGATCAAGAAGAAGTACACAAGATTGAGTTGAATACCCTGCCTAATATAGCCTATATAGAATAATATGCCGAATAAAACGTATCTAGTCAATACACAAGGACAAATAAAAGTCTTGACGAATAACAAGTCAAGAAAAAAAACTTTATTTAACAAAATAAAACAAAGTTTAGTTGCCCAACTACAATAGAATAATATACCTAATTAAGTCTATGGAGTAGACACAAATGGACCAAAAACAAGTCTTGTGGAATATTGTTTTTTTTTTTATAATTAAATACTTTTTGTCAATATTTAGTATATAACCTTTGTTGAAAACTATTGATTGCTAATTGATGAATCGGTTTACAACTAAGTAGTCTTTATGAATATTTAGTATATAACCTTATGTTTGGATCTGAGTTTTTGGGGTGCTCTCCGCCTAGGCTTTGTATTTGTGTCGGCAGATACCTGGGGTATATTTACAGCTCTTGAGGATTAACTCTTAGCAGGTAAATTTCCTGGCCCCCCCCCCCGTTTCTACGGGCATTGAACCGCCATATTCGCTCATAGTATCTAACCGTTGTGAAGTTTATTTTTTGGATTTTGGACTTAATATAGATATGTAGACTAAATCATAGCAAGAAGTAATCCTCCGTCGTCGGTTCTTAACTATGTAGACTCGCTAATGTTATCCAATCTTAGATACATCGTAATTAAAATCCACAGAAAAAACACGACATTTCATCAGAATCCCCTGCTGAATAAAACTTATATAGAATAATATGCAAAATAAAGCATATCTAGTGGATAAAAATAGAGGAAAAAAGGCGTTCGTGGTGGTAGAAAATCTTAAAAGTATTTCGCTCAGAAATCTCCGAAATATTCTC
Organism: Gonocerus acuteangulatus; assembly: GCA_946811695.1. NCBI lineage: Eukaryota > Metazoa > Arthropoda > Insecta > Hemiptera > Coreidae > Gonocerus > Gonocerus acuteangulatus. Next base: position 91,463,642 of record OX328123.1, read on the forward strand.
ACTAATTTTACGTATCCTGTTTTATAGCCAAATAGATTTATATTCTATAAGCAATAAGAAAAACCTACTAACAATAAAAAACTATGAGTAACAGATGAAAATAGGGAATACCAAGAATAATTCTAAAGAACGAAATCATCACCAGTACTGTAATCTAGATATTCATACGGCATCTTCGAATTCTAACAAACAAAATATTGATTCTAATTATACGTATCCTGTTTTATTGAAAAATACATTTGACTACTATAAGCAATTAAAAACACTAGGGACTCGGAGTAGGAGCCTCGACAGTTTCAAGACATTTGAAGGAAATCGACAAATCCAAAACTGACATTTCATACGGTACAGCCTGATATATTTTTAACAATGAATTGTTTTTCTTATTTTAATTAATCTGTTTTATTGTCAAATACATTATCCAACTTTAAGCAATTAAAAAATAACAATTCGAAGAAACGAAATCAATTACTTCAAAGTTTAAGCACTTATTTCTCCGATTGACATAGCCTAATCAAAAATTGTTTCAGAATCTTTTTTGTAGAACATTTAGTAAGCTTTCGCATGGTAACCCTCCGTTTGCCAATATTCCTAACCGTCTTCGAGATATTAGGGAATGTATACGAAGTTCCCAAAACATTTCATGTCTGTTGATAAAATATTTTATTCTAATCCTTCCTTAGCTCCAAACGTAACCAAAATTTTAACATATTAGTTTTGATGAAATTAGAACATGCAGAAAATGTTTCAACTGAATGCCATAATTCTAAGTATCAAAATCAAAGACAAAAAGAACAGTTCGAATAAGCGAAATCAATTACTTTAAAGTTTTAAGCACTTATTTCTCCGATTGGCATCGCCTAATCAAAACTTTCATTAGAACCTTTTTTGTAGAGCTACGTTAGAGAACCTATAAAACAAATACCTGGAAGCATATTATCTCGAAAACTAAAGCGTTTCGAACTTATTCGCACGAATTACAATTCCATGTTCCGGTCGACGAATTCTAGTAGTTTAGGAATTTGATTCAACTTCTACCGAAATTGTAATAAATTTCATCAAAAACAGTTCATTTATATATGTGTCTATCCGCTCTCTCTCGGGTAAATATTTTAATTCGAATCACCGTTGTATTCGTGATATATGAGTTTTGAAACGTGAAATTGTCGGAGCGCGGAGGAAACCCGCTAATAGCCCAACTATTCGTCTATGCACATTTCTGATATTATACCTTGTTTCATTTGGAAATCATAGAATAGAAGCCTTCAGGCCGTTGTGGCCTTTTAAAATATATACCTACATGTGTTTGTGTATATCTAATATATAAAATTCTTTTGTCAAAGTTTTAGTGTTTATACTACCCCGAAACGGCTTAACCGATTTTGATGAAATTTAATATGTATATTCAGTAGGTATGAGAATCGGTGAACAGCTAATTTTTATACTTCTAAGTGTTAAGGGTGGCCCACCCCAAAAAATATTTTTTAAATTTTAATTGTTTTATGTTTCCGCATTAAAAAAATACATTTTCAACCTTCTACCTCCAATCCCCATTTTAAAATAACGAAATTATTACTTTAATCATAATAAATCAATTTTGAATTTAAAATGTATTTTTATTCAACATATAGTCTTTTGACAAAGAGAAATATGGCTCCAGATTCTAACTTGTTCCTGAAGTTAATTACAACATTCAATTCATATTTCAAAATGACATCGTTCGGAGCAACGGAAATAGTTAAACATAATGCTGCAAATAGTCAACAATTTAATTCAACATTTAAAATCAAAGGCCAAGTTTATTACAAAGTGGGATCATTGCTGCCAATGCCAAACGAACCACATCAAGTTTTACAAATTTAATTTATGTGAGGTGAGAACTCCGAAAGCGCACTGGCATATAGCGTGGATGCACATTGGGGCTACATTAACCTCAATTCACAGTTTGCCAGGCGTATTGTCAGTGAGCTGGACGATCTATTGAATGAGCAAAATGAATTTCTAAAATTATTTAAATCACACGCGCACAAATTGCAAAGTGACTATTACGCTAATAACATCAATCCTGATAAATTTATTTATCTAAATTTTAACGTCCATTATTATTAACTAAGAATTGGGGACGGGTTATCAATAGGTTACCACACTATACTAGCCAGGATAAGGCTGATCCCTTTTCTTTTTCCTAAAGAAAAGCCACCATCCCATTGTGGGAATCGAACCCACGACCGTACGTAGGTACATATAAAGACCAAAAAAAGTGTTTCAGTAAATAAAATGTGAATTTGTAATGAATATGGATTTTAAAAAAACGATATCGGCCGAAGAAAGGGCGTAATCGGTTCATTTAGACCGAGTCAGACGAAATAATCCCCTCCTTTTCATGTCACATTTTTTTATCTTTTTTTATTTATTTTATTTTTTTTTTTTACAAGAAGGGCGTTTTTTCCGTTAGGAGAAACAACCCATCCCATTGGCCGAGAGAGCCTTTTCTATAAAAACTGATCTATATCATAAATATTGGATGTACATGTTTTGATATATTATTTCCGCCCTTTGCTTTTCTCATGTTTACATAAAATACTATCTATTGTTATGTCCTAATATTTATTTTTAAGATTGTCCTTTCCTTTATATCATTTAGGAATTATTGTGAATGTTAGCGCCGATACAAAAGTTGCGTTCATTTCTCTTAGGATAAATGTAATGACTCTCTAACAAATTTTAATACTCGGTGACGGTTATTTTATACACACACACACTATATATATATATATATATATATATATATATATATATATATATATATACACACATATACTAGCCGTGCCCGCGACTTTGTTCGCGTGGATTGTGAACCAATTTCATTTATTTTTACATACATATTTTTCTATTAATATTTTCACAACGAATTCCAAGTTTCGTTGCAATACAAAAATAATTGCGGCCGATATTGGTGAATGACTGCTTTGGGCCCAAAGTAAAGCCCCCTCCAGATAAACCAATTTCGCTGGTTAACGAACTCGTTCAATTATTTGCCATATACTTAGTTTCCTGACGAAAAAACAAAAATCTCTGGTGTGTATCGTATTAACGATAGTTCTAATTTCTGCTGGACTTATTTACGGCAAATTCTTCAATGTGACTTTACTCTATTAAAGGGAAAGTATTCCACTATCAAGAGGCCAAATCTGCCGAATATTTTACTGTCCAAAAAAAAGTTATGAATAAATGCTTTTCCACTCTCAAAAGTGTTGATTTGCACATTCGTTAGTTTGCATTTGTATCGACGATATGTTCACCTCCTTGTGGTAAAAAATATATAGTTAGTTCGACGTAATTCTTTACATTGGCATAACTTTTTTATTTATGAACCGATTGACATGAAACAAACACTAAATGTTAAGTGAAGCTTACCACAATATATTAATGAATACCGCAACTAAATCATACAACCCGTTTCTGTGATTATCGCGCACAGACAAACTGACAAAAATTCTAGAAATCATTGTTTTGGGTACTATTGAGTTGATAAAGGAATCCAATAGTATTTTTTTCCATATATCTTCCATGTACAGACAGCGAACCGTTAGAATTGTATTATGTGTATATATATATAAACATAAACTGATTGTATCTATGAATTATCATAAATCATTTTCAAAGAGTGTTGTAGTAATTCGTAATGCTTAAATGAGGTAAGTTGAAAGTCACGCCTGTAGCCGATTTTTCTTTCTGATTTATACGCGAGGAAAGGAAGAAATACTAAAGCGTAGAACGGCATTTACTGGCTAAACGCTGCCAACTAAGTGGTGGTCCAGCCGACCGGAGTGGAAGGATTTCATTGATCCGAGAACTAGGGGGGTTTCATCCTATCCCATTGAATAGAACAGGAGGACCCATCACATTTCAATACAACTCATTCATGCTTAGGGTTTCTTCCCTCATTCACTTTATCTACCAGTTAGGAATTCAATATGAAGCTCTAGATTCGGCGGATTAATTAAGTAGTTAACAATCGAATTGGTAGGCAGGACGTTACTAACGTCTCGGAGGCCATATAATTACTAATCCTTTAATAATCTACTGTTTAATATAATATATATAATATCTACTGTTTAATGTTCAAGAGGTTGTAGAAGTTATCAATAATGTGAGAAGCTACAACTTTTAAATGTTATATCTTTATCGCAAAAGCAAAGCAGTATTTACTTTTAGTCCAAGAACTGGTAACGCACTTTTCATTCCTTCAAGTGTTCTATGCACCTTGAAATTTTGCTATTATGTACCTCTTGGGTAGATAAGACCGTGTTGGCTAGACTTACCGTACTGCGTTTAGAGGAATTGTGCAAAACAATAGTGCCCAAAAATAGAGTTTTATTCAGAAGTTAACTATGTTTAGTGTAAAATTAAGATTATTTTACAATGAATAATAAAATAAGGTAGACTCTTTTTTTTTAGGTTTTTTATTTTTTAATATTAAATGAGGGTTTTATTAACGCTGCCATTTAAACCGGTACAGCATCACAACATTATGTGAGCAAGAACCAATGAGGCTATTATGTTTACACGCAGTTTATTGCAGTCTATCATAGGCAACATTTTTTTTTTTCATGATCCTGATAATTAAACCGCACAAAAAGTGTCTGCCCTTTCGTAATAATTTGCAATTATTTAAATCGCAGCGTGAATTAATATAAAAAAACTTCATTTAATATAAAAAAAAGATACTTTTTTAAAATTTTATTTACATTTTAACCCCCTTAAAAGTGTTTGCATTATTTATCATTTATAGTAATTGCCTTCATTTTACTATTTTTGATCAATATATTTTTTTTTTTTTTGCGCCTTTTCCCTTTGCGCAGTACCTGGTGTTCCACGGTGAGTTTAGTCAACACGCATTTACCTTCTTATCTACCCATGAGATGCACTATAGCAAAATTTCAATGTGCACAAAACTCTTCATGAAACGTGCTCTACCAGCTCTCCGACTGTTTGCTTAAGAATGACATCCGGAATATTACCTTTTTCTGTGTGTGCGTGTTTTAATATTTTTTTTTTAATGAAATATAAATTTCAAATCTTTAATCCAAGAAAATAATATATATATAAAGTTTTTCTCTCTTTTTTTTTCTTTACTTTTTGGATTTGCCTCTTAGATGGTATAGAGGAATAGTGAATGAACCTTAGGCCTGTGTAAGCGATCCGTCAAGAAGGTGTATGAATGGAGAAGGTAGAAAGGCGGAGGAAGTGAATAGAAGGAAATTAGTTTCCGTTGAAGTCCTTCATGAATGGATTGAAGGTTCTCGGTGCTCTCTGAGATCGGATAGAGGAGGCGAGATAATGAAAGTCTCCCACTAAGGGAAGGTCGGGAGTAGAAAAGAGAAAGAGATGAAGGCTTTCTTATGTGATGGAAGGATTACAATATACTAGTCCATTCTCGAGTCTACAAGTTACAGATGGATTGTTTACTAGCAGGAGATCGTGGGCGCCCAACGATAGGAAGGAATTTCTTAAATTAATCTTAAATATATTGTTTAATTTTCATTAATTGTAAAATTAACAATTGAATTCAAAGAGCAAAGAAATAATTAAAAATTAAATCTAAAAGACTCCCACCCACACCGCCGAACGGGCTACACTGGTCTCTTTGTAGAAATGCTTTAAGTGGAAGAAAAAGATATAAGAAAAGTAAGGGAATAAATAGAGTTAAGGTAGAAACACACATACAGTGGAGCGCAGCGTTTTGGAGCGACAGAATCAACTCCATGCAATGCAATGGGACCCAGTACACAAGCAGCGGTTGCGAGTGGTGCGCAGCGTTTTACTTTGGAAAAATACCGTTTGTTTTTTCGAGCGCTTGAGAGCGGCAATCACACAGTAATGTTGGACGCTGGGGGAACAATAATAAATAAACCTTTTATTATTAAAATGGTTATTGTTATTTCTTATTATATTGGTCGTGAATTCTTGTTCACGTTTATGTTTGTCTCTTATTACATTTTATAAGTTATTCTTGCTTCCAGTACACATTAATAAGGCTATAATAATAAATAAAGAACTGGCAAAAAATGTTTTTAAAAATTCACCTATTTTTTTTTATTTCATGCAGAAATAATGCTATTTAATTGAATTCGCAAATCGCCAGCATTTTCCCGGAAAATTACCGCTCGAAAACGCTGCGCTCTGCTGTATGTGTGTTTCTATCCTTAAGCCCCTTTTTCACGGGGTAATAATACAAAAGCGTGGACATGTAATTCGTGGAATTTCCTCTTGTAAACGAGGTGGCGTGAGTTTACCTCGGACCTCATCAGGTGTCATGTACGTCACGAAAGGTATTAAACGCTTTTGATTTTCAAGCTTGGCACGAATATCCCCAGTTGCATCTGGGATCTCAATGCAACAAGTGATTGTTTTTTAAAATCTCGCTTAATTAAGTTCCAATATGACAAAATTTTTAGAATTATATGCAAATGAGAGGGTTTTATACGATCCATCTTGCATAGAATATAATTCCAGGATTTGGACCAAATCAAGTCAACGCCAGATTCAAGAATTTACGAAGTTCATATTACTAAGGGCTTCAGGGCAATCATATCGCAGCTCCAAATCTTTTAAATTTGTTAGCCCGAAATTCCTCCTTTTTGGATCCACTCCCTCACCCACCAGTGGTTGTTCATCCTTTGTTTAATATTTACTTGACATTCCATTAACTTATGGGCCATAATACTACTATGAACCGTACCGACAACTCCACAACTTTCTTCTGAAAGCCATGATTTTCATGCAAATACTGAATCGAGATGGTGGCCGTTTGGACGGATATGCGATCTCACGGTTCATCCCTACTTGGATTTTGTTGAGAAAATAATCACGAAAGCGAGATTAAAAGCGAGCACGCTTTCGTATTATTGCTCCGTGAAAACCTAGCTTTCACCGGAGAAGAAGCTGAAGAAGGGGAGACTGAAAACACCTGGCAACCCAGCACGAGTTCTATCTTTGATTCTGTTCTATGATCAGACTCTTACAGGCATGAGTCACGGGATGTATCGGGTTTACATAGCAAGACTTGCAATGGCTAGGACCTTTCTGGTCTAGGGGTTGATGCCGGCCACGATGACCCCGAATTGCTCGTCATTTAAAGCAATTTTAATTTTATATTGAAATCCACATTATTATAGCTAGAATTTATCGAATAACCTGATCATTTTAAGAAGTTCAATCAATTTTGGTAATTTTTTAGAGTCATCGAATGGAATTGGATCAATTGTTGTTCCTGTCAATTTAGTTGTCTTTCCATGGGGTAAGATTGGCAATCTTGAAATACGTTTAAAATCGTACGATAATCTGTATTTATATTCACAGTAAAATCGGATAAAGTATTTAAAATACAAAATCAAATTAGCTGCTCAATTTTATTTGGGAGTTTTAGACACCGGATACTTTCTTATCGATTTTTCAAATATTCATTTCAGTTGCTTAAGAATTTATCCATTTCTACTTGGTATTAGCTGAAAAACACGATACATATTAAATTAATTTAATAAAAAAAATTGTAATCATATTTTAATTGTAGAGATTTTAATTGTTTGATGTAATTCATTAGTTGTATAGTGTATACAAATCCGCGCACAAGCCCAGACGCGTGCACAGACACACACGCACTCACAAATACACACATACACCACATGTATGTTATGTGGTATTTCCCTGAGTCTGGTCTATGTGATCACTGTAAGGTCCCTACGCTGTGTCTCTCCCCCACCTTCCAACATTTCACTTTCTCTCAGTCTCTCTACGCTCTTCCCCTACCTCTCTTTCTTCCTACGTCTTCTATGTCTCTCCCTTCCTCCCTCCTCTCCTTTATACAAATATTGTGAATACATCCTCTGCATTATGTCGTCTACAGTAAGAAGTACTTGACGCCAGATCGAAAAAGGTATCCAATGTTTTGTTATAAAACATAATGTATAGTGTACGGATGCTTGAAGTTAGTTTCAGTTAATCCTCGTTAAAAGCTGATGACTCAATTTGCGAGAAGCCAAAAGCCAAACAGCTGTAGTAAATCCTAATTTTCATATTCATAGAGTAAACCAACCCCGCCTCGTTCCGGCTTGCCATGCTCTCTAAATCCATCAAATGAGAATATCGTCAAAAGATGTTATTTTTTTTCTCTTTGGCGATTTATTACTTCGTTTATAATTTAACAATTTATTTTAAAAACGCAAGTATTATTAAAAGTCAACTGTGTATGAATGAATTAATATATTTATATATTCATGCATTCACACAAAGTTGATTTCCCTCATGAGAATCTAATGTGCTTGCTAGTGCAACATGAGGAAACCCATGTGAGCAATAACCATCTTCAGGATAAAAATAAATACTCATCATATAAAACTCATGCAATAATAACTAATAATATCATAACGAATAAACTTAATCTGTTAAATAATATACTACATAAGTTTATGATACACATTAATAGAAAGTAAATTGAAAAGCAATAACGGTATAAGGATGCCTCCCAGATTATTGAGTTGTATAGATTCTAAGGAAGATTGTAGTGAGAACTATTATCAAAAAGTAGGAACTGTATATAAAAGTTGCGACTCTGGATCCTCTCGCTTCTAGTCCCACCCTCCTCAGATTGAAGTGTACTTCCAAGTAGGGCTGGTAGGGTGGGGGTAGAGAGGCTTTCCTTCGGTTTCATTGATCCACGCTAGATAGGACTGAAATAAAATACTTCACTCAGACACAACGTCAATCAGACTATTTTTTATACCATTTTCTATTAAAATATATTAACCTTTATTTTTATATATGCACTTTGGAATGTTGCCTGAAGTATTTAATCGAATTCTCAGTTCTTGACTAGTCCTACTATACCGTTACAACACACATCCCATAACGTAAGACGTCTCTGGTAATAAATAGTCGACAATGAACTGGCTGCTCGGGCGCGAGCAGAAAAGGCGAAACTAGCAATTCGTCGACAGGCAGCAGACTTACATTACATGATATGACGCTGATAAATCTTCAAGCCTTATTTTTTAGACATATCAGATAAATGGCATGAACCCTAGTTCAACACTGTAAACAAGCTTCGAGAAAGCAACTAATGTAATAGTGGTCCAGTAGAATACAAAATAAACAGAAAGAAGTTATTTTATCTCGTCTCAGGACTACTCATACACGCCTGACTCACTCCTACAGTAGTAAAGGTGGAAAAATATTTCCAGAGCCTGTTGACTCATAAAAGATCTTAAACTACCGTGAAATCTGACAGAAACTTTCCAATGACAGCTAGTGCGTTCATGGACTTATTAAATGCCTATTAGGCCAGCATTTATACAAGAATATTGAAAAAATGAAAGACGGCTAAAGCCACTTAGGAATCTTCATTTGGCAATCATTGCCGTGATAAAACATTTTTTTTTTTTTTTTTTTTTTTCATCGAAAAGTACTAAAACATAACATAATTCTCCACGAACCCACCAATTAAACCATTAATTTATTTGTTTTTCTTTATTGGTCATACATTCTTCATATAAAAAAACTAGCTGAATACCCGTGCTTCACCACGGCTGATAAGTATTTTTTATATTGAGTTAAATAAAATATGATCAAAATTAACGCCACTACATAATTTTGTACAGCTTATTATTGCACGGACTTTAAAGTTACCCAGGAAACACCATGTGGAGGTAACCGTACCGGTGGAGAGTAAACAAAAAAAAAAAAAAAAAAAAAAAAAAAAACACTTAAAAAGTTAGGTAAACTGAGACAAATACACGTTGAAAAGCATAAAACTAACAAATTTGATGTTTTTAGCACTTATCTCTTCGATTGACATCGCCCCACCGATCATTACAACAGAATGTTATTGTAGAGAATTTAGTAACCTTTCGAATAGCCGCCTTCCACTTACTACGAGTTCCCAACCGTTTTCGACATATTTTAGAAAATATACTGAGATCCGAAAACTTTGTATCACCATTCATACATTTTTTTCCCAAATACTTCGTTTCTGAATATCCAAACAGAAAAATAGAACTCGCTTAAAAAATGGTTTCATTCGTTTTCCTACGTTAAGGAATCTTTCGCACAAATTTCGCTCCTAAAACCATGTTCCAGTAAACGGATTCAACTGGTTAATGAACTTGACCTTTATAATGAGAAGAAAGATTTTTGTACCAAATGTTATCAAAATCGAACCATTTTGAGCCGACGAGGAACTTCTTAATAATTCATGCCCCCCTAAAAGTACTTAAACATTTGAATATCAAAAAACCCTTTCTTAGCGAGTGTTTACATTCTAAACTGTTCGGGATATTATTACCTCGGATGGAGCATCACCAGGGCGCAAACTCTATCAGTGACAAAATCACAGTTTCTTTCTAGTAATTCAAGGTCTGCTATTATATTTGAAATTAACCTCAATTTAAAATAATACTATGAAATAGATACAATACGGTGACAGCTGTTCTGTTATCATCCTAGCAACGCTTGCTGCCTAGGCTTGCCTGCTTTACCCAACTCAAACTTTAAACCCCTCTAAAAATACTTAAAAATTCGAATATCAAAAAATCCTTTCTTAGTGAGTGCCTACGTTATGTAGGGAGTGCCCATGCAAAATTTCAAAAATTTTTGCGGAGTGGTTTGGGCTGGGGGATGATAGGTCAGTGAGTGAGTCAGTGAGTGAGTGAGTGGTATTTGATAAATATATAGTAGACTAGCTGAATACCCGTGCTTCGTCACGGCAGATAAGTAGTTATTTTATTGCGTTAAATAATGTTTCATTAAAATTACGTTACTATACAATTCTGTGCAGTTTATTATAGCACGGTTCCCGTCATACTATATTTTATTCAATGGGCGTTAAAATTTAAAAGTTTATGTTTCCAAGAAGTCATTTGGTAACACCCAATATATTTACGAGTATTACCAAGCTTATAGGCGAGAAGGCATTGCAAGGGTTCCGGATATTATTACCTCACCTGGAAAACCTAAGGATATGCCATACATCACGGTTTGACGGGGACTGTCCCGGTATTTTGCAATTGTTTCGGTGTCCCGCCCGATTTTATCAATGTCCCGGAAAAGGCTGTAAGATGTAAAAAGTAATAAATTCATGTTTATAAGAATCTTTTTTAAATCGGTTACTTTTACTACTGCTATTTTTACTACTGCTCACAGTGTCAAAGAAATGAGAAGTAATCTAACTGTAAAACGCTGGAACTACCTGCACAGCGCTGCCAGCTGCCAGACACTACTATTTGGCTGAGAGATTGTTTTAAGAAAATCAAGTAGCAAAAAAAGTTCCGTTCTTATTTTTAAGATTTGGGTAGGCTAACAGTTTAGGATTCCCCTTTCCCGTTAGTTGCTAGGCTTAAAACTCACCAACCATTTTGCTTATAATTTGTACACTTTTTATTCCCCCCCAAACTCTCCAAAAATATGGCAAGCCTATCTGACGGGGACAGGCAGAAAAGAAACTCAATTAAAACTCTATGAGGGACAGTTAATTTCTAGTAATTCAAGGTCTGCCATCATAGTTGAAATTAACCTCAATTAGAAATAAAACTATGAAATAGATAATGTACGGTAACAGCTGTTCTTTATCGTCCTAGCAACGCAGGCTGCCTAGGCTTGCCTTCTCTAACCAACTCAAACTTTAAACCCCCCTAAAAATGCTTAAAAATACGAATATCAAAAAATCCTTTCTTAGCGAGCGCCTACGTTATATAGGGAGTGTCCATGCAAAATTTCAAAATTTTCTGTCGAGCGGTTTGGGCTGGGCGTTGATAGATGAGTGAGTGAGTGAGTGAGTGAGTGAGTGGTATTTGACAAATATATAGTAGACTAGCTGAATACCCGTGCTTCGTCACGGCAAATAAGTAGTTATTTTATTGCGTTAAATAATGTTTCATTAAAATTACGTTACTATACAATTCTGTGCAGTTTATTACAGCACGGTTCCCGTCATACTATATTTTATTCAATGGGCGTTAAAATTTAAAAGTTTATGTTTCCCAAAAGTCATATGGTAACATCCAATATATTTACGAGTTTTACCAAGGTTATAGGCGAGGAGGCTGTGCAAGGGTTCCGGATATTATTACCTCGCCTGGAAAACCTAAGGATATACCATACATCACGGTTTGACCGGGACTGTCCCGGTATTTTGCAATTGTTTCGGTGTCCCGCCCGGTTTTATCAATGTCCCGGAAATGGGTGTAAGATGCAAAAAGTAATGAATTCATGTTTATAAGAATCTTTTATAAATCGGTTACCTTTCTACAATCAACATTGTTACTACTGCTAACAGTGTCAAAGAAATGAGAAGTAATCTAACTGTAAAACGCTGGAACTACCTGCACAGCGCTGCCAGCTGCCAGACACTACTATTTGGCTGAGAGATTTTTTTTAAAAAATCAAGTAGCAAAAAAAGTTTCGTTCTTATTTTTAAGGTTTGGGTAGGCAAACAGTTTTGGATTCCCCCTTCCCGTTAGTTGCTAGGCTTAAAACTCACCAACCATTTTGCTTATAATTTGTACTCTTTTTATCCCCCCCCCCCCTGGTATGCCCATCCCATATTAATGTGTCCCGGTTTAACTCTCCAAAAATATGGCAAGCCTATCTGACGGGGACATGCAGAAAAGAAACGCAATTAAAACTCTATGAGGGACTGTTAATTTCTAGTAATTCAAGGTCTGCCATCAGAGTTGAAATTAACCTCAATTAGAAATAAAACTATGAGATAGATAATGTAAGGTAACAGCTGTTCTTTATCGTCCTAGCAACGCAGGTTGCCTAGGCTTGCCTTCTCTAACCAACTCAAACTTTAAACCCCCCTAAAAATGCTTAAAAATACGAATATCAAAAAATCCTTTCTTAGCGAGCGCCTACGTTATATAGGGAGTGTCCATGCAAAATTTCAACATTTTCTGTCGAGCGGTTTGGGCTGGGCGTTGATAGATTTGATTATGACACATTATGAGTGTTCAGTGCTCCAGTCCTCCAAACGTAATCCTCGATTAACGTCCGTAGGACGCGCAGATGACGTTAAAAGGGGCCCATCCAAGCTTCCTTCTACTCCAATGGCTGGACTCGAAGAGAGATCGGTGAGCCACAAACATTGGCACATTTGAAAGAAGAGAAAGCCTTTGCTAAAAACCACCAAACTACGCACAATAGAGCTGTCAGGGGTCTCCCGTAGTCTAGTGGCTAGCGCGCTGGATTCATAAGCGGGAGATGGTGGGTTCGATTCCCACCTCCGGCAGGAATTTTCTCATCTCAAGGCTCGCTGGGAAAATTCCTCGCTGCACCCTGGATGTCGGCGCTAATGACCTAGAAGTAGATGCGCCGTAAAAAAAAAAAAAAAAAAAAAAAAAAAAAAAAAAAAAAAAAAAAAAAAAAAAAAAAAAAAAAAAAAAAAAAATAGAGCTGTCAGCCCTATTGTGCTTGAGTGTCTTTACAGCAGATCTCTGGGCCACTGTCCTCGGAGTTGCCTTGGTTGAGAGAGTCGGTGGGTAACGATCGGGGGACTTAAGGATTTTGATGAGTGGAAAGTTTGGTGTGGAAACATTGGTATCTGGTTAGTATAATATGTTTAACGAGTGAGTTATTAAGGTATTTATGGGTAAGTTGACTACTTTCTTAGGAGTTTGGATTGAAATGTTTCGATACGTCTGATGCTCGAAGTTTTCGCAGTTCCCCAGAGTTCAAATACGAACGTCCAAAATGATTGCAGTGATGATTTTTATAGGATCAGTTTGTTTTCGCGACTTAAATGCGCTTTGCGTTTCAATAGTCTATAAAGTTGTCCAAATCGTCTGTGAAGTTCTAGTATTTTAAGTTTGAGGTGATGTTGCCAGGAAAGTCAGGAGGTAGCGAACCGTATTAGCTGAGGGTAGTGGCAGGTTATTGAAGTGGACTGCTGGTTTACAGGAACCGCGCCAGAGGGTGAAAGTGGTGTGATGATATTTTTCGTTCACCTTGATTCTTTATGTTTAGTACCACTCTTGAAGTTTATTCAAGAGATACCTCAGATTCTCCGATGATAGGATTTGGGACGAATGAGAGAATTAAATGCATAGATTGCCAGGAGGGTGTCCGGTCTGGTTGGTATAACATGGGTTGTATACATGATGTAGAGCACAGAGCCCAGAAAACAGCCCTGGAGAACTCCCGCTTTGAAAGGGTATATTCTGAGTAATCTGATCCTGGTCGAACTCGAAAATGGCTGTTTGGATGAGGTATAGTGTGCTGAGAAGGTGGATTTTGAACTTTTAGAGGAGGCTCTCACGCCATTCATACCTTATCGAAAGCTTGAGCAACATCTAGGAACGCTGATATGAAATACTCTTTTTAGCGCGGTTCCTCTCTCCCCCATAGGGAGGAACCCCGCTTATAAGGTTGATACAATGAAACAATCCGGAAGTGCCGACTAGAAAATTTCGCGTTTCAGAACCCCTAGAGACCGAAAATGATGATAAATATATATATATATATATATATATATATATATATATATATATATATATATATATATATTTGTCTGTTCGCTCATTTCTGGCTTCCCTAATGGTCCGATTGTGATGAAATTTGGTACAAAAATCCGTCTTCCAATTTGAAAGGTCAAGTTCGTTAACCAGCAGAATCCGCCCACTGGAAGATGGTGTTTGGGGCGAAATTCGCGCAAAAAAAATCGTAACGCTTACGTTTTTGAGTTCATAAGCTTGTAAGTGTAAGCTTGTGCTTCTTGGGCTAGGGAAACGAATGAAATCATTTTCAAGGTGATAGCTTTAACCGTTTTCGAGAAAATTGGAAAAATAGTTTTTGAATACCGTTTTTGGTTTGGGTACTTAGAATCATGGGATTCAGTTGAAACATTTTCTGCATGTTTTACTTTCATTAAAACTAATATGTTGAAATTTTTGTTACGTTTGGAGTTAAGGAAGGGTTAGAATAAAATATTTTATTAACAGACATAAAAAGTTTTAGTAACTTTGTTTACTTTCCTTAATATTTCGAAAAAAGTTGAGAATCTTGCGAAACGTAAGATTACCATTAGAAAGCTTACTAAATGCTCTACAAAAATGGTTCTAATGAAAGTTTTGATTAGGCGATGTCAATCGGAGAAATAAGTCCTTAAACCTTTAAAGTAATTGATTTCGCTTATTCGAACTGTTCTTTTAGCGCGGTTCCTCCCTCCCCCATAGGGAGGAACCCCGCTTATAGGGTTGATACAATGAAACAATCCGGAAGTGCCGACTAGAAAATTTCGCGTTTCAGAACCCCAAGAGACCGAAAATAACGGTGGATCAAATTTGTATATATATATATATATATATATATATATATATATATATGTATATATTTATATATATATATATATATATATATATATATATATATATGTATATATTTATTTATATATATATATATATATATATATATATATATATATATATGTAAAGTTCCTTCACTCTAGGACTATATCATGAAGGCATGTGATCATGCAGGCAGTGGGTCTATTTAGATAGGCAGTGTATATCTGTGCGTTGGAACATGTGTTTAGAACAGTACAAGCGTTAGATTGTTATAATGCTAAGTTATGAGTTATGGACTTTGTAATTTAATTATTCTTTACAGGTATTTATTTTGGTTATCGCTAATGATTGTTATTATTGTTGTTTGTTTATTATAATATATTTATGTATTCTTTACAGAATAATAAAATCTAGTTACTGAGAGATTTGAAAAGAACTTGTTATCTATTGTTACAAATTAAATTACAAAGAGAACATGGCGAAGATTGAAGATAGGTTATTCGTCCACATAATCAAAAGAAATGAAACCCAGTTTGAGCTGGCAGGATTGTCTGAAGACAAAGTTTTATGGTTAACCTTACCAGAAGAATACAAGGGGTTGGAAGACCACCAGGTATTATTGTCTAATTCTACTATTAAAAGGGCGATGTTAGCCATAAAACCTATTAATGGCTACAGAAAAGTAGGGGTGAAGATAGATGAAAATATAAGAAATGAGTATTTTGACGAAGACGACAATCTCAGTTATAAAGATATTCCTCTACAGGAAATAGATACTCTAGATAAAACAGCTGAGGATTTGAGCAAGTCAGGAGTAAATTTTTTTTTACTTGAAAAATTAAAAGTCCGTCACGCAGGAGCTGCATAACTAAGCACTTTCCTCAGAATTTGGGTAGTGTAGACTGCTTTCCAGAACAATTTGCTTAAAATATCCTACATAAATAAAATAAAAACGTGAATAGTTCTCATTTTGTAATGAGTAACTGATCAACTACTTAATAAATACAAAAATCCTCATATTATCGTATTTTGATCTAACGCAGGAACAGGATACAGTCACTCTAGTGGTAGAAAGCGCTCCTTGCGGCGGCTTTGTGAACCTACGTCTGCCGGCTTTTCTATTCAAATATATTACAAATTAAACCCCCACTTTCCGATTGACCGATTCAGCTCATTTTTACAACACTTCTTTCTCATGAGTTACCCACGACGTATACCGCGTTTCGTTACAATACAGCAGAAATTACGACCGGTATGAGTATATTAGGAATTTGGGTCCGGAGTAAACCCCCCCTTCTAATGAACCGATTTAGTTTATTTTTACAACACATATTAACCTGTGGATTAGCACTACGAATACCGAGTTTCGTCGAAATATACCAAAAATCACGGCTGGTAGTGGCGAATTGGTATTGTGGGTCCGGATTAAACCCCCCCTTCTAATGAACCGATTTAGTTCATTTTTATATCTCACTTTTCTCTCTATATTACCACTACGAATACCAAGTTTCGTTGAAATATAACAAATATTACGGCTGACATAGTCAAATAAGTGTTTTGGGTTCGGGGTAAACCCCCCCTTCCGGTGGACCGACTTTAGTGGTTAACGAACTCGTTCAATCGTTTGCTAATTGAATGCTATATACCAAGTTTCGTGACGAAAAAACAAAAACTCTGGCCGCTATCGTGTTAACAGACATATATATATATATATATGCATATATATATATATATATATATATATATATATAGATATATATAAATTTTAACGGGGGTCATTTTCGGTGTCTACTAGGTAGGATCGATAAAGATTTGAAGAAATTTTTCAAAAATTCCGTCATGAGTCCAACCTCAATAGCTACTTTCCTTCGGAGGAAAGTGCTAAAAGAATTAGAAACTAAATTAAACGCTAAGGAAGTAAATTTGCACGAAATAGAGAAACATTTTGTATTAAATACTTTTGATAAAATGCAAAACCCAGCTGATTGGTTAGACCAATTTGAATCAGAATGTTGCAGGCATAATGTAAATAATGATAAGAAAGCAGAAATACTAAGATTCTTTATGTCTGGTTCATCTAAAGATTGGTATGAAGCTAATTTAAAGAAGTTAGGTCTAGCTAATTGGTTAATTTGGAGAAATTCCTTCTTGAATGTATTTATAGATAAAGGATGGTCAAAGGTTAGGAGAGCATACAGCTTTAGATATATTGGTGGCTCTTTAATTGATTATGCATTGGTGAAAGAAAGGTTATGTTTGGAAATTGATAATAATGGCACCATTTTATCTCGGATTAATATGATAGTAGTTGGTTTACCATTGGAAGTCCAAGATAAATTAGATAGAGAAAAAATTACTAGTATTGAAAAACTTTTTACTGAATTGAGAAAGTTAGATGATTCATATGGTAAAGTTAGGGAGGTTTCAATAAAATCGAATGTAAATAAACCTTATGAAAATTCGAGCGTTAACTACAAAAATGAGAAGAAAAACAGTAGGGAATCTACTAAGAAACCTTGTTATATGTGTGAAGCTCTAGGATGGAAAAATCGCTTTCATCCTGTGCATGAATGTAGAAACAAGGCTTTATAGACAAACAAGAAACAGATAAATCTTAATGAATATGAAGAAAGTCAATGTTCAGAAGACATGATGATCAAAATTGATAAGAATTGTTTAAACTAGAAAGCCCGGAGAAGTTATGTCCATTGATAAAAATAAATGTACTAGTAGATAACAAGATGAAAGTGAAAGCAGTGTACGACAGTGGTTCTAATGTTAGTTTAATAAATCAGAGAGTGGTGGATATTTTAAAATCAAAATTAATAAAACACAAGAATGTATTCAAAACAATCAATGGACTGAATTTCTGTACTGCCCGGGGAAATATTATTTTAAAAATTGGAAAAATATCAGAAAAACTAAACACTTATGTAGTGAAAAACAACAAATTCTCTTATGATTTACTTTTGGGTCTTGATGCTATAAAAAAGTTTAAACTTATTCAGGATGAATCTCTAAATATTTTACAAAAAAGTGGCAATAAACTTATGAACTTAGAAGAAGCAGAAATAAATAAAAATACTAAAACCAAGAAGAATATTGAAGAAGATATTGAAAATAAGAAAGATATTAAACAAGATTTTAAGAAGAATGCAATTTTTGTAGTAAATAGTCTAATAGAAGATGAGTCAATGTCATTAGATCGTGTTGAACTAAATATGAATGAAAACCCATCAATAGAAGGATTAATATTAGATCATATCATAGAAGATAGGGAAAAAAATCAAATTTTAAATATTTTGCAATCTTTTTTCCACCTATTCGCGAAAAATAAATTTGATGTAGGGCGAGTAAAATCTAGAGAAGCCGAGATAAGACTTAGTAAAGATGAATATGTATCTATGCGTGCTTATAAATGTTCTATTTTAGATGAAAAAGAAATAAAAACTCAAATCAAGAATTTATTAGATGCTGATCTCATTCAGGAATCTGATTCACCATTTGCTTCTGCAGTAACCTTAGCATATAAAAGTCCGACTCGCAGGAACTGCAGCATCTTAGCGCGGTTCCGTTCATGTCCCTAGTGCCATTTGATAAGCTTAGAAAAAAAATAAACTTATTTTTTTTATATATCTTGTGAAAATTGTCAAAATCCTCTCGAACATCTCGAATAAAAGTGATATTAAGGCGTCAGGGACACCGACAGTAGCTAACTTTTACACAGAAGCGGAAATTACAGAATCTGGCTCTCATTCTAAAGCAAAGCTCTATAAATCAATACAAAATATGCCTAATAAAGCCTTTCTAGAGGATACAGAAGCATGGGCGTATATGAGGGGGGGGGCTGAGGGGACTGCAGCCCCTCCCGAAATTTTGAATTGATGATAAAAACTTCTCGTAAAACCCTTAAAAATAAATTAAATAAGATCACTTAGTTCATAAAACATATTTTATTTTACGTGTAATAGCGTTTTAGTTGCCTAAAACTATTCCAAGCTCTAAATATTTAGTATTCCATACCCTGGAAATGGTCTCAGCCCCCCCCCCCGAAATTGTTTTTATATACGCCCATGTACAGAAGGATCAAGAAGAAGTACACAAGATTGAGTAGAATACCCAGCCTAATATAGCCTATATAGAATAATATGTTGAATAAAACCTATCTAGTAAATACACAAGGACAAATAAAAGTCTTGACGAATAACAAATCAAGAAAAAAAACTTTATTTAACAAAATAAAACAAAGTTTAGTTGCCCAACTACAATAGAATAATATACCTAATTAAGTCTATGGAGTAGACACAAATGGACCAAAAACAAGTCTTGTTGAATATTGTTTTTTTTTTTTCTAATTAAATACTTTTTATCAATATTTAGTATATAACCTTTGTTGAAAACTATTGATTGCTAATTGATGAATCGGTTTACAACTAAGTAGTCTTTATCAATATTTAGTATATAACCTTATGTTTGGATCTGAGTTTTTGGGGTGCTCTCCGCCTAGGCTTTGTATTTGTGTCGGCAGATACCTGGGGTATATTTACAGCTCTTGAGGATTAACTCTTAGCAGGTAAATTTCCTGCGGCCCCCTGGTTTCTACGGGCATTGAACTTTAGGAGGATTGGATTTAGGACTTAATATACGTATGTAGACTAAATCATAGCAAGAAGTAATCCTCCGTCGTCGGTTCTTAATTATGTAGACTCGCTAATGTTATCCAATCTTAGATACATCGTATTTAAAATCCACAGCAAAAACACGACATTTCATCAGAATCCCCTGCTGAATAAAACTTATATAGAATAATATGCAAAATAAAGCCTATCTAGTGGATAAAAATAGAGGAAAAAAGCCGTTCGTGGTGGTAGAAAATCTTAAACGTATTTCGCTCAGAAATCTCCGAAATATTGTCACTAATTTTACGTATCCTGTTTTATAGCCAAATAGATTAATATTCTATAATCAATAAGAAAAATCTACTAACAATAAAAAACTATGGGTAACAGATGAAAATAGGGAATACCAAGAATAATTCTAAAGAACGAAATCAACACCAGTACTGTCACATCTAGATATTCATACGGCATCTTCGAATTCTAACAAACAAAATATTGATTCTAATTATACGTATCCTGTTTCATTGACAAATACATTTGACTACTATAAGCAATTAAAAACACTAGGGAATATGCCAAAGAACTCGGAGTAGGAGCCTCGACAGTTTCAAAACATTTGAAGGAAATCGACAAATCCAAAACTGACATTTCATACGGTATTTCTCCGATTGACATCGCCTAATCAAAACTTTCATTAGAACCTTTTTTGTAGAGCATTTAGTAAGCTTTCTAATGGTATTCTTCCGTTTCCCAAATTCTCAACCTTTTTCGAGATATTAAGGAAAGTATACAAAGTTACCAAAGCTTTTTTATGCCTGTTAATAAAATATTTTATTCTAACCCTTCCTTAACTCCAAACGCAACCAAAATTTCAACATATTAGTTTTAATGAATGTAGAACATGCAGTAAATGTTTCAACTGAATCCCTTGATTCTAAGTACCCAAACCAAAAACGGCATTCAAAAATTATTTGTTCAGTTTTCTCGAAAACGGTTAAAGCTATCGCCTTGAAAATGGTTCCATTCGTTTTCCTAGCCCAAGAAGCCTATAAAAAGAGTACTTACAAGCTTATGAACTCAAAAACGTAAGCGTTACGATTTTTTTGCGCGAATTTCGCCCCAAACGCCATCTTCCAGTGGGCGGATTTTGCTGGTTAACGAACTTGACCTTTCAAATTGGACGACAGATTTTTGCACCAAATTTCATCAAAATCGGACCAGGGAAGCCAGAAATGAGCGAACCGACAAATATATATATATATATATATATATATATATATATATATATATATATATAAATAAATATATACATATATATATATACAAATTTGAACCACCGTTATTTTCGGTCTCTAGGGGTTCTGAAACGCGAAATTTTCTTGTCGGCACTTCCGGATGGTTTCATTGTATCAACCTTATAAGCGGGGTTCCTCCCTATGGGGGAGGGAGGAACCACGCTAATAAAAAGTAATAAAAAAACAAGGGAAAGAGACAAAAATTACAAAAAGAACGACAAAAACCCGTTCATAAGAACAAAACAGACGTATTTGATGTTTTAAGCATTTATTTCTCCGATTGACATAACCTAATCAAAAATAGTTTTAGAATCATTTTTGTAGAGAATTTAGTAAGCTTTCAAATAGTTTCAATCCACTTACCACGATTTCCTAGCCGTGTTCGAGATATTAATGAAAGTATACGAAGTTTCCAAAACTTTTCATATCTGTTCATAAAATATTTTATTCTAACCCTTCCTTAACTCCAAACGTAACATAACTTTCAACATATTAGTTTTAATGAAAGTAGAACATGCAGATAATGTTTCAACTGAATCCCGTTATTCTAAGTACCCAAACCAAAAACGGTATTCAAAAACTATTTTTCCAATTTTCTCGACAACGGTTAAAGCTATCGGCTTGAAAATGGTTTCATTCGTTTTTCTAGCCCAAGAAGCCTATAAAACGAGTACTTACAAGCTTATGAACTCAAAAACGTAAGCGTTACGATTTTTTCTGCGCGAATTTCGCCCCAAACGCCATCTTCCAGTGGGCGGATTTTGCTGGTTAACGAACTTGACCTTTCAAATTGGACGACAGATTTTTGTACCAAATTTCATCAAAATCGGACCATTCGTCTTCTATTTAGAGAGCGAACAGACAAATATATATATATACAAATTTGAACCACCGTTATTTTCGGTTTCTAGGGGTTCTGAAACGCAAAATTTTCTAGTCGGCACTTCCGGATTGTTTCATTGTATCAACCTTATAAGCGGGGTTCCTCCCTATGGGGGAGGGAGGAACCGCGCTAAAAAAGAAGATGGACGTCGAACCAGACTTTGCATTGATTTTAGAAATTTAAACAAATTAATAGTGCCTGAATGTTACCCGTTTCCTACTATTAGTGATGTAATGGACAAAATTGCTAATTGTAAATATTACACTGTTATTGATATTAATTCTGCTTTCTGGTGTATACCATTAAAAGAAAAAGATCGAGAAAAAACATCATTCATAACGAAATTCGGCAAATTCATGTTTAATGTTCTCCCTTTCGGACTCAAAAATGCCCCAGCAATTTTTCAGCGCATATTATCCAACATCATAAGGAGAAATAATCTGGATGACTTTTGTGTAAATTATATAGATGATTTACTTATATTTTCTAAAACTTGGGAAGATCATTTGGATCAAATAAAAAAACTTTTAAAAGCTTTAGAAGTAGAAGGCTTTAAAATAAAATTGGAAAAGTGTATTTTTGCTGCTCGATCAGTGAAATATCTTGGCCATTTAATTCAAGAGAATAAAGTATCTCCTGCTCAAGAAAATTTGATTGCAATTAAGAACCTGAAAAGACCATCTGATAAATCTGGCGTTCGAAGCATTTTAGGTTCTATAAATTTTTACTTAAAATACATTGAGAAGAGTGCTGAGAAATTCGAACCACTCCATAGATTATTAAGGAAAAATGTAGAATTTAAATGGACTGAGGAATGTGAAAAGTGTTTTAACTTAATAAAAGAGTACTTATGTTCTTCTCCAATTCTAGCTATCTACGATGTAGAGAAAGATGTAGTGATTGAAACAGACGCTAGTTTAAAGGGTATGGGAGCAACGCTGAAACAACCACAGGCTGATGGAATTCTGCATCCAGTTGCATACTTCTCAAGAAAATTGTCGGCAACAGAGAAAAAGATGGACATTATACATTTGGAATGCAAAGCTATTAAAGAAGCAATAAAATATTGGCAATATTATTTAATTGGTCGGGAATTCACTGTTTGTACTGATCACAAACCATTAGAAAATCTCAAGACAAAATCAAGAACAGATGAAGTACTTGGAGAATTGGTGAACTATCTATCACAATTTAATTTCAAAATTATTTATAAAAAAGGAAAAGAGAATGTGCTTGCAGACCTTTTGTCTAGAAGTCCAGTCCTTGAATATTTTGAAAATGAAGATGAGATAAAAGTTGTTAATTTAGTGGAATTTGACGAAATAGTAAATGATCAAAAATTTAATATCGAAGAGTTGAAATCTGCTATAAATACTGAAACTCATTATAACATCACATTCAAAAAACTCAGAGGAAGATCAAGAATATTTTTATCCGAGGAATTTGGGAAAATACTTATAAGAAGAGTCCATGATCATTATGGGCATGTTGGTATCGCACAAATGAAGGACATTATAAGACCATTTTATTATTTTGTTAACTTTGACCGGCTTATGAACAGTTTCTGCAGAAGTTGTCCAATATGCATGGAAAATAAAGTCCGGAGAGGAAGACCCATCGGTCTGATGTCGAAACTAGGTCCTGCTGTGGAACCATTCGAGATCATGTCCATAGATACGGTCGGAGGATTTGGAGGAAATAGATCGCCGAAAAGGTTCATGCACTTATTGGTCGATCACTTTACTCGATATGCATGGATCTCCACCAGTACGGGACAATCTGCAGGAGACTTTATAAGGCTTATTGATTCAGTTGCCAAACACAACAAGATACGAATGATTTTGGCCGACCAGTATTCTGGTTTGAAATCGGGCGAACTAAAGAAGTACTTGCACAAAATGGGAACGACATTAGTTTTCACATCTATAGATTGCCCTCAGTCAAATGGACTTAACGAGAGACTCAATCAGACTCTGGTTAATAGAATCAGATGCAAGCTGAATGGTAGTGGAGAAAAACGAGCATGGCCGAGCCTAGCACAAGACTGTGTGAAGGAATATAATAGGACCATCCATAGTTCAACTAAATTTGAACCGCAATATTTGCTGACTGGGAAAAAGTCAACCATCTCTCCGATTAATATTCACAATCAAGACAATCTTCAAAAAGACAGAGAAGCAGCCTTTTTAAATTCAATGAAAAGTTTTGAAATCAATAAGGTCAGATTTGACAAAAATAAGGAAAATCACGCATTTAAAGTTGGAGACCTGGTCTACATCGAAAATGGTAGCAAATTAAATCGCCGGAAGATGGATAACGTGAGAATCGGCCCTTTCCCCATTCTTCGTCGAATATCACCATCAATGTATGAAGTTGGCTGTGGAAGAAGAAGGAAATTTTTAAACTATTTCCATAGTTCTAAATTGTCACTTTATTTTGGTGAAAAAGTGACTTCAGGGGGGGAGGTGTAAAGTTCCTTCACTTTAGGACTATATCATGAAGGCATGTGATCATGCAGGCAGTGGGTCTATTTAGATAGGCAGTGTATATCTGTGCGTTGGAACATGTGTTTAGAACAGTACAAGCGTTAGATTGTTATAATGCTAATTTAAATATTCTTTACAGGTATTTATTTTGGTTATCGCTAATGATTGTTATTATTGTTGTTTGTTTATTATAATATATTTATGTATTCTTTACAGAATAATAAAATCTAGTTACTGAGAGATTTGAAAAGAACTTGTTATCTATTGTTACACACACATATATATATATATATATATATATATATATATATATATATACTAGCTGTTACCCGGTGTGCAATGCTACACCTACTTTATATTAAATATCTGTAGCCGGGCTTACCATGCTACACATGCTTCATATTAAATAGTTGTAACCCAGCTTCCATGGTACGCCTACTTTATATTATATATTTAAAAAAATTAATGATTATATTATATTTGTCCAAATTATGAGAATATAAGATAATAAATTGAGAACTCGGCTGAAAAATTTATTTTCCATTTTTTTAAGAGAAAGTGGGGTGGAAAATAAATTAATCCTTATTTTTTAAAAAGTACCCTTATTTTAAAAAGTACCCTTACATTTAAAATGGTATTACAATTAAATGATTCCAAATAATTTAATTGCAATACCGTTTTAAAGAAAATCCAAACCAAACTCCCTGTGTTTAATTTTTTTAAAGAAAAAAAAATATGTGGTCCATAAATAAATATTCATAAAAAATAGCAATACAAATGAGGCATTTAATTAAGGTTATGATTAGTTATAAGTTGTAATAACATACAACTGAAACTATATTCTTTATTTTCATTGATTTTTTTTTAAATATAATATTTATTTATTTTAAGGGCTTCGCATCTAAAGCTAAAACCTCAACCTTGCGCAAATATAATATTAATATGTTATATTGTTTACCTGTTCATGTAATAATCCATAACTGAGTTTTTTTTATGAATGAAAAAGTAGGTAAGTCGTGCAGGGTGTATGTTATTTATGCCAAAAGGAAAGTTTTAAAAACATAGTTTGTTAATAGTCCTTTCTATTAAAGCTTCTGTTTCAAATTTTATGGTTCATGGGCTCTTCTATAAGGATAGTCCTTCTATCATAGGAAATAGGGGCCTCTAAGAATAAAAACAAATTTAAGATATTTTTCTTGCAGTTATGGACAACAATGAATTAAAGGTATTTGGGAATTTCAATAACGACATTGACTTGGCGAGCAACAATATTTTTACCAGAATTGCAACCTTATTTAAACATTTAGTCCAAGAGCTGGTAACACACTTTTCAAGTGTTTTATGTGCCTTGAAATTGTGCTATAGTGGGTCTCTAGTGTAGATAAAAAGTTAAGTATGTGGTTGCTGGATATACCTTGAAACACCAGGTACTGCGCATGGTAATAAGTAACAAACTATGGGCCAAAAATAGTGTTTTATTCAGAAGCCATAATTCTTTAATGTAAAATTAAGGCAATTCTATAATGAATAATATATAAGGTAGACACTTTTAAGTGGGATACATATAAAAACAAAACTGAAGTGGGTTTTTTGTAATATTAAATGAAGTCTCTTCTTCACACTGCTATTTAAACACCATAATTGAAAATAATTACAAAAGGGCAGACACTTTTTGTGAGGTTTAGTAATCAGCAGACATGAAAATAAATTCAGCCGATGATAGACTGCAATGCAGTGCGTGTAACCGTAAGAGTGAGAGAGCACCAATCATCTGGACAGGACAGTTGTGGCTGTTCTAGAAATAAAGCAACTTGCCTTAATTATACATTAAAGATTGTTGGCTTCTGAATAAAATACCATTTTAGTGACATATTTTTTTAACACCTTTCCCCTATGTGCAGTACCTGGTGTTCCAAGGTATGTCCAGGATACACATATATGCCTTACCTATCCACGACATGCAATACACCAAAATTCCAAGGTGCATAAAACACTTCATGAAATGTGCGTTACCAGCTATCCGACTAAATGGTGACAGTCAGAGGATATAACTATCCCAGACAAAAGGAAGCATATGGCAGAATATAATGATTAAATTATTATGGATATTAAATTAATAAAAAATTGCATGGAAAATTTAATTACTTATTCATTTATTAGAACACCACAATTCACGTGACTTCCTCTTCTTATAAAAATAATATTTTAATACATTAATTTATCTGCAAAAAAATAGCATGCAAAAGAAATATTATAAGAAGAATAACTTTATTAAAAAAAAAAATTAAAGTGAGGCTGCCCAAATTAATAGGGTTGCTAAACCATACAGCTCTTATAATAATAAAATAATGTTTCAAAATGTGGTGAAAATTAATTCATTTATTTACATTCATTTGTATGATTATAAACATTTATATAATTTATTATGTACATCTATCTATATGCCAATAAAACAATAAGTTAAATATAACAACATTTAATATAATATTTTAATAATATTTGCATATGTATGTGAGAGAATTAATTTCAAGTTCATAAATTTAAGTCCTTTACAAAATGACATTGTTCACAAAGGAGTTTTTAATGCTTAAAAAAATCTTTATGTTTAAAACAAAATGTTCTATCTTTTTGGAACTTTAAACTTCACTTAAAGCTACATATTCTGCATATGGAGACTCTTCTGTACCATCTTTTTTCTTTCTCGATTTCCAGTATAATACATTACCAAATAACCTAATAAGAAAACCAGTGGTGGATTTTCCTTCTAAATGATCATTTAAGAATATAGTCTCTACATCCATCTGTTCAACATTTAGACCCATTTGATATCTTCAACTTCCTTATTTCAACAAAATCTCAAGCATTATTTTGTTTCAAACTATCTATTTCTCTATCCCAAAAATCACAATCGCTTGAACTTTATCAGATTCGCCCTCAGCCAATCCAATACAGCTTATGTTTTCTTGGATAACATCAACATGCCTAGCGACAATGATTTTATTATTCAAAAGTACTTTATATCCCACTTCACTATACTCGATTAAAATGCACATATTCACCTTTTTATCCCACTTAGAAGTTATTATTTGTTCTGGTTTCCTAACAAAATTTTTACTACCATATAAATTAAAGTTAGAAGCATCTGGTTTCTTTCCAAAACAGATTTCATAGGGTATTTTATTGTCAATGGTGTTAGCTAAAGAGGGATTTTTCAAATAAGTTGCTGCACATACCATTTCTGGCCAACATTTTTTTCTACAATATCTTCTGCCAGTAAGCAATGAGATATATTCATAATTGTTCTAGTAAATCACACCGTTTAACTCATGAATTCATGGGGCAGGGATTAATTTTGATACCCTTTTTTTTGGTAGTCATAATTCTTACTATTTAATATTCCTTACCAATGTCACACCTCATAATACCAATTTCCTAAGTTTTCAACCTCATTTACTTATTGAACAAAGGAATGAAAAACTTCTGTTTTAGGTTTAATAGTTTAAATCCTAGCAATCTTACTATTTATTTATTTATACATCAGTGAGACCGCGACAAAGGGAATTCATCACTAAACACTTAAATAACAATAAACAATACTGAACAATTATGAAGAAATTAACATGAGGGCAATCTTACTATAATCATCTATAAATGAAACAAAATATTTTTCACCTTTGAGACTCATAGTTAAAAAAAGGTCCACATCAGTGTAAACAATTCCAAAATACTTTTAGCCTTGTTCTTATTGTTTTCCAAAGGGACACGGTCCATTTTACAATACAAGTTTTATAAATTTATAACATGTCCAGATAAACTGATTGTTTCATTTCAGTTGTTTGAATTTTATTTTTCTACTAGTTTCTATGTACAATTTACTATGCTGTTGATTCCTTTAGGTATAATCTATCAAATTTCGGAATTATGTCTTAGGCTGTTGTCAAATCACAAAGAAATTCAAACTGTTTATTTGATCTTGCTGATCCCAATCTTCACCAACTTTGGTCTCCTTTGCCTTTTCAATGACATTTACACACCTCATCAGTTTAAAAAAAAAAGTTAAGTGTTTTTCCACATACTAAAACCCTCTCCATCAAATACCAGTACAAACATATTCATTTAACAGAAAAGCGAGTGAGAGATTATTCAACCGAATACTATAACAGACATTGCAACCTTCCTTTACTAAAGAGAAAAAACTACCTCTCAACAAAAGTATTGAAATTATTATAGTTCTGAATAGAAACATGACCACTTAATTATATTATATTAGTCCAAATTATGATTAGATAAACACAGAACATTTTTATGATATACTTATTTATACGATATTAGTCTATATTCTGGTTAGAGCAGTGTTGCCCTAGGCAATCAAATGAAAATTGATTTGATATGAAGAAAACTGATCTGATATTAAGGAAATTAATCTTAAAAAATATGATATTTTATTATATGATATCTTATATGATATTTGTCCAAACTCTGAGAATATAAACCTACTATTTAGATAAACAAACAAAGGTTTTTTTATTGCACTTCTTCTTAGAAGGAGGGGCAACACTGGAAAGAAAATGCCGATTTCTGACTATAAACTCTTCTGTATATGACAGTTTCGAACTCGTTACTTCCAAACTATGAATCCTAGAAGATTTTGAGCTAGCCTACGAGATTTCCCGGATCAAGACGTATCTATGTGCGAAGTTTGGTCAATATCAGTCAAACGGTGTGGATTTGTATAAGGAACAAACAAACAGAAAAACAGAGAAACAGAAAAACAGAAAAACAGACACGTGATTTTTATATATATATATATATATATATATATATATATATATATATATATATTTGTCTGTTCGCTCTCTAGATAGAAGACGAATGGTCCAATTTTGATGAAATTTGGTACAAAAATCCTTCGTCCAATTTGAAAGGTCAAGTTCGTTAACCAGCAAAATCCGCCTACTGGAAGATGGCGTTTGGGGCGAAATTCGCGCAAAAAAATCGTAACGCTTACGTTTTTGAGTTCATAAGCTTCTAAGTACTCGTTTTATATGATTCCTGGGCTAGGAAAACGAATGAAACCATTTTCAAGGCGATATCTTTAACCATTTTCGAGAAAATTGGAAAAATATTTTTTGAATACCGTTTTTGGTTTGGGTACTTAGAATCATGGGATTCAGTTGAACCATTTTCTGCATGTTCTACTTTCATCAAAACTAATATGTTGAAATTTTGGTTACGTTTGGAGTTAAGGAAGGGTTAGAATAAAATATTTTATTAACAGACATAAAAAGTTTTAGTAACTTTGTTTACTTTCATTAATATCTCGAAAAAGGTTGAGAATCTTGGTAAACGGAAGAATACCATTAGAAAGCTTATTAAATGCTCTAAAAAAAGGTTCTAATGAAAG
The DNA here is from genome assembly GCA_946811695.1 of Gonocerus acuteangulatus. Classification (NCBI taxonomy): domain Eukaryota; kingdom Metazoa; phylum Arthropoda; class Insecta; order Hemiptera; family Coreidae; genus Gonocerus; species Gonocerus acuteangulatus. Next base: position 91,493,667 of record OX328123.1, read on the forward strand.
TTTTGATTAGACGATGTCAATCGGAGAAATAAGAGCTTAAAATTTTAAAGTAATTGATTTCGCTTATTCGAACTGTTCTTTTTGTCTGTTTTTTATTCCTTGTTATTTTTTAATTGCTTATTGTTGGATAATGTATTTGAAAATAAAACAGGTTAAGAAAAATGAGAAAAACAATTTAATGTTAGAGATATGGATTTCCAAGATATATAGCTTTTCAACTGCCTAGCGTCCTTCCTAGGGAGGGTTCTTTGTCTTTGATTTTGGTACTTAGAATTATGGGATACAGTTGAAACATTTTCTGCATGTTAGAGTTTCATCAACACTAATATGTTGAAATTTTTGTTACGTTTAGAGTAAAGGAAGGGTTAGAATAAAATATTTTATTAACAGACAAAAAAAGTTTTGGTAACTTTGTATAATTTCGTTAGTATCTCGAAAACCGTTGACAATCTTGTGAAGCGGAAGATTACCATTCGGAAGCTTACTAAATGCTCTACAAAAAAGGTTCTGAAGAAAGTTTTAATTAGGCGATGTCAATCGGAGAAAAAAGTGCTTAAAGCTTTAAATTAATTGATTTCGTTTATTCCAATGGTTCTTTTTGTCTGTTTTATTTCTTGTTATTTTTTATTTGCTTATAGTTGGATAATGTATTTGACAATAAAACTGGTTAAGTAAAATAACAAAAACAATTTATTGTTAGAAATATAGATTTCCAAGATTCCAAGACCTTGTCACTAGCGGGTCTGTTTCTAGTGTAGCGGACCCTTCCAGGTAAGATTGTAAATCATGACCTTTCAAGACTTTACTACTCACAGGAATGGCGTTAGTGACCTTAAGGGTTGACACGCCATCATAATAATTAATTTAAAAAAAAAGACTGGTGGAACCAAAATAATAACTGCTTCCATTTTAATCTTAAGATATGAACGGAACCGCGCTAAGATGATGCAGTCCTGCGAGACGGACTTTTTGTCTTTGATTTTGGTACTTAGAATTATGGGATTCAGTTGAAACATTTTCTGCATGTCGAATTTCATCAACACTAATATGTTGAAATTTTGGTTATGTTTGGAGTAAAGAAAGGGTTAGAATAAAATATTTTATTAACAGACAAGAAAAGTTTTGGTAACTTTGTATACTTTCGTTAGTATCTCGAAAACCGTTGACAATCTTGGGAAGCAGAAGGTTACCATTCGAAAGCTTACTAAATGCTCTACAAAAAAGGTTCTAAAGAAAGTTTTAATTAGGCGATGTCAATCGGAGAAATAAGTGCTTAAAACTGTAAAGTAATTGATTTCGTTTATTCGAAAGATTCTTTTAGCGCGGTTCCTCCCTCCCCCATAGGGAGGAACCCCACTTATAAGGTTGATACAATGAAACAATCCGGAAGTGCCGACAAGAAAATTTCGCGTTTCAGAACCCCTAGAGACCGAAAATAACGGTGGTTCAAATTTGTATATATATTATATATATATATATATATATATATATATATATATATATATATATATATATATATATATTTGTCTGTTCGCTCATTTCTGGCTTCCCTAATGGTCCGATTGTGATGAAATTTGGTACAAAAATCCGTCGTCCAATTTGAAAGGTCAAGTTCGTTAACCAGCAAAATCCGCCCACTGGAAGATGGCGGTTGGGGCGAAATTCGCGCAGAAAAAATCGTAACGCTTACGTTTTTGAGTTCATAAGCTTATAAGTACTCTTTTTATAGGCTTCTTGGGCTAGGAAAACGAATGAAACCATTTTCAAGACGATGGCTTTAACCGTTTTCGAGAAAATTGGAAAAATAGTTTTTGAATACCGTTTTTGGTTTGGCTACTTAGAATCACGGGATTCAGTTGAAACATTATCTGCATGTTCTACTTTCATTAAAACTAATATGTTGAAAGTTATGTTACGTTTGGAGTTAAGGAAGCGTTAGAATAAAATATTTTATGAACAGACATGAAAAGTTTTGGGAACTTCTTATACTTTCCCTAATATCTCGACAACGGTTGTGAAATCGTAGTAAGTGGTTGGTGACCATTCGAATGCTTACTAAATTCTCTACAAAAATGATTCTAAAACTATTTCTGATTAGGTTATGTCAATCGGAGAAATAAGTTCTTACAACTTCAAATACGTCTGTTTTGTTCTTATGAACGGGTGTTTGTCGTTCTTTTTGTAATATTTGTCTCTTTCCCTTGGTTTTTTATTGCTTTTTACTTTTGTAATTTATTATGTTAGGAAAATGTATTTGTTTCTAAAACAGGATAGGAAAAATGAGACCAATTTTCTGTTGCTAGAAATAATGAAAATTTTGGGAACTTCGTATACTTTCATTAATATCTCGAAAACGGTTGAAAATCTTGGGAAGCGAAAGGTTACCATTCGAAAGCTTACTAAATGGTCTACAAAAAATGTTCTGACGAAAGTTTTTATTAGGCGATGTCAATCGGAGAAATAAGTGCTTAAATCTTTAAAGTAATTGATTTCGTTTATTCGAACGGTTTTTTTGTCTGTTTTTATTCCTATTTTTTCATTGCTTATAGTTGGATAATGTATTTGACAATAAAAGAGATTAATTAAAATAAGAAAAACAATTCGAACAGGTAGATATCGAAAAAAGCTGTGCTTCAAATTAGAATCTATTGTTGAGTAATTATATAAATCTTTGGATAATAATTCCAATAGTTAAAATTATAACTAAATTGGAAAATATGTATTCAATAGAACTCATTAAACCTTTTACAGAGAACTCTATTTTTTATTTTAATTTTATTGATCAACAGGTCTTTGCATGTATTTAAAAACTCTGTTGATATAACCTCTATATCGTTTTTTGTTTTTAGGCCAATCTATAATTCGTATGGGTTAATATGTTTTTTAAATTGAAGCTTTAAAGCCTCAACAGGAATATTTGTGTAATCACCCTTCACAGTTAATTTATTAGAATCATGAGTGACCGTTTTTGTGTTACAACTAACAATCTTTGAAAACGAAGTTTGACTATCCTTGTTATTGTTATTTTCCTTCTGTTTGGCCGAGATTTTCTATTCATGATCTAATTCTCCTTGAATTTTTTGACTAGATCAAGAACCTATTTTAAGCACTCTTAAATTCCTTAATTTAATTGAGGAAGTTTATCAAGCTTGATATAATCACTTTTGGGTTAATACGGGTGGTCTATACCGAGTCCTTTGTTTGTAAACACAAAGAGCTTTCTGAGTAACTGAAAGGGCAGTAAAAGTATATGACTTTACCTGGAACCAAACCCTGCATACAGAGAATTACAATACGAGACCTTCTCTTTTACGTTTATCATATAGCATATTTAAATATATAAACCATTTTGTTTTGATTTGTGTTTTTGATTTTTAATTACTTCGCTTTACTGGGTTGAAGCAATTATACAGAATGACGATGAACACATTTCTACATTAACGTCCGAACTCATTAAATATATTATTCATTAAATTAATGAGGCTTGTATATATATATATATATATATATATATATATATATATATATTATATATATATATTTATATATATATATATATATATATATATTTATTTATATATTGCCTTACCAGGGTGTTTACTGCACGAAAAAGTCACGAAATTGAAAATAGAGCACTAATATCACTAACAAGTCATGAATTTTGAAACCATGTCACGAAATGTCCGTTTTACCGGGGTCTAACGTAATCCCGGCACTTCCGCGCATTCGTGATTGTTTCCGTTTTTGTATGGCGACGCAATTTTATGTTCCTCTCTTACCCACTTACTCTGTGCCCATGTACTCGACTCATGTCTAGAAGACCAGAGCTCGAAACCCGCACGCGCACTATAACGTTCTTTTTCTAGTGTCGCTCGGGGCACATCCAGTCTCTAAAGTTGTAATAAAGAGGACAATGAGACGGCCCGAGCATGACAACACTGTGCTGTATGGTGAACAATCAGATGATATTTTTCAATCAGACAAGAAGTATTTTTAATCCACACTATGTAAGAAATAGTAAAATCATGCTCATGTTACTCCATATTTAAAGATTTAGCATTCTCATAAATATTTGCTGTAATTATTTTAAATGCCCCTTGAAATTAATCAAGATATACTTCATGGTATTAGTTATAGTAGGAATAATGAGACATGTTTTTGAAGACCTCATTTGGATCATTAGTTTAATAAATAAAAATCTGTGGGGACAACGTGAGCGCCAACCCCCCCCCCCCCCCCAGAATTTTTTTTACCGGTGTTCGAGCTGTATATGGTCTAGCGCCATCATAACGAACCAATACTTTTTTTTTTATGGCGCTTAACGTCTAGGTTACCAGCGCCTGGATTCAATTTTTTTTTTTTTTTTTAATGCTTTCTTGATTTTCACTAGTTTCCGGTGGTTTTTAGTTAATGAGATGAATTAATCCTTTTTGTGATTCGTAAATACACACGAAACTACTAATACTGACCAAAAAATAGTTGTTTTTAAGCAAATTAGTAGACTGTTTGTTTGAGTGCTATACTTAGCGTTCTAATTTGAATCAGAATCTATAAAGTACAAATATGAATAAATACAGTAATTTTCAACACTTCCTCTTGTGCCAAACGTCTGGACATATTGAAAATTTATTGATCGCCCAATATTAAAACCAAATGATTTAGCTAGCACTAGATGAGCATTTTGTGCTTGTGTTCTTAAATATGTTATGAATTTTATTTAATTTATTCCAATATTTGTCTTCTATAAAAATAATTTTGAAATTAAACAAACAATTTGAGTTTTGTACTATTTCTCTTTCGCCAGATATTAACTTAATTAAATATGCCTTTGTAGAGTAAGATTATGAATACTTTTTAACAGTTTCTTCTTATTAAATGTTTATAGATTAAACACTAATGTTATTTAAGTATCGCTATTAACGTTTTCCTTTTTCATTTCTAACAATACTAACCTAGCATGTCGGTGACTGTAACCTTTTTGCTTGACAGGTCGAGGCTGGCCGGTGGCATGGTCTGACCAGTCCTCACGCTATGGAGCTTCTGCTCCTTAACTCCTTGCTCATGTTCGACCTGGTCTTCATGTTCTTCCTATTCCTGGTCGGAGTGTCCTGTGTCCTTTACTACGTACCTCCGCGTCCTCCAGCTGCCGTGCCCCTAGCACCGCCACCTCCCCCGGCCAAGCATCACACTCTACAGTACGTACTCTGCTGTCCTACGGCGGGAGCACAGCCGGAGCTTGTTTGAACGTAAGTATTTACACTTAGTTACCAATTATATTCTTCATTATACACTGCCATTTATATTCTATATTCTTATAAAATATCTATTTACATACTCGTGTCTGAGAAAGGATAGAACAGGAATGCAGAAAGACCATCACTCTCAAGGGAACATCCCCAAGTGTCCGGAGCTGATTTTTATGAAACTTTCTGTATTTATTAAACACGTGAAAATAATCGTTACGTATTTTTTGTATATCGAACCAGTTCGAGTTATATCGAACCCTTTAAGGTGTGAAAGCACCCTTCCGAAGTACTCCTCAAATATTCTAACATGAAAGTCTACAGTGGTGGGATCACCGTGTTTGTCCATTTTTTTTTTTTTTTTGGGTGTTTCTACTTCGAAAAATAGTCGACACATGTCTGAGCGTTCCGTCTAATACGCCTGGGGAGCTGAGAAATAAAATAACGTAGGTTGATATATCGAGTTTTAAAAATGATATCGTCATGATTCTTTCACCAATTCATTTGTTTTAGAAAGTAGATTAAAACAACAAAGGAGACCCGATAGTCGTGAGGGTTAAGGCGTGTGCACTTAACACTCCGTGCCGAAGGTCGTGGGTTCGATTCCCACACCCACCACTAGGGGTGGTGGCTTTCCTTCGAAAAAAGAAAAGGCATCACCCCTATCCTGGCTAGAAAAGGGTGGTAACCTATAGATAACCCGTCCTGAAATTCGTAGTTATTAATAAATGGACGTTAAAATTTAAATTAAATTAAATAAAATAAAATAACAAATTCAATTGTTAAACAATAATTTATATTTCTCGAATAAATTAAAAAGTATGCTAACGTTGTTTGACGTTAACTAGCATTGTACATTTTTTTTTCTCCAAAAATAATGGCTGATTTCAAATCAGCACCCCAAGAAACTTTAATGAGGTAAATATCATCGAAAACAAATAATAATACTTTTTTCTTTTCCGGAGGAGACAAGTAGTCTTCGGTTTCTCTTCTCTTGTCAGCAAAAAACAGCGACATCTACGACCTGCGTGATAAAAGAAAAAAATTAATAAAATAAAAATAATTATATTAGAATTTCTTATATGGCACTAATGTTTAATTTTTTTTTTTTCTCTTTTCGTATTTTTTTTATTTGGTTTGTTTGTGATATTCAATTAGGGTAGAAAAAATAATAATCCTAAATTGAATGAGAAGGCATTGTATTAGAAGTTGAAGGAAGGTAGAGGATGTATTTTAGAGTAATATTTCCTATGGTCTGGATCGAGGCACATTTATTTTAATAAATCCGTTGTTGAGGGGGCGCGGTCTTGGATTTTGTGTATAATTTATCAGAAACGGCCATATGAGGCAGGTAGTATATTATAAAATATATTCGGGGCTGCCCGCTCGTTTCAAGATTCTTTTGTGTCCGTTCATGTATGTATTTCATTTCATGATATTAGTTTCGATAGCAAAATATATTTTAATATTTCTAATATTACAATTTCTGAATGTTCTAAGTGCCTCGTATCAAAAATGGTGTTCGCGTCAATATCTCTCTCTTATTATTAAAAACTCAGTGACCTTATTATAGAGAGCCAACGGCCATAGCCAAGTTGAGTACACCGGTTCCCGTTCATTACCCAAGTTAAGCAACGTCCGGCGTGGACGGTACCTGAATGGGTGACCGTCCGAAAAAAAAAACGCATCTCTAGAAAGCCTGAGTAAATTGACGAATACTTAATGCAGAAAAGGTACATTCATTGAAAATCCTGTCCCTGAATATAATGTACTTTTTGATTAATTTGTTCAAAATTCATTGCAGGTCAAACATCATAACAAAAAGTACTTATTTCATCAGCTAGCTCAATTGTTTATTTTCTCTTGCGTGCGTGCGTTTGTAATTGTATGTATGTATAAAATGAGATGAACAATTATAAGATCCAAATAAAATGTTGGGCAGAAAAGGTCTGCTAGTGTTTTACACTGTTAAATACTTATCCCGCAGGTCTGATACAACCATATTCATCTTCTCTGGTTACTACTATGCGTCCCATATTTACGAAAATTGGTGACAGTCTGAGTAATACATATTGGTCAAACGATGGTAAATGACGATTTGTATGTAATCTTATTGGTCTAGATTGAGTCATAGCGGATCCCATTCATGCTTTTAATGCATACTAATGTTATAAATAAAATTAAGGATAAATGATAATTATCATTTGTCTTCTAATTAGTATTAGATACCAGATAAATTATCGCCCTGCATGCTAGTAGAAGATGTGAATGAAAATACGTAAGGTAATTTTAACTTGGACAAATAGATTTTTATGAATTGCGTAGTGACAAATAAGTTTATATTAAATTATAATTCTAAAGTGTTATTTATTGTCCTTCTTGGTGACAATAACTGTAGCAGAAACAACAGATGTGAAGAAAATTATACGTTTTGTTAGCTGCTCAAATAAATGTTGTTTTTAATAATGTTAATAAGTTTCGGTAAAGATGGTTGTCAATTAATCACACAAGTCGTCGCATAAACCAAATACAAATTATACAAAAAGACATATTTTGTTCTCTGACTCATCCTTTAACCTTGTTACAGGATCTGCTTTTATAAGGTCGTAGATAGGCTCTGAAAATACCTACCTAATTTTTTCGTTAGTCAATTTATTTTATATTTTATTTGAAGTGAACGTGAATCTCAGTAATTTAATTTAATTTGATCTGGTCATTTATTTTCTTATATCCACCTTACTTAGAAACTTATAGCTAATAGCATTATTATTTGTCAATTGCCTGGTTTTTTCTTTTAGTATACAAAGTTTTCTGAATTTGGTTTTAACATACAATTTGTGATCCTACTTTGTGTTACTACTCAGCTGTTCCCGCATGGTTTATTTTATCCTGATTTCTGAGGTGCTCAGTAATCTTAGAAGCTGCTAAGAAATAATTGCAAAGATGGAAGGTGAGAGGATGCTGGTCCTATTGCCTTTCTCGTTTACAGTAACACAGAACCAGATCAGTGCTACCAACTACTTACTTACTAATGCCTTCCTTGCATTTTGCTTTATTTCAAACGTTTGCTGTTCTTGTTAAACATTATAATTTCAGGCTTTCTAGTGACATTTCTTCTTCTGTAGAAAACATTTCGAAACTCATTCAATAATAGAAAAAATCGTGTCTCCTAATTTATTTGTACAGTTCTGGTTATTTTTGGAAGGTGACATTCAAGTCAGAAGTAATCCTTCGAAGACGTTTTAATACGTTTTTTATTCAAAAGGAACTGTTAAGTGTGCCCTTAAGGGACGTTGCATTTTGTTGTCTATCTGAAACTTTTCGTAATCCTTTTTCAGTAAATAGCTAGCTTATTGATTTGTAAACGAGGTTATATTCGCTTTTTATATTATGAAAGGAATCTTAAATGTAACGGAATAAATTGAATGATCTTCAGACAGAATATTTATTTTAGAAGATCTCCAAATGGAAGATATTTTTCAGGACATGAGAGAATAACCTAAATATTTCCTATGAAATTCTGACAGAAGTTAGTCCAAACAATGGGCTAAATTTTCTAATTAAAACTATAATAAAACTAATGAATTTTGTTCCTAAAATTAAATTCCTTCTTTTAGCGCGGATCCTCCCTCCTTTCATAGGGAGGAACCCCGCTTATAAGGTTGATCTCATGAAACAATCAGGAAGTGCTGACTAGAAAATTTTGCGTTTCAGAACCCCTAGAGACCGAAAATGACAGTGGCTCAAATTTGTATATATATATATATATATATATATATATATATATATATATATATATATATATATATATATATACAAATATAAATATATATATATATATATATATATATATATATATATATATATATATATATATATATATATATACGATCGGATGTATATATTATAAGGTTGATCTCATGAAACAATCCGGAAGTGCTGACTAGAAAATTTTGCGTTTCAGAACCCCTAGTGACCGAAAATGACGGTGGCTCAAATTTGTATATATATATATATATATATATATATATATATACATATATATATATATATATATATCATATGGTCCAAGATGGTGGACAGTGTTGAGTTGCTCGAAAATGTAGTTAAATTATTGTTACCAATTGGTGAGTTTTCAACCCTCAGAAAGGACCTAAAGAATGATTTATACCAAGCCATAACATTAATTCAAGACTACCAACGTTCAATTCATGAAAAGAAGGAAGAATCTGAGCAGAAAAACCTAATTAAGGATGGACAGGTTAGTTCCTCTTTATCATATGCAGATACTGTTAAAAAGAAAATTACTTTTGTCAAACCTTCTCATAAATTAATAATAAAAAATAAATCAACCGAAGCAAAGGTTGAAGAAACCAAAAAAACCTTCAAACAATTAATAAATCCAGTCGATTTAAAGATTGGTATAAAAAATATCAGAAGCACCAGGCAAGGATTCCTTATCGTTGAGACTGAGGATAAAAAAGATATTAATGTGATACATTCAAAACTTCAAGAAGTTAATTCAACTTTAAGTTCTAATCCAATTAAAAAATTGAAGCCAAGCCTAATAATAAGAAATATTCCAGAAGAGGTTACTAAACATAACCTCTCCGACATTCTCCTTAGCCAAAACGAGGAGCTAGGTATTATGAAAGACGAAATATACACAGCATTTATTATTGAATCGAAAACAAATAAAAGAAGACATGCTGTGATCCATGTGTCCCCACGAGCAAGAAACATATTGCTAAGGACAAGACTCAAGCTATGTTATACGATCTGCTCGCTAGAAGATTACCTAGCCGTCCGTCGATGCTGGAGATGTTCGAGGCTGAATCACAGCTCAGGATCCTGCACAGCAGCAACCCCAACCTGCCCCCACTGCACAGAAGGGCATCAAGCACAGGACTGCCCTAAGAAGGACTCAAAGGAAGAACACAGATGCATCAATTGCAAGACCTACAATAGCTATTGTAAACCTCATTTGAAAATTCCAGAATCCCATTCAGCTCTAAGCCAGGTATGCCCAACTTACAAATTTTTTCTCAACAGGCTAATAAAAAATACAGATTACAACTAACTTTGCTATGGATTATTCTAATAAGTACACTGATTTCAAAATATCTTTATTATTGATGAGCAACTGTCAGATACAACTATTATTTCAAGAATATTATTACAGTATTAATAATCTTTCTTCAAACTTTAATGGATTCCCCTTTGCATTATTCCTATATAGCATCATAATTGTTTTCTTTGTGTATTTTTATTCTATGAGTGTAATCAGAAGAAGTAAACATAACCTTATTTCAGGTTCAATAGCAACAAATAAACTATGTATATTAACATCTGTTCTGTTATCATTAGAACATATGTTTCTCATAGACTTGGAATGGTTATTGTTCTACCTATATTTGAAGATAAAATATTTATCATACCTAATAATTTATTATGGATGACAATAAAAAACCAGAAGCAATTATAAATTTCCTTCAATTAAATACCAAACATTGTAAAGTGGCTACAGATTTATTAAAACATGTCATCTCTAAAAATAGAACGGATACAGCCTTAATACAGGAACCTTATACTGGAACCAAAATTACTTCCTGTTGTAATTATAGAATATTTCAAGGAGATAATATTTCACCTAGAACACAAATAATTATAAACAATAAAAATATTGATGCTGTAATGCATACTGCCTTCTGCAGTAGAGATTTAACAATAGTAGAAATTAACATAAATGGTTTATCATTTATTATTATCTGTTTATATATGGACATTCTTTCTGATATTAGCACGGATTTAATCAACCTCAGTAATATTTTAAATAACTTCAAACAAAATAAAATTATATTAGGAGTAGATAGCAACTCTAGATCAAAATTATGGCACGACGTACTGACTAACAAACGAGGACGAACATTAGAAGACTTTATATTATCAAATAATTTGTATATTGTTAATGAAAACCAAAATTTGCCAACGTTTGACGGACCAAGAGGAAGTAGCAACATTGACATCACACTGACTTCATGTAACTTAAGCAACAACATAATTAATTGGAAAATAAAGACTATTGAGAACTTTTCAGATCATCTTACTATAACTTATCAATTAACAACCTCAATAGTATCTCATTGCTATAAAAATAATATTGGCTTCAAATACAAAATAAAAAATTCTGATTGGGAGCTTTTCGAAATTACTTTAAAAGAACTCGTTTCAAATGGATTTAAATTTAAAAATGATGACGCGATGGATTCAAACATGGCTTTACTGCTCCATGCAAACAACGTTAATAAAATAGTAGAAAAGTTTTCAAAAATTATTACTAAGGCGTGCAATAAGTCTTTTAAAATTTCTAATGGTAACTATAAATTCAAGTCAAAGAGGACACATCAACTTAACCCATGGTGGAATGAAAATTTAACGGACTTACGAAAACTGACTAACAAATTAAGAAAAAATTATCAAAATACCAAAAATGATGACACTTTACGACAAATTAGGAAACAAGAATATACAAGACAGAGAACACTTTACAAACAGACAATCAGGAAAAGTAAAATAGAATCATGGAAGGAATATTGTAGTAATGTAGACCCAACCAACCCCTGGGGATGGCCATACAAATTCTCAGCTGATAAATTAAAGAAACAATTTACTCTGAATACTATTCGAAAAGAAGACGGAACTTTTACATCCACGCTGACTGAAACTTATCAATATCTACTGGAAAAACTAATTAAAACAGATAATTCACTTACAGACAATGATTTACACAAACAATACAGACGAGATGCAGAAATGGAACCACAAACACCTAATGACTTACCTCTTACGGACAATGAAATAATTCATGTAATAGAAAATTTAAAAAGAAACAAGTCACCTGGAATTGATGGTATTACTGGTGAAATCTTTAAAAAGATATATTACTGTTTTCCAAATTTTATAAATGAACTTTACAAACAATGTTTTCTTATTGGCCAATTTCCAAATGTTTGGAAAATCTCCAAACTTATTTTAATTAATAAACCTGGAAGACAAGGAAATGATATTTCGTCAGTCAGACCAATTTCTCTGGTTCCAACAAGTGGAAAGATCTTGGAAAAGTTAGTTTGTAAAAGATTAACACACTATCTACATTCAAATCATCTCTTACATCCAAATCAATTCGGCTTCACCCCACAAACCTCTACTGCAGAAGCATTAGGAAAAGCAGTTGCATTTATCCAAGAATCATGTACCAAATCATCGCACACAGTTCTCATATCTCTTGACATAAAAGGTGCATTTGACAATGCTTGGTGGCCATCTGTATTCAAAGCCTTACATAAACTCAACTGCCCATTAAACATTTACAGACTACTTCAAAATTTCTTTAAGGACAGGAAGACTTTTATTACAACACAAAACATTGCTATTCAAAAGCATCAAACTCTAGGAACACCGCAAGGTTCAAGTATTTCTCCATTATTGTGGAATTTGATAGTGAACGATTTATTGCAGACACAACTACCTCATAATGCAGAAATATTAGCTTTTGCAGATGATATAATCATTCTTGTACGTTCGACACTATTTAAACAAATGCAAGTACTTATAAACATAATCACACAAATCACAGACACCTGGGCTAAACGTCACAAATTACAATTTAATACTACTAAATGTCAATACATAATTTTTTCAAAAAAACGACGAATACAACCACTTAAAATATACATACAAGGACAAGAAATAAACAGAGTCACAACACTGAAATATTTAGGGATTACATTTGATCAAAAATTAAACTGGAATACTCACATTGACAGACTACAGAACAAACTTCTACACCTAATTCACAATCTTTCCATAGCAGCCCGTACAACATGGGGCTTACCCTCTCAAGCACTACACATACTGTACAAAGGAGCAATACTCCCTTCTCTCACTTACGGACTTAACGTTTGGTACAATGGACTAACTAAACTACACAACCAGAAAAAATTACAAAGAATACAAAGATTAATGGCCTTAAAAGTAATAAAGGGTTTTAAAACAGTGTCTTATGAAGCATCATGTGTACTTGCCAAGATAATTCCTATTAATCTCATAGCGAAGCAGTATGTAATGGAGTATTCTCTCTTGAAGACCACAAAAGGCAGCCCAATGTACACCCCTGAGGAAATTGAAAGACCAGTGAGACATAATGACTGGATGCATCCTGCTCTGTATCCGTCGGTATCAATGGAGTACAATCCCGATGCAGATATTGATATTTACACAGACGGGAGTCAAGAGGGGGAGCAAGTGGGTTGTGCTTTTGTGGTTTTTAGGAGACAAGAATTAACTGAGACTAACAAGTACAGGCTAGGACGACTATGCACTAACAATCAAGCTGAAAAATTTGCGGTACTACAGAGTTTACTATACATACAGAGACAAGAACAAATTAGACATGTAAACATCTATACTGACAGTCAAAACACACTTCAATCATTAAATAATTACACAATTCATGACCCACTTACTGAACAAATACGACAAATACTTTACAATGTACAATTTCATGTACACTTCATATGGATTAAAGGGCATTCTGGCATTCTTGGAAATGAACTTGCTGACCTAGCAGCTAAATCAGCCTCTAAAGATCTAAGAATTCCAGAATGCTACAACAAAATAACTAAAACACATTTAAAAAGACAGTTACTGACAGATACAATAAGACAATGGCAAGAAGACTGGACATTAACTACAAAAGGACAACACTTAAAGATATTTATAACAGACATTACAGAATATTTTGACAAAACGTATGCTAAAACAAATTTTTACATGACACAATTATTAACAGGACATGGGACAGTTAATTCATACTTTTATAGATTTGGACTAAGCCAAGATGAAAGCTGTTACTGTGACTTCAATACAACACAGACATATCACCATTTACTGTACGACTGCACACTACTAACTGAAGAAAGAAAAACATTACAGACATACGTGACCAAACACATAGGACATTGGCCTGTTGCAGAAAAAATATTATTTCTTAAGTGTCTTCTTTACTAAAATATGCAGAACATATATATACCAAAATGGGATACTGGAAAAATCATTATAGGTGAAAAAAAAAATCCTTTGTTTTTTTTTTCTTTCTTTTTTTTTATCCTTCGATATAGTTTTGTTGTTTGTATTCTATTTCATTTTTTCTCTTTCTTTTATTTTGTTTCATTTATTCTCCTTCATGTTCTACATTTAGAATGTAATCATAAAGAATATAAATATTAATATGTAATCAATTACATGCTATGTACATTTGTCATGTACGGCACATGTAGAAAATAACAATAAACTCCCTTCCTTAAGGGTTACTTAGGGAAGGAAATAAATAAAAAAAATATATATATATATATATACAAATATATATATATATATATATATATATATATATATGTATATATATGTATATTTATATGTATATATATATATATACAAATTTGAGCCACCGTCATTTTCGGTCACTATTTATATATATTTGTATATATTTATTTATTTGTATATATATATATTTATATTTGTACTGTCTGTTTCCTGTGATTTGTGATGCTAATCTATTCCATTTCTTCGAGATGTTTGTAACCGCGCTGATGACGCAGTTCCTGCAAGTCGGACTTTTTGGTTTGGGTACTTAGAATCTTGGGATTCAATTGAAACATTTTCTGCATGTTCTACTTTCATTAAAAGTAATATTTTGAAATTGTTGTTAAGTTTGGAGCTAATGAAGGGATAGAATAAAATATTTTATTAACAGACATAAAAAGTTTTGGTAACTTTGTATACTTTCCTTAATATCTCGAAAAAAGTCCGACTCGCTGGAACTGCGTTATCTTAGCGCGGTTACAAACATCTCGAAGGAAACAAACATTAGCCAACAAATCACAGGAAACTGACAGTAGCCAACATACACAGAAGCGGATAATTCTTAATCTGTATAAGTCAATACAATTATGTACTGAAAACGTACTTACTCTTCGACTACTGCTGAGAAGGCTCTATTCTAAACAACCAAACATTTTAAGTATCTTGTTTTACTAGCAAATTCGTTTTAATGTTATAATCAACTGTAAATATGTGCTTCATGCCGAATAAAATTCCATTCTGTTGTGGGTTAAATCTTTTTATAAAATAAGAAATAACGATAACTTCAGTTGGAGGCTATGAGGAAGGTTATATAGATAGGAGAATTCAAAACAAAGTACGCATACCATATATCATGAATAGCCACAGCCATTTGGATTACCACAGCCACTCCAAACTAATTACCAACACCTTTCACCGTTTCTTAGCTTATTTTACTACAATACTAATTTTACTGATAATTGCAATTTAGAACAAGAAACAACCAATTAAAAAATGAGATAAACAAAGAGAAAACCCCTTTCAAAACAAACACTTTTTAAGTTTTAAGCGCTTATATCTCTGATTGACGTTGCCCCATCGAATATGGCTTCAGAACCTTTTTTGTAGAGAATTTAGTAAGCATTCGAATGGTCACCTTCCACTTACTACGGTTTCCCAACCGTTGTCGAGATATTAGGGAAAGTATACGAAGTTCCTAAAACTTTTCATTTCTGTTAATAAAATATTCGAAAATGCGACAAATGTACGAAGATCCGAAAACATTTCATGTCTATTAATAAAATATTTTTTTCGCGTACTTCCTTAACTCCAAATATAACCAAAATTTAAAAATCTTAGTTGGGATTAATGTCCAATATGTAAAACATATTTCAATTGAATCCCGCGATTCTAAGTACCCACAAAAAAATAATGACTTGCAAAAACATTGTTTCCACTTTTCTCAAAAACGGTTACAGATATCGCCTTAAAAATGGTTTCTTTCGTTTTCCTATGTTACGAAACTTATAAACCAAGTACCTGCAAGCATATAAACTCAAAAACGTAAGCGTTACGATTTTTTTGCGCGAACTTCGCCCCAAACACTATCTTCCCGTGGGCGAATTCTGCTGGTTAACGAACTTGACCTTTCAAATTAGAAGACAGATTTTTGTACCAAATTTCATCAAAATTGGGCCATTTTTGAGCTTCCTAGAGCGTTAACAGACAAGCATATATATATATATAAATACATATATATATATATATATAAATACAAATTTGAGCCACCTATATTTTTGAGATCCAAAGGGCCTGAAACGTGAAAGTTTCTAGTCGGCATTTCCGGATTGCGTCGTGAGGTCAACCTCGAGGGGTAGATAGGGAGTAACCGACCTAAAAGGTTGAGAATCTTGGTAAACGGAAGATTACCATTAGGAAGCTTACTGAATGCTCTACTAAAAAGGTTCTGATGAAAGTTTTGATTAGGTGATGTCAATCGGAGAAATAAGTGCTTAAAACTTCAAAGTAATTGATTTCGCTTATTCGAACTGTTCTTTTTGTCTTTGATTTTGGTACTTAGAATTATGGGATTTAGTTGAAACATTTTCTGCATGTTCTACTTTCATTAAAACTAATATGTTGAAATTTTTGTTACGTTTGGAGTTAAGGAAGGGTTAGAATAAAATATTTTATTAACAGACAAGAAAAGTTTTGGTAACTTTGTATACTTTCGTTAGTATCTCTAAACCCGTTGACAATCTTGGGAAGCGGAAGGTTACCATTCGAAAGCTTACTAAATGCTCTACAAAAAATGTTCTGAAGAAAGTTTTAATTAGGCGATGTCAATCGGAGAAATAAGTGCTTAAAACTTTAAAGTAATTGATTTCGTTTATTCGAACGGTTCTTTTTGTCTGTTTTATTCCTTGTTATTTTTTAATTGCTTATAGTCGGATAATGTATTTGACAATAAAACAGATTAAGTAAAATAAGAAGTTCAATTTATTGTTAAAAATGTAGCGTTCAAAGAGAGAGCTCCCAAGGCTTTCCAAATGCCTCTGAGCGGAGGCCTTTTTGGCCGACTTATTGGTGGCTGACCCATACAGGTATGACCATAAATCAAGACCTTTCAAGACTGGTGGAACCAAAATAATAACTGATTCTATTTTAATCTTTCCAAATTATACTAGTGATAAGAACGGAACCGCGCTGAGATGATGCAGTTCCTGCGTGTCGGACTTTTTTATCTCATTGCCATCAGTTTATTTTTTACCTTAAATATCTTTATTTTTGGTTTGATTTTGATTTTTTTTTGCACTTAATGAAGGAATGTAGCAATTGGGGTTGTACTAATGACGCCTAATGGGTACCAAAAAAGGCCGTCACGCAGGAGCTGCGCTACTAAGGAAATTCCGGTCTCCCAGTCTGGCGGCTAACACTTTCGATTATCTTGCGGGGAATGGGAGGTTCGATTCCTGCCGCCATCAGGGAGTTTTCTCATTACTGGGCCCGTTGAGAAAATTCCCTTTTGCAATTCGGATGTATAGAAAGTGAGGTAACCAGGAGATAGCCCGGTGCTAATAGCCTAGATGTACGCCGTGGAACACCCAAACAACGAAAACAAACTAAGCTAATCCCTCAGCAATGAGGTATGGTACATTATATTCCTGAATAATTTGCTTCATATAAATTCAGAATGAAAATTATTAGTTTTATTTATATTTGCAATAAACAGTTGACTCGCCTATTAATTTGGTTTTAACAATTTATTTGACACTAGGGATGAGATCGGAGGCAGGCTAAGATTATAGAGCTCCTCCGAGTCGTACTGTTTTTCTATATTTGTAATGTACTTTTTCTTGCAACGATACATGCAATAATAATATTATACACTAATTAAAATCAACAGCATTGCACTATTTCTCATTTTTCTCTTTGGTCTTTTAACCTCTTTTGCTTCACTAATCTACTGTTTGGGTAAATGTTTATTGCTCTAAAATGTCAATACGTTTTGTAAATTTTGTGAAAATGTAAGTTGGCTCGTAGTCTACAACCAGTAGTTATTTCTTTAACTGTATCTATGACTGCAATTAGTAAGCTATCCTATTATAATTTACATTTAAAATCTATTTTTAAAATCTATCTCTCTTTGTATAGCTAGTTAGACATCAAAAATATTATATTTGTGTCAGATTAAAGTGGTTAACAAAAACCTGGAGCCGTTTAGTAATCCCATTTGAATATTTATTCATGTTTTATAAGTATTTTTCACGTGAGTAATTTGGCTAGTGTCTACAAGTGGTATTTCCCTTACTATGAAAGTTGTTGTCGTTACGGTATAGAGTTACAGGTGGGACGACAAGATTAGTTACAAACTGATTAGGGGTCATTCGACTGTTGCTTCGAAGTTTGTTGGGATTAATCTATTATCTCGAATGGGCAAACAGTGGCATTTCCATTTCCTCAAGGGTAGTTACTAAATTTTCAAATGATTTAAAATTTAATCTTAATTTTTCTAAAAAAAATCAAGAACTTTAAACTTGAACCTCGGACCGAGAGCTCTATTTTTTATACATTTGTTTAATAAATTTCTATTTTATAAACATCAATTCAAACCATTTTGATTTAAACAAAATTTTGAAGCTCTAGAATTAACGGAAGGAACGCTAAATTTTCAAGATACGCAAATGTCAATGTTGATAGCGACTGTGTGGCGTTTTTATACTACTACTAGTTTCACCTACTCACGATGAAAATATAATGAAATAAATTTAAAAATAACAAATAATTTATTTATAAATGTTTAATGAAGTTAAAAAATTTATAAAAATTAACTTTCATTATCTAGATCTATTTCTATAGAAAGGAAGATTATCTTTGACTATTTGTCCTCTGGGATATTATCTCAGTCTCTCGTCAGGTTGTATATTATTATCATATAACGCAGCAACTTTGTCTTGGCACGACCTTCCGTAAATATGTCTTCAATGCTCAGGATAGTATTACATTTGAAGCACTTCGGAGGTTTCTTTTTCGATAACAATGAATGCGTTTACATTTAATTCATCTAGAGACAGAATAAGAGAAGTTAAATATATTCTAGGAAAGGCTTAAAAGTTACCGTCATGTGGCTTATCTCTGGCGATGGCGTGCCGGAGACATGGGTATCTGCTACTTTTTATCAAATATAGGTAATTTTAGTCAAATTGAAATTGAAACAGGACCTGAGAAAAGGTAAGAGCTCTATAAACTCCTTTTCGAATCGTTCAATAAAGTTTTCTTTAAGAAACGTCTGAATAGCACGTATTAAAAGTGTTAATATATTAATTTATTTAGGGGAATTGATGCTTAATTTCTTGTTCAATAGAAATTTGTTAGCGTGGCTTTAATCAATGATCTATTAGCAAAATGAAGAATATGGTCCTGTGTTTCTTAGATGGGAGTCATTATATTAACTTGTGAATTCTAACAATTGCATAACTATATTTGTATGCATTACATTTTATCTTTTTCTGAACATTTATTAAGGAATTATTTGTTCTTTTTAAATTTATTTTATTATATTTTCATATTGAATAGGTAAAACTCTTAGCAGTAGAGAAACGCCATAATGAGGCGCTATCAACATTGTTATTTACTTATCTTTAGAGTTTACTTGCCGTAAATTCCAGAGCTTCAATATTATGTTTAAGTCAAAATGTTTTGAACTTATTTTTGTAAAATAGAAATTTATATTTTTATCAAATAAATGTATAATGAACATGGCTTTCGGTCCGTCATTTAATTTTAAAGTTTTTTTTTTTAATAGTAAGATCTAATCTTAGAAGGCTTCCTCTTTGAGGAATTGTAATATTATCAAAAAGGCGAAACTATCCGATGAAATATAGGACTGCAAAAAAATTATATATGTATTTTCAATTTGTACATATAAAGATAATAAAATAAATAATGAAAATTTATGTATAAAATCATTTATAAAATAATATGATAACAAAAATCTTACACAATATAATAATAATTCTAGTGTACAATTTTGTATACTAAAAGTACATCCCAAACGAAATCCACATCTATTAGACAACTAGCTGAATACCCGTGCTTCGTCACGGCAGATAAGTAGTTATTTTATTGCGTTAAATAATGTTTCATTAAAATTACGTTACTATACAAGTTTGTGTAGTTTATTATAGCACGGTTCCCGTCATACTATATGTTATTCAATGGGCGTTAAAATTTAAAAGTTTATGTCTTTAAAAAGTTATTTGGAAACACCCATTATATTTGCGAGCATTACCAAGGTTATAGGCGAGGAGGCTGTGCAAGGGTTCCCGGTATTATTACCTCACCTAGAAAACTCTAAGGGTACGTTCATGGTGAGGATTCATTCTGCGATGCTACGATAGCTACTCCCATGAGCGCTGCCCCCATGTATTCTACATCGATGGAGGGTGTTCATGCTGACTCACCATTGCATTGGTTCTTGCTGGGAGTAAAGTAACCTTCAACAGTGAATTAGCTTTTGTTTATGAAAAAGCTCTGCTTATGTTAGTGAGAAAAAATGAGCCTTTACAATTAGTTCGCGATGTTCCTGACAAAGAAAAAGGGATTGGTTTCTTACTCGGAAAAATGAATGGAATCCTATTAATTTTAGCGAGTTGGATAGACTAGAGTCACTTAAATTAATATAATTCTATTAATTGCGAGTTGGTTTGGCTAGAGTTTTCTCATATCTTCTTGAGCGAGTGGAGCGTAGCGTAGCGATCGGAAACGCATATCATGTATTGCTTAATAAATGTAAAAGATCCAAAAAAGAGAGAGAGAAAAGGAATAAAATATGTTTGTTTACAAATATCGTTGTTTGTTATCCTTCATAACCTGCAAAACAGTCAACTTTAATGCTTAATAACTTTTTTCATAGTTGAGAGAATTGATTTTGATCATATTAACCTTTTTATTAATAAATATTACTTGCCATTATCTAATATGAATTATAACCGTAGATAACGAGTCAAGTAGTAAAAGATAACCAGCAAAGAACCTGTAAGATAATCAGTAAGCTTATCAGCGAGTACGAGTAACTGTTATAAATCACTTAACTAAATAAATACTTCAAAAGTAACTGGATGTAGTCTTCGCAAAAAGACCCAATTTTCTTTCATCTCGACAACGAAATAACCAAAAAAGAATAATCACACAAGATGAAGTAATGAGAGAGGGTAGGTGACCTGCGAACTAGAGTCCTTTTGAAGGAACCAATCAAAATCAGGCCCACATCGCGGCTTCCCTCCTCACTGCGAGGAGAAAACAAAATATTTGTTTTTCCCCGCGGTCACTGCGCGAGTGCGAGAATAGCATCGGAAGTAAGGATCCTCACTATGAACACTCCCACCTTAATACATGTGTTTGTTTTACATCGGGGCAGCGCTCATCGGAGTAGCTATCGTAGCATCGCAGAATGAATCCTCACCATGAACGTACCCTAAGGGTAGGCTCCCATACATCACGGTTTGACCGGGACTGTCCCGGTATTTTGCAATTGTTTCGGTGTCCCGCCCGGTTTTATCAATGTCCCGGAAAAGGCTGTAAGATGTAAAAAGTAATGAATTCATGTTTATAAGAATCTTTTATAAATCGGTTACTTTTCTACAATCAACATTTTTACTACTGCTCACAGTGTCAAAGAAATGAGAAGTAATCTTCTAACTGTAAAACGCTGGAACTACCTGCACAGCGCTGCCAGCTGCCAGACACTACTATTTGGCTGAGAGATTTTTTTAAGAAAATCAAGTAGCAAAAAAAGTTCCGTTCTTATTTTTAAGGTTTGGGTAGACTAACAGTTCAGGATTCCCCCTTCCCGTTACTTGCTAAACTCACCATTTTGCTTATAATTTGTACTGTTTTTATTCCCCACCCCCCCTGGTATGCCCATCCCATATTAATGTGTCTCGGTTTAACTCTCCAAAAATATGGCAAGCCTATCTGACGGGGACTGGCAGAAAAGAAACGCAATTAAAACTCTATGAGGGACAGTTTATTTCTAGTAATTCAAGGACTGCCATCATAGTTGAAATTAACCTCAATTAAAAATAATACTATGAAATAGATAACGCACGGTAACAGCTGTTCTGTTATCGTCCTAGCAACGCTTGCTGCCTAGGCTTGCATGCTGTAACCAACTCAAACTTTAAACCCCTCAAAAAATACTTAAAAATTCGAATATCAAAAAATACTTTCTTAGCGAGCGTCTACGTTCTATAGGGAGTGTCCATGCAAAATTTCTTCTGTCGCGCGGTTTGGGCTGCGTGATGATAGGTCAGTGAGTGAGTATATATAAATATATAATAGATATAGATTAAGTTAAACAATTTACTTACTGCTTTAATTTATAGTAACTATTATCTGACATTGTTATGAATGGCGCTGTCATAAGTTTGGCAAGCATGCTTAAGGAAAAAAGGTCTGTAAAAGAATGTTTTGACATCATTTTAAGAGGGTTGACGGGTGAACTATTGACTTCCAAAAACCCCAAACTTTTCTCCTGTCCAGCCATCGGACAGTCCTTGTTCTCTTCAAGTCTTCTTCCAAGAACTTATAAAAAAAGTCAAAAGACTTCTATGTTAACTCTCTTTACTTTCTTTTTATGTAAAAAAGCATAACTCTAAAAGTATACTAGATTACAATTTCGAAGTGTGTAGTAGAAAGGTTGAAGGATAGAGACGTCAGAAAATAAGTAACCCTCTTGGAAGGATTAGACCGGTACTCCCCCCGTCACGTAGTGGTAGTTCGTCACGTAGGAGAGGGGGGGGGGGGCAGCTTCAATTTCAATTGCTCCACGCCATCAGCTGTTTATTCAGGAAATCGCTTTGTGAGGGGGCGCGGATCCAATCTCAAAAATAGAATATCCATCGGTATGGCTCAGAATCCTAAGCCTGACAGCAATTCTTCGGATATTGTAAATGCAGAAGTAGCAGTGTTTTTGGAATAGTGATAGATGTTGCGGTAGCATCTAGTGTTTCGTGCGTGTCATCAATGTTTGAAATTCAATGGTGGTGGTCCAATGGTGCATTCTAGCGGTGTCGCGAAACTTCTAACAACATTATTGATTGAACTATATGCACACAATTTGGTCTCTTGGTTATTGATAAATACATATAGATTTACTACCTTTGGGAAAAATGTCTTTAACATTTTATATCTTATAGAATACGTAGTAGAACCTATAGCTTTTTCAATAGTTAAATGTTAATGTTGGATGACTTAGTTTGAACTTTTAGAAAATTAAAAAAGAAAAAGAGCGAGAGGGAAAAAATGGAACCATTTAAGACGATTTATTTTCTGATAATGTTAAATTGAGTGGAGTGAGGTCGAGGCCTTTGGAGCGATTAAAAGAATTTCTACACTTTAAAAGCAGAAATATTTCATTCCTCAAGGATCTTTTCTTGATATTTACTTTTTATTCGGAGTGAATATCAATGATGAATATAGAATGACCTCGTTTAAATCGGTGTTGAATAGAACTGGATTCACTTCAATTTTTTTTTGTTAGTGTTTCCTTTTAATTAACTGAATCAAATCAACTAGATTCATACGGATTGTATATGCTCTTTCCTGGAGCTTGAATTGATTGATTCCCAACATATCGCACCTTTACTTCTAAATAGACGCAACTCAAAAATCGGTGTTTTTCAGTTACGACTAAGAAATACATGGTAAATATCTCTTTATCGAACATCAAAACTGTAAGTATCTAGCTTCAGAGCTTGTACACCAGAGGGCACTTGTGTCACTCTTCCTGTCTTAATGCTATTCTCCCTACATAGGCAAGATTGACATTTTTTCCGCTGAGTTTTATTTTGAGTTGTGTCACTTTAGAAATACTAGTGCGATATATGTCCTTACAAGGCATAATTGGACATAAACTACTCACCCACTCGCACTTGATGAAAAAACAAGACATTCCACTGTTTACACAATATAATATTATCTGTGAAACACTTACTAACGAACGGACTGCAGAGAAAGACGGAACTTGAACTCATCACATGACATGTATGAACTGTTAGCGGAATGTACCTGCCAAACATAAAAACTATTCTACACTTTCTACGCCATACAATTTTATACGAAATCATATAACACGAGCATCTACACAGAATTTATTAAATTTATCCAGTTTTGAATTTTATAGTTTGTTTTTGTTAACTGTCGTTCTATTTCTTTATTTATGTTATATTTTAGATTTAGTTTTTCAGTTGTACATTTACATTTTATGGTTTTTACTTTTTATCCCCCTTGTTTGCAAAAATCAATTGAATATTAAAAAAAAAAAAAAAAAACTGAACGGAAATTTCCATTGTAGTTCCATTATCATTCCAATTACATTTATTTTCAGCTTAAATGCAAAGGACCCCGCCCTTTCCCAATGGAAAATGGCTTTCGGTAAAATTGAACGAAACTATGCTCGTTGGAAAGAGAAAGTCTTTCTGAACAAAAGTCTCCATGAGCACAAAACCCAAAAGTTGGAACTTTTGGGTATCCGAAGTTTTCCATTTTTGATTTTTGCAAAATCTCGAGATCTCTGGTTGGTTTCCCAAGCTATTTGGCCAGTAAAAAAAAAAACTTATCAATTATTTTTCGAAGACCTTTCGAACGACACACACACAATCGCCCCCCACACAATCGATTCAACACTTCTACCCCCCCCCCCCCTCCACCCACGGAAGTGGGGGTGGAAGCTTTTTTTGTAATTATCGTCTATCCATTATCATTCGAAGATCTTTTCGAAGGCAATACACTGAAACCTTGCCTCACACCCTTACCCCACCCCAAACCCCAACCCCACCCCACCCCACCTCCAGCTCACATGTTTCAAAAAAAGGTCTTTTTTCGCAAAAAAAAAAGTGTTCCGTTAGCAGACTTTAACATTAATGGCCCTGAAAAGGGCCGCTTATTGTCTCTTAGACTACTGTCAACTGTTTTGACTTTTCATTTGCTATCAATCAGCTGCATCGAACGTATGATCAGCAAGTAAGAAGGATATTTGATGTTTTGATGATGCCGAGCATATCCCAAGGGGTTTGGGGTGTGGTAAGGGTGTGAGGGAAGGTTTCAGTGTATTGCCGTCGAAAAGATGTTCAAATGAAAATGGATAGACGATAATTGCTAAAAAAAGCTTCCCCCCCACCCCCGTGGATGGGGGGTGGGGTTAGAGTGTCAAATGTGGTGTCGTTCGAAAGGTCTTAAAAGAATAATTGATAAGTATTTTTTTTACTGGCCAAATGGCTTGGGAAACCTTCGAACCAGAGATCTCGAGATTTTGCAAATATTAAAAATGGAAAACTTCAGATACCCAAAAGTACCAAAAGTTTCAACTTTCGGGTTTTGTGCCCATGGAGACTTTTGTTCAGAAAGACTTTCTCTATCCAACGAGCATAGTTTCGTTCAATTTGACCGAAAGCCATTTTCCATTAGGAAAGGGCGGGGTCCTTTAGCGACACCCCTTTCTGTAATAATAAAATAGATGATAAGATATCGACAATTATAAGTTACACTTCACTCAAATATACACTTAATTCCAACATATTTGAATAATATTAAGATTTCACTCCAATTAATGGGGTTTAGCTTTATTTAGCCTTGTTGGTCCTGTTTTCACTATTTATTGGCCATATTATTTATAATAAAAAGTCTCACAGAACGCTTATAATTCTCAACAACCTTACTCTTTGAGAATTTTATTTTATTACGTCTGTAAGACAGCAATAATTGAGCCTTCTCATACTCTACTGAGAAGACCAAGTCGTCATTTTACATCCTGCATGATACGGTGATTTATAATATTCCTGCCGGTTCTTATCTTTAAGCGCGCTGTCTTCCTTCCTCCATAGGGAGGAAACCTTCTTATGAGGTTGACATATATATATATATATATATATATATATATATATATATATATATATATATATATATATATATATATATATATATATATATATAGGGGAAGGTGTTGTACCTCTGACCGTCTTGTACCTTTGTCCACCGAGGCTGTAGCAGCATGTAGCAACATTTTATAAATTTCTATCATAAAAATGTAAGTTATTTATTAATGACGTTTTGCCTCATCATATTTATGGTATTATGTCTTTTTAGATGGAAATAATTTGACAAAGTAGCGATTACAATAAGAAACATGGTCTAGCCTCTGAAATTGATTTATCTTAACCCTAAAAGTTTTAGCATAATTTTTAATTTTCACTACCAGGGTGTTGTACCTCTGACCACGACTAGTTGTTGTTCCTTTGACCAGGTCAAAGGTACAACACACCTGAGTATTTTTTTTTTTTTATAATTCAACTTTTATGTTCTTCTGCTACCAATTTAAAAAAAATAATTTATATTACTATTACATATTTAGTCGCAGAGATCTGTAGTATTAAATGTCCAATGTTTATGATCCAATATTTGAAAAAAACAAACTTTAAGAGACAACTTTACGAGAGAAGATGAAAATTTGTATGATATTGATGTTGAAGTCATTGTGGCTAAACTTCCATACCCTACTATTGCTAGTGGATCTGCTTGACAGTTAAAACGTTTATCGGTTGGACTGGATTTTTCAGCATATTAAGCATAACATAATTACAATAATAGTTTTTTTTTTATTATGCTTACATCCTTGTCCTGTATTTATTAAACCAATTAATTACAATATTACTGAATACACCTTTTTTTTCTGGACTGCTGTATTGTTTTTACGTGGTCACAGGTACAACTACATGTTGTACCTTTGACTACTGTACGATTATTTTTTAAAAAATTAATAAAAAATATTAAATTTAAAGCTACAACCTTGAAAAAATTAAATATGATGAGCAATAAAATAAAAAAAATGAATTTAGCGTTAATATTCAAGCTAACAAAAATTCAATTTTGCTAAGTGGTCAAAGGTACAACACCTTCCCCTATATATATATACACACACACGTATGTGTGTATATATATATACACACGTATGTGTGTGTCCGTGTGGGTGAGTTCGTGCTTTTTTCTGTGTGTGGGTTATGCACTTCAGTTACATCAACCCTTCAGACCTATATCTAAGATTTTGCTGGTTAAGGAAGTTTTTTTTTCGTTACAGGAATGTTGTGTACCAAGTTTTGATGTGATTGGACAAAATATATGGCCCCTATCATGTTAACATAGAGAAACACACACACGCTCGCACGCGAAGATATACATATACATTTTAATGGGTAGCATCTATTAGATCGATGAAGGTTAGAAGGCAGTTTTGAAGAAGTCTGTTAAGTTTGTAACTCAGAACTTTAAAAAGGACGAGTAACGTTTTAATGTGATAAGTTTAAAGTATACCAATTTTATGAATATATTTTTTACAGAGAAGAAAAGTGTACAGTAGTATATAATTTCCGGATAAATTTGTTATAATTCTTACTGGTATTTCTTACCTCTAAAATGTCAAATAAATTACGAAAGAGGGCTTATCTACCGACCCTTATACTAGACTCATTAATTTTCTCGAAGTTGTAAATTGATTTCCCCGGTCACCTCAGACTAAAGAACATAACCCTCCTTAAGCCCTTAAGCTGAAGAAAACTTGGAAATTAGTAAGGTAGGAGACGGGTTTGTGGAGTGGTTCATGTTAAAACTCCTTCCCCTGAGAGGCTTTAGGAGTTGGATCGCTGTCTTTACGATCCCACTCCTGCTGGAACTGATCGAAGCCTAGTTTCAGCTCCTTCGGAATGGCTACTTAATCTTTCATAGGCCTTTAACGGATTTTCACCTTCTAGTTGAGATCCTCATGCGGCTAGGGGAATTCCTTTACAATATATACTTATATTGGCTCTACCTGCTCATTTTTTTTAAACAATTAACTTATACAATATATAAATATAATATAATAATATAATCTTCGTCTTTGATTCGGCAACCTGTAATTCCAAATTTCCCATTTAAAAGTATCTGTCTAACTAACTCTCCACAGGAAAGACATGTAATTTCAACTCTTCAAAAATCTTCATACATTGGTTGAGCCATTGAAGTCTTGTTTCAGGCAGTGCAAATCATTTTTTACCGACACAAACAATCAGAAATTTGTATCCGTCCTGAAATAGTGGCCGAACCAAAGAAGCCGCCGTTTGTGATTTAATGTGTGAACTTAAAATAGATCCTTATACTCTTATTTTTAAAGATTATTTGCCCAAATTTTGTGGAGTAATTACATGTGAACAACTTCTATTCCTTATGAGGTTTGTACAGCACTAAAAGGCCCATACATGAAAGATTCATATACACTCAGCAGCAAAAAACAAAACAAACGGACAATCTGATTATTGTGTGGGCTGTCCGGAAGCCCCAGTAATCGGTATGTTCCCCCCCCCCTTCATTTATAGTAAGGATGTGTTGGGTTACTCAAATAAAATATTATTATGATACAAATACTTATTATTTAAAAAAATGTACACATCATAATAATGGCTACAAAAAAAGATTGTTTATTTTATAGCTTATATTAAGAGTAATTATTGATTTTACCCACGTTTTCTACCCAAGATGGCTTCTAAAATTTGAGTCTTACCCCCTTTTGCCCAGGACAGGGGGTATCACCTCTTGGGGCGTCCTAACCCTGTCAGGCATTGAAGACCCCGCCTTGAGACCTATGGTTATCCCGAGCCTTATCTCCTCTGCTCTGTTAATACTGAAGGGTTATTTCTGCGAACTGAGTCCGTTCCTACTCTGCACTAGCCAGATATGTCACAAAAACGATAACAATACTCACAATCAGCAAACGAACTAGTAAATATTAAAAGTGTTTTTAATGAAAAAAAAAAAAAAAAATGCGCGCAATTCTTGTACAATAATATCTATTTAAATATGCTTTTAGAGACGCGTTCTCGTTTATTTTAATCAAAAGCAATCAACCAGTCCTGTGGAGTAGGTTATTAATGAATATCCTGACGTCACACCCCTAAGTGGCAGGACTGTAAATAGAACGGAGGTTTGTAGAAATGCATCCCAGATGGGACTAGATGGAGGCATGAGTAAGATCTAATGTTGGCTTCCATGACAGGTCCCCTAGCTACCTCCCTTCATCTCCACTCATACTACATTCACTAGAGGACGGGATTGGCTTTACAATGGAAATACAAATTGTAGAAGACCGATTCGACTGAATTACAGACTACTTCAAGGTCATGTTCAAATTCCCTCGAAAGGTCGAATGTTATATATATATATATATATATATGTATATATATATATATATATATATATATATACATATCTTTTTCTCATGTGTACATAAAATTTACTTAGAATTCACAACAATATAAGAATATATTTCATTCTGACCCGTCAGCCGTGAAGGTGAACACGTTGTAAGCTTTGAGAATGACAGCAGGAGCTGCTGAAAGAGCTTAGCATGAAAAATAGAACGTATCGTGAATGAATTTTAGGGTTTTTGTTTCATTTCACCAAAGGTTTTACTTCTCTGCCTGAAACCACGCACTTTGTTAAAAATGGCCTTTTTCCACTTTTTGCAACGTTTTAGCACTTTCCTCCGAAGGAAAGTAGCTATTGAGGTTGGACTCATGACGGAATTTTTGAAAAATTTCTTCAAATCTTTATCGATCCTACCTAGTAGACACCGAAAATGACCCCCGTTAAAATTTATATATATATATATATATATATATATATATATATATATATATATATATATATATATATATATATATATATATATATATATATATGTCTGTTAACACGATAGCGGCCAGAGTTTTTGTTTTTTCACGAAACTTGGTATATAGCATTCAATTAGCAAACGATTGAACGAGTTCGTTAACCACCAAAGTCGGTCCACCGGAAGGGGGGGGGGGGGTTTACTCCGAACCCAAAACACTAATTTGACTATGTCAGCCGTAATATTTGTTATATTTCAACGAAACTTGGTATTCGTAGTGGTAATATAGAGAGAAAAGTGAGATATAAAAATGAACTAAATCGGTTCATTAGAAGGGGGGGTTTACTCCGGACTCACAATACCAATTCGCCACTACCAGCCGTGATTTTTGGTATATTTCGACGAAACTCGGTATTCGTAGTGGTAATCCACAGGTAAATATGTGTTGTAAAAATAAACTAAATCGGTTCATTAGGAGGGGGGGTTTACTCCGGACCCACAATACCAATTCGCCACTACCAGCCGTGATTTTTGGTATATTTCGACGAAACTCGGTATTCGTAGTGGTAATCTACAGGTAAATATGTGTTGTAAAAATAAACTAAATCGGCTCATTAGAAGGGGGGGTTTACTCCTGACCCAAATTCTTAATATACTCATACCGGTCGTAATTTCTGCTGTATTGTAACGAAACGCGGTATACGTCGTGGGTAACTCATGAGAAAGAAGTGTTGTAGAAATGAGCTGAATCGGTCAATCGGAAAGCGGGGGTTTAATTTGTAATATATTTCAATAGAAAAGCCCGCCAGCCGTAGGTTCACAAAGCCGCCGCAAGGAGCGCTTTCTATCACTAGAGTGACTATATCCTGTTCCTGTACCATGTGTCAACACAACTTTGGAAGCTAATTAATAATTGTTCAGTTACCCATTACAAATTTATAAGAGAACTATTCATGTTTTCATTTTATTTATGTAGGATATTTTAAGCAAATTGTTCTGGAAAGCAGTCTACACTACCCAAATTCTGAGGAAAGTGCTTAGTTATGCAGCTCCTGCGTGACGGACTTTTTTTGTCATCATATGTATGAGAATATATAATTTTTGTTTAATAATATGGTATAATGTTTGTTAATAATTTGTTTCTTCCCGTAATTCTTCTACTCCAAACGTAACCAAAATGTATATATCTTAGATTTCATAAATTTGAGCCAATTGTTAACTCAAACTTCGCTTTCGAATACCCAAAACTTAGAGATACAATAATACAATGAGATGTATATCGTAGACTTGATGGGATTTGTGTCGATAACATTCAGATTCAACTAAAGGATGAGGACCAACAGTTTTTTAGACTAATGCAACGTTTTCGGCTTTGTTTTCTTTATTATGTCAATAAATGCACTTCGCCAAAGATACGGTGCAATAAATAAATAAATATTATGTCAATTAAAAAGAGATTATTTGTTAACACTAGGCAATCTGCTATAATAATATGCAGCCCTTTTGTACCGCGAGAATTCGGTTTGAGAAGAAACAGTGTCTTTGTCAGCCCGCACCAGTGCACGGGGAGAGCGTCTTTGTCAGGCTTCACCAGTGTGGGAGCAAAGGTAATAGGGTTATTGTTGTCTGTCCACATGTCAATGATTCATCATACACAGGTGAAGAAAATGCTATGTTAATACTTATTTAATAACAGCATATAGACTGTGATTTTCTTGGACTTTTGAATTATCGTAGTACTTTCTCGTGTGTCCGTAAAGCCATTAACACATAAATGGTTACCTTTCACTAGGCTTCATTTTTAGGACTTTCGCTTCCCGGCCCAATGTGAAAAATGTCTATACATTATTATTATTAGGATAAACAGAATTGTTCTACCGAGTTTAGTCCATCGGCCACTTTCTTAAAAGCCCTTCAAAGTGTAGTAGATTTGAATTTGTTGTCCAATGTTTGAGCAAGTTGAGCGATTCTTCAGTTGTAAGGGACGAGTGGAGGAATGGACTTGCCATAGCTATGAATCTCCTGGGACCCAACATGTCAACCTGTCCACGATCCCTGGGGAACTGAAGGTCCTGCATCTACATATGCCCCTTTCCCAGTACTACCTCCGTTTATCAATATATCTACGAATAGCCCATCTAAAGTTATTTCAGGTCAGTTTCTGTAATTATATATAGTCCATTTGACATTATATATATATATATATATATATATATATATATATACACACACATATATATGTATACTCTTCTTTTAATAAAGGCCTTATAGGTCACAAAATTGCTTCAAAACTTCATTTAAACCATTTTATTCATGTCGACTCGTTTCTGGCAAACATGGCCTCTCATCACAGACATTCATTTCTGAAATTATTTTTTTTTAAACAAACATTACCATTTTAAATTAAAAATATTTAATAGTATAATTCTTATTTAAAATACCTTATACATAGTAGTCGTCATTTAATAACATAGTCAATAACAAACAAAAAATAAAGGTTTTTTTTTAAACCTAACAACAACAATCACCAGCCGAGGCTTGTCTCGTACAGAAGAGAATCAGTCAGTGCTATCTGAGGGCAATACCGATAGGAAAGCATTATTGCTTTCCCCTATCTCCAATATCTATCCCTCATTTTCTAATTTCGCTATCGTGCATCCCACTAATTTTTCATTATACTCTGAAATACTACACTAAGATGTTTAATGTCTTTTTTTTTGTCTTTATAGTTCTAGAATCTTGTAAAATACATAAGATTTCTTTTACTTTTCTTTTTGATCCATTTATTTCTTTATCCAATATTTTTACCTTGTCAAATTTAAAATTATGTTTATTCTTAGTTGTATGATTTGATTAAGCAGTTGGTGTTTGGCTCTGGTCGCCTACAATTTTCCTGTGTTGTACTAAGATTTTATTTATTATTAGCTTGGATTCTCCAATATATGGTGCATCACAATCCCTTAATTCCAGCCTATAAATTTTATATTTTGTTTGTAATTTATATTTTTTACTCTTAACTTTACTAAAATATTTTTTAATTTTATTATAATATTTTCAGGCCAGTTTTCCTACCTCACCACAAACTGTTCTCAATTATTTTTATATATATATATATATATATATATATATACGCGCACACATACACATTGCTTTACATTTTGGAATACATACATATTTCTTGAATTAATTAAAGTTTACAACTACAAATTGGCTGCATTTTAAATTACCGTAAATGTTTAAATAATTCATTTGTTTATTTGATCAAAATACAATTGACCTTTAGTGACAATTTCATCGGTTACAATACTTGGCCGTCCACATCGTTCTTCATCGTGCACATTTGTTCGGCCATTTTTAAACCTAATGCACCGAAATGGTGATAAATCTCAATTGTTTTACGGTTGATAGTCAACAAAAACTGTAACACTGACCGCACTTCACAGGCGGGATTTTCAATAGCGACACACATTTAAAACTAATATTCTACGGGAATGAGCAGCTATAATAACTTCTCACTAGCTCGGCTGGATAGCCAATAAAAGAACGAACGCTCTGACACCAAGATGGTTGTGGTATCCCTGCGCATTGCGGCTAGAGACCAAAACGTAACCGACTTTCTGGATAGCCCTCGTATAAATTTAGTTTTGGAACATTTTTCGAATTATTAAATCATTGTCCTAATTAAATCCCAATAATTACTTTTTGTTTACATGACATCGTCACTGTCATTTTTTTTTTTTTGGTACTGCTGAGGTCATTAGCACCCTGTCACTGTATATTTCTCTAAATACTATCTGTTATGGATTTAATTTAGAAATGTTGTCTGTTTTAATTTTTAAAATACTTAAATTTCTAAACTTCATAAAAATCCTCATTAGCTGTAATTTTATATTGTAATGTAAATTGATTGATCTATTATTTTGTGGTCAGTAATTACGGCATGGGTCTCCCGTGGTCTAGTGGCTAGCGCCTTATATTCATAAGCGGGAGATGGTGGGTTCGATCCCCACCGGCGACAGAAATTTTCTCATCCCATGGCTCGCTGAGAAAATGCCTCGCTGCACCCTGGATGTCGGCGCTAATGGCCGAGATTTGTCGATGCGCCGTGAAAAAAATTACGGCATATCTGTATTTTTTTCAAATATTTCTTTTAACAGATAATTATATTAAATTAATATTTAAAGTTATTTTTGATCACTCATTTCGCTGCATTATTGATCTTGTATGAATGTGAAGGATGATTTCGTTCAGTAGTCTTCCATGGTTAACGAGCTTAAGCCTGGAAATGTTTATCTTTGACGTTTTGTGAAAATCGTCTTATTCCCTTTAAAAAAGCAATACAATGCTTCAAAGAAGACAGAATAAACTTGAAAAGAGCTTGCATAAACATATCTACCTTTCAATTCATACTCTTCTCACTTTTAACGACCCAAGGGTTGGAAAAAGTTTCGTTTTTATTTCACTGAGGCCTTACTCTTTTCAAGACCTTAAGCTAAGTGTTTTTTTTTTTGTTTTTTTTTTTTTGGAGAAACCTTTTCAAATGGCTTGACTTTTTATTCTTATTTTCTTTCTTTATCTTTTCTCCCACTTAATGGGTTGTTCACTTGATTAAATTCTAACGTTGGAGCGGTTCTTTCTTAAAGTAGGGGGTGCCATTAAAAGATAGTTAAGAACTGAGTAACTTGAGTTGTATAGAATCCACTTTTTGTACAGGAATCTTATCGCTCCACTAATATAAAACGTATTATATCAAGAAAGCAAATGATAATTTTGAAAAGGTGTAATGTTTCAATTTACCTTATTAATTATACAGTGCTGTGAAAAAATACAGACTCAAGGGAAAAGTGTATTATTTGAATTTTTTTATGTCATTTATTTTCAAATTTTGCTAACAAAAGATATTATTTAATGTTTACCTAAATTATTTGTAACAATTTTGATAAAAAAATTAATGATATTTTTAGGATTTGCTTCATTTGATACAAAATAACAAAAAAAAAAAACAACCTGTGAAAAAGTATAAACTCAAACATTTTCTGACTCTTTAATGAATAAATTCTTTTGAATAATGACAACTTATGCCATGTTTCTTAATCACCTCAAAGACCTTTAAGACACTTCTTACTAAATTAATTTAAGTGCTCTCTGGTATGTTTTCCCAAGCTTGTGTAATCCTTTCTTTGAGCTCGTCAATATTTTGGATTTCTGGCTTCGAAAAGTCATGGACTTCTCTTGCCATAATTCTCCACCAATTTTCCATCGGATTAAGACCGGGAATAGGGGCTGTCCAACCTAAAATTGTGATTCCAAAATCCTATACCATTGTTTGGTAGCGCGTATAGTATGAATCGGCGCGTTTTTCTGCTGAGAAATGATTATTTCTTCTTCCAACATTGTAATAAATGGCAAAAGGAACTCTGCCAAATCATTTTGGTAAGTAATTTCTTCATTTTTCCAGAAATAAATGCTATTCGAGTTTTACCCTTTTCATTAAACGCAGTCCATACCCATGACTCCGCTACTTCAATGTGACCTTCTTGACAATTTTTTTTTTATTTCTAAAGTCACGGACTTGAATTATGGGGAACAGCAAAACACTCAAACATACAACGAATACAAGCATTTCAATCCAAAGTCCTTCGTAGAATAGTTAATGCTCCCTTTTATGTCTCTAACAAAACCCTCCACAACGACCTTAGTATCCTTTCGTAAACGATCTCTCCAAATCCCGATTCCTAACCTTTCATTCCAAGTTGTCATCCCACCCAAATCCTAGAGGTCAATCCCTTTCCACCCAGACCCATCCTAAAAACCTCCTCAGGAGGCTTAAGAGACTTTGGCCCCGTGACCAGCTAAACTAACAGCGGTTAAAGACACCAAAAATAAATATTAAGATATAATAGGAAGTGTCGATAATGTTTGGCTCCTTCCATATTCTGTTTTACACTGATATGTATTCATTTACCAGCACAATTAATTATTGTATTTTATTGTACAGATTTTAAATAAACATGTATTCAGAGAAAAAAAAAATTCTAAAGTCATGCCAGTAATAATTTAAACCATCTGGACCATCAATTTTAAGTTTTTTTCATCACTAAAAATAACGTTTGACCATTTTTTGGCTATTTTGAATATGATTTTCAGCGAACTGCAATCGTCGCTGCAAATGATGTTTCTTGAGCTGTGGTTTTCTCATTACCTTACAATATTTTAAGAACTGTGATTCCTTTATCCATTTCCTCACCAAGCTAGCATCACATGCTAAATTAAATCACCCCAAAAGCTGTGCAAAGCATGCTCTTGTTTTTGAGATTTATCTCAAAACTGTCTGTTTCACCTGCTTCAAAAAATTTGGAGGACGTCCCCTTCTTTCATTTTTCCCGTAATTGTCTTGGCTGCAATTTAAAAAGTTATTGGCCACTCCCTGGGAGTGGTTTCGCTCACGAACAATTTGTCTCTGGGTCAACCCACCTCTTCTTAGGTCCATAATTCTTTGTTTCCCCACTTCCATGAGTTGACTTCCATGCAGCATTATTTAAACAAAAAATACTAATTCACAGGAACCGCCACTGCATAAAAAACAAATACATGTACTCTCTCTTCAACAGTTAGAAGAAAACTGAGGTGCTAATAATCCATTAGTACACCTGACAATAGAAAAATAACATTGAGTTTATACTTCTTCACAGCGTAAACATGGTTTTTTGACGAAATCTGATTACCGTAAATTATCAAACAAATCAAATGCCATTTAAAGCTTCTTGGCAATAACATAAAAACAAAACTCAAAAAATTATTGTGCAATGAATTCACTTATAAATTTAATAAATATTTTGATTTTATAAGTTGAGTTTATAATTTTTCACAGGACTGTACGTATAATATCGTCGATAAAAATGCGAAGTATTGAATGTGAAAAAACTTTTATTCATTACTTTACTTTTGGACAGTCAAATAGTCGGCAGATTGGACCTTATGACAGTGGTTACTCTCCCCATTCACTGAGTAAACTTGATTCGAGAGTTTCAGTGAAACAACAATCAGTAAAGATTGAAAATGAAAAATTCGTTTTTTTGCATTTGATACTTTGCTTTTGTATCGACGATATTACCATATATATTTTTGTAGGACTACCTTAATTATAAATAGCGAACGGATGTTCGTGTAAAATAAAATTCAAAATATATACATATATATTTAACTAATTATAATGAAATATGTAATAAAAAATTGAAAATGTGTAGTAAAAAATACCAACAATACTATAAAATATTGAAAAGAAAAGCATAGATAACTAGTACGCACTCTGTTATTATAAAAGCAAAGAACAAAAGTTGAAAATATATAGAACAAAATGACTACAACTCCATAACATATTGAAATAATAATTAATAATTAAGAGCTCATTTAAGGAAGGGGGAAAAAGAAGTTAAAAATTTCTAAATAAGAACATTATTTTGGAAAATTGTATGCAACAAAATGCATTTTTAAATTGTCTAACGTGAAATGACGCCGGTCTGATCTCATAAGGGGAGTATACAGTAGTGGGGTCACCGATCAGGCCCATTTTTGTATGGTAATTTTTTTGCATCGAAAAATAATCGACACGTGTCCGAGCGTTTCGTCCAATGCGTCTTAGGAGCTAAGAAATAAAAACAAAATAGATTGAAAATTTATTATTTTATATCTCGAGTTTGGAAAATGATATTGGCATGATTATTTCGCTTATTCACTTGTTTTGGAGAGTATATTAAAGGAATAGTGCAATTATTAAACAATAATTTGTTATATATTTTTTTAAAACGCATCTACTCCTAGACCATTAGCGCCGGGGAAGCATGGCTGCCAGGTAAAGCATTCTTTCTCGGTTTCTCCTTTATTTTTTCAATTACAAAATAAAAAGAATATCAAAATATGTAGCAAAAACATGTAAAAAATTGTATTTTTGACAAAATATTTAAAAATATGTAAAATAAAAACCTGTTTTAATGCTTTAAAATCACAAAAAACTTGCAGAATTCCATCAAAAATTTCGATTTGAGAATTAGGAAAAAAATATCTAAATACATGAACATCCGTTCCCTAGTTATAAATAATAATAATAAGTCCCGTAACACGTACAGGCTACAAGGGCCCAGAGGGTAGATTCTTAACTATATGGCACAGTACGGAGATAATGTGGTCCCTACTATGCTCCGGTCACCTGATTCTCCCCTTTGGAGGTACCATTAATTAATTAAAGGCTAAGTGAGCCTGGGTCCGATCTGGGACCCTATATCCAACTCTCTCTCGGACGACCACACTATAAGATAACAAGCTTTAGTACGCGCGTGGTTTTTGAACTCGGGTCCTCTAATTCATTAGTCTAGTGCTCTATCACTGCTTTTGTAATGCATTCGATAAATAATGGTCTCTTGGTCTTGACAATGTTTATACTGAGTCATATCGTTTGTACGTTTTTCGTTTAAATTTGATTTTACCGACTCTATTTATTATTAAAAAACTTCGTTGTAATTGAGTATTTTTAGGAGTTAAAAACGTGCATTCTAAAATTTAAGCTCTTTAAAATGGTTTCAAACAAAATGATAAAAAATTGGAAGTGTCAATAAACTTTTTTTTTTTTTATTTTTTTTTTTGATACTATAATTCATAGTACCGAACTTTGAATGAACGATCACTGTCCATGTGGCAGCACCTCCTCCTGGGTAACTCTCGTAAAGACTCGTAAGAAGTAGGAAAATCATTTCTGCAAGAATATTGCTATTTCTTTGAAATCGGAGCTATCGCGACGTAAATCAGTCTTTCGTGATATCAAGGTTTTCTTTCGGCATTTTTCTGTTTCTAATCTTGACCTGCTGATCGAATAATGAAATTGTAGGGATTACTGGAAGGCGGAAATTGAAGCTCACAGTGATAAATAAGTGGCAAAAATGTCCACTGCTCTTATTATTGGCTAAAGTTTTCTGTGTCTCCAGGAGGGAGTCTTCAGGCTCGACTGAATTCATTTGCGACTAAAGATCACTGAACATTTTTGGCCTCTTATTTATCATATTGAATGAAGAAACGTTCCAAATTAACGGAAGTGGGACCTCTAGCACAAGAGCTGTATCAGTGTGTCTGTAAAATTTTGAAAACGTTTTATCTAAGAACCATATCTGAGACTCGATGATTGTACAATTCATGGTTTAATCAGATTTCATAAAAAAAAAAAAAAAAAACTAAAAAATAATAAAAATCTGATAACCGACGCTAAAAGCTATAAAATTATTTTCATTTATCCGGCGGATATCGGTCTTTCTATAGGGGAATATGGAAGGGAATATTCCTGGAAATGTGCAATTACCGCTGCAATACTGCAGGCTTTCACACCAATTACATCTGCCTGCCCGGGAAGCCTTAATGAGAAACCGATTATTCAAATTGCGTAGATTGACGGATATGATTGAAAATTGTGATGGCTATCCTAATTTCCATTATGAATAGTAAATTCATGTCGCATGTTTCGAGAGTATTTGTTTAAATGTTCGTAGGTTATTAAACCTGCGATCTGAATTTATTGTTAAAATTGCTCATAAGAAGCGTAACTATTACTTTTTGCTATATATACCCTTATTAAATTAACACGCTGATAACAAAAGGAATTAATTTAATATAACAATTAAATTCCAGATATTTTTTGTACAAGTCAAGTTACATTTGTATTGCGGTTTTCGTCTCCTCTCTACTCCTTAGAATACTTAGTACAATATAAAGAAAAATCGTAATTTTATTTTTCTGTGAAGTTTCTCTGCATAGTTTTTAGCGCGGTTCCTCTCTCCCTTCATAGGGAAGAACCCCGCTTATAAGGTTGATCTCATGAAACAATCCGGAAGTGCCGACTAGAAAATTTTGCGATTCAGAACCCCTAGAGACCGAAAATGACGGTGGTTCAAATTTGTGTGTATGTATATATATGTATATATATTGGAAATTGGAAAAATAGTTGCTGAATAACGTTTGACGCACCGTAAAAGAATTAACATGTTAAACTTTTGGTTACGTTTGGAGTTAAGGAAGGGTTAGAATAAAATATTTTATGAACAGACATAAAAAGTTTTGGGAACTTCGTATACTTTCATTAATATCTCTAACACGGTTCGGAAATTTTCATAAGTGGATAGAAACTATTTGAAAGCTTTCTAAATTCTCTACAAAAAAGTCCGCTCGCAGGAACTGCATCACCTTAGCGCGGTTCGGTTCATATCCCTAATGTCATCTGAAAATCTTATAATAGAAATAAACTTATTTATTTTTTTTTTTTTTTACATATCTCGTGAAAATTGTCAACGTCCTTTCGAACATCTCGAATGAAAGTGATATTAAGGCGTCAGGGAAACCGCCAGTAGTAACTGAGACAGAAGCGGAAATAACGCAATCCAGCTCTCATTCTAAAGTAATGCTCTATACATGAATAAAAAAAAAACATACATGGGCGTATATAAGGGGGGCTGAGAGGGCTGCACCCCCTAATCGTTAAAAATGTGTCGTAAAAACCTTAAAAATAATAATAAG
This sequence comes from Gonocerus acuteangulatus, assembly GCA_946811695.1. Taxonomy (NCBI): domain Eukaryota; kingdom Metazoa; phylum Arthropoda; class Insecta; order Hemiptera; family Coreidae; genus Gonocerus; species Gonocerus acuteangulatus. The sequence goes on from OX328123.1 coordinate 91,534,062, forward strand.
ATCTTTTAGTTCAGAAAAAAAAATTTCTTTTGGGAGTAATAGCGTTTTAATTGTCTAACTATTCCAAGCTCTAGATTGTTATTATTCCATACCCCCAAAATCCTCTCCCCCCCCGAAATTCTCCCAGCCCCCTCCGAAATTATTTTCTATATACGCGTGAACATCCTTCTCATTTACTAGCCTTGTTTTATTGAAAAAAAAAAAATGAAATCAACATAACAGCACCCAATTAAAAAATAAGGCGTACAACATAAATAAAAATTAATAACTGAGCAGGTCTTTTTTCGAAGTTTATGGCTGGGGCTGTAACGGTACTTATTGTCAGGACCTTTGAAAGAGGACCAGGTAGCATAAGTATTGTTTCCAAACAATACTTCTAGCCGATTCTGGCACATTATGTTGAATATAACTAAAGATAATTCTGGAATCGCCTCTTCTCAGAAATGGTTAATCTAATGAAAAAAAGTGTGAAGACAAGTTTTGTACATAATTGCACGATCGACAATTTTTGTCTGAACTATTTTTACCTTAAAACTAAACGAATAAAATTGTTTGCACTCATGGGATCGATAAGGGCTTTTTCCATTAATTCCATTATAATGTTGTCCCTAACGTTCATGCAAATTTTCAGGTTGCAAGGAATTTACGCAAAGGATTTTTCTAACCCATCTATTTCTAACAACAGAAAATTGGTCTCATTTTACCTATCCTCTCTTACACAAAAATACATTTTCCTAACATAAGAAATTACAAAAATAAAGAGCAATAAAAAACTAAGGGAAAGAGACAAAAATTACAAAAAGAACGACAAAAACCCGTTCATAACAACTAAACAGACGTATTTGAAGTTTTAAGCACTTATTTCTCCGATTGACATCACCTAATCAAAAATTGTTTTAGAATCTTTCTTGTAGAGAATTTAGAAAGCTTTCAAATAGTTTCTATCCACTTATCACGATTTCCCAACCGTGTTCGAGATATTAATGAAAGTATACGAAGTTCCAAAAACTTTTCATGTCTGTTAATAAAATATTTTATTCTAGCCCTTCCTTAACTCCAAACGTACCCAAAATTTACATATCTTTGTATGTATGAATTTTAAACATGCAGAAAATATTTTAACCGAATCCCATGATTATAAGTAAGCAAACCATAAACTATCGTCTTAAAAATGGGTTCATTCGTTTTACTAGCCCAAGAAGCCCATAAAACGATTACTTACAAGCATATGAACTGAAAAACGTAAGGATTCTGCTGGTTAACGAACTTGACCTTTCAAATTGGACGACAGATTTTTTTACCAAATTTCATCAAAATCGGACCATTAGGGAGGCCAGAAATCCGCGAACAGACAAATATATATATATATATATATATATATATATATATATATATATATATATTTATATATATACATATATATATATACAAATTTGAACCATCGTTATTTTCGGTCTCTTGGGGTTCTGAAACGCAAAATTTTCTAGTCGGCACTTCCGGATTGTTTCATGAGATCAACCTTATAACGGGGTTCCTCCCTATGAAGGGAGGGAGGACCCGCGCTAAAAGATTCTGAAACAATTTTTGATTAGGTGATGTCGATCGAAGAAATAAGTGCTTAAAACTTCAAATACGTCTGTTTAGTTCTTATGAACGGGGTTTTGTCGTTCTTTTAGTGCGGTTACTCCCTATCTCCATAGGGAGAACCCGCTTATGAGGTTGACCTCATGACGCAATCCGGAAGTGCCGACTAGAAACTTTCACGTTTCAGACCTTACAGATCACGAAAATATATGTGGCTAAAATTTGTATACATATATATATATATATATATATATATATATATATATATATATATATATATATGTGTGTGTGTGTATATATTTATATTTATGCTTGTCTGTTCGCGCTCCTGACGGCTCAAAAATGGTCCGATTTTGACGAAATTTGTCACAAAAATCTGCCTTCCAATTTGAACGGTCAAGTTCGTTAACCAGCAAAAAGCGCAAAAAAATCGTAACGCTTACGTTTTTGAGTTTATATACTTGCAGGTACTTGTTTTATTGGTTTCTTAACGTAAGAAAACGAATGAAACCATTTTCAAGGCGATATCTCTAAACGTTCTTGAGAAAAGTGGATTCAATATTTTTGTAAGTCATTATATTTTTGTGAATACTTAGAATCGCGGGATTCAATTGAAATATTTTCTACAACTTGGAAATTAATCCCAACTAAGATGTTTAAATTTTGGTTATATTTGGAGTTAAGAAAGTATGCGAAAAAAATTATTTTATTAATAGACATGAAAAGTTTTCGGATCTTCATACATTTTTCGTAAATATCTCGATAACGGTTAGGAAATCGTGCTAAGCGGAAAGTGACCATTCGAATGATTTTCAAAATTCTCTACAATAAAGGTTCTGAAGCAATATTCGATGGGGCAATGTCAATCAGAGATATAAGCGCTTAAAACTTAAAAAGTGTTTGTTTTGTTGTTTTGAAAGGGGTTTTCTTTTTTTTTTATCTCACTTTTTAATTGGTTCTTTCTTGTTTTAAATTGCATTTATCAGTAAAATTAGTATAGTAGTAAATATGCTGAGAAACGGTGAAAGGTATTGGTAATAAATTTGAAGTGGCTGCGGTAATCAAGATGGCTGTGGCTAATCATGATGACGTAGTTAGTTTTGAATTCTCCTGTCTATATAACCTTCCTCATAGCCTCTAACTGAAGTTATCGTTATTTCTTATTTTATTGAAAGATTTAACCCACGACAGAATGGAATTTTATTGGTTATGAAGCACATATTTACAGTTGATTATAACAGTAAACGGAATTTGCTAGTAAAACAAGATAATTAAAATGACAACGAATTTTTAGTTGTTTGGAATAGAGCCTTCTAAGCAGTAGTCAAAGAGTAAGTACGTTTTCAGAACATAATTGTATTGACTTATGCAGATTAAGATTTATCCATTTCTGTGTACGCAAAAAAAATCGTAACGCTTACGTTTTTGACTTCATAAGCTTCTAAGTACTCGTTTTATAGGCTTCTTGGGCTAGGAAAACGAATGAAACCATTTTCAAGGCGATAGCTTTAACCGTTTTCAAGAAAATCGGAAAAATAGTTTTCGAATACCGTTTTTGGTTTGGGTACTTAAAATCATGGGATTCAGTTGAAACATTTTTCGCATTTTCGAATTTTATCAAAACTAATATGCTACAATTTTGGTTACGTTTGGAGTTAAGGAAGGATTAGAATAAAATATTTTATTAACAGACATGAAAAGTGCCGACTAGAAAATTTCGCGTTTCAGAAACCCTAGAGACCGAAAATAACGGTGGTTAAAATTTGTGTGTGTGTATATATATATATATATATATATATATATATATATATATATATATATATATATATATATTTGTCTGTTCGCGGATTTCTGGCCTCCCTAATGGTCCGATTTTGATGAAATTTGGTACAAAACTCTGTCGCCCGATTTGAAAGGTCAAGTTCGTTAACCAGCAAATTCCGCCCACTGGAAAATGGCGTTTGGGGCGAAATTCGCGCAAAAAAATTCGTAACGCTTACGTTTTTGAGTTCATAAGCTTGTATGTACTCGTTTTATAGGCTTCTTTGGCTAGGAAAACGAATGAAACCATTTTCAAGGCGATAGCTTTAACCGTTTTTGTGAAAATTGGGAAAATAGTTTTTGAATACCGATTTTGGTTTGGGTACTTAGAATCATGGGATTCAGTTGAAACATTTTCTGCATGTTTTACTATCATTAAAACTAATATGTTGAAATTTTGGTTACGTTTGGAGTTAAGGAAGGGTTAGAATAAAATATTTTATTAACAGACATAAAAAAGTTTTGGTAACTTTGTATATTTTCCTTAATATCTCGAAACAGGTTGAGAATCTTGGTAAACAAAAGAATACCATTAGAACGCTTACTAAATGCTCTACAAAAAGGTTCTGATGAAAGTTTTGATTAGGCGATGTCAATCGGAGAAATAAGTGCTTAAAACATTATAGTAATTGATTTTGCTTATTCGAACTGTTCTTTTTGTCTGTTTTTATTCCTTGTTATTTTTTAATTGCTTATAGTTGGATAATGTATTTTACAATAAAACAGATTAGGCAAAATAAGAAAAACAATTCATTGTTAGAAATATAGCTTGCCAAGAGAAAAGATTCGATTACGTCTTTGACTATTTTCAATTGCCTTTATGCTGTTGGTTTTTTTATTTTATTTTTTAATTGATTTTATCTGTAGAATTATTACTATAGCAAAAGAACACAGGAATATGTGAAAATTTTTGATATTTTCCAATTCTTTGAACGTATGAAATGAAGTATCGGTAGAAGAGGTTTCTAGGGTCTTGCGGACCCGACCCCAGGTATAGCCATAAAACCCTTTGAACAAAGGCCGAGGAAAGTATTATCTGTTTCTATTCTATGCTTTTCAAATGAGAATAGGGATATGAACAGGAACCGGGGTCTCCCGTGGTCTAATGGCTAGCGCCTTGGATTCATAAGCGGGAGATGGTGGGTTCAATTCCCAACCTCCGGCAGGAATTTTATCATCCTACGGCTCGCTGGTAAAATTCCTCGCTACACCCTGGATGTCGGCGCTAATGACCTACATGTAGATGCGCCGTAAAAAAAAAAAAAAAAAAAAAAAAAAAAATGAACTGGAACCGCGCTAAGATGACGCAGTTCCTGCGAGTCGGACTTTTTATAAATTCAATTCATATTGTCTGGAAAGTATCTTATATAGGTCATTGTGAATACCTACTACAATCTGGCAGTGCTCTGTTTTTGTAGGCATCGTTCATCACTCTAATTTTATTTGTATGTTTCTTTTACATATCTACATATGTGTGTGTATATATGTACATATATATATTAACAAATAAATAATATTAAATCGATCTGCCTGAATGGGGGGGGGGGTACTGTGTACCGTTAATTACAAAATTAATAATTCAAACAGTTGATCAATACAAATGTAAAATAACAGAACATGATTTTATTTGCTTTTTATGGATTATTTTATTCAAATTATTCAGGAACTACCCAAATTCTGAGAAAAGTGCTTAGTTATGCAGCTCCTGCGTGACGGACTTTTTATTTCATGAATTTTATTTAAGCGCGGTTACTCCCTACTTCCATAGGGAAAACCCGCTTATGAGGTTGACCTCACGACGCAATCCGGAAGTGCCGACTAGACACTTTCTCGTTTCAGACCCCATAGATCACGAAAATATAGGTGGTTCAATTTTTATTTATATATATATATATATATATATATATATATATATATATATAATGTAATGTATATGTTTATATACAGTGAAACCTCTTTATAGCGGACACCATTGGGTCCGTAAAAAATGTCCGTTATTGGGAGGTGTCCTTTATTGGGAGGTTAATGAAATCCATCTTTGAGAAAACAGTGTTATTTCTTTTACAGCTGGCATTATCCACAATATAGTAGAATTCAATCATTGAATCCACTTTTTTTTTAAATTTGATATGATTGCACGTGCAGCATGAATTAAGATCAATAAGATTATGTTCTATATACTTAGTCCGAGAGCCAGCAACGCACTTTTCATGAAGTGTTTTATGCATCTTGAAATTTTGCTTTAATGTACATCTTGGATATATAAGAGGGTATATAGGGGAAAGGTACAAAAAAATATTTCCCGAAAATAGAGTTTTATTCAGAAGCCAACTATATTTAATGTAAAATTAAGAGAATTTTACAACGAATAATAAATATGGCAGACACTTTTAAGGGGTATAACACGTAAAAAAAAATAAATAAATAAATAAATAATAATTGTTTTTATTCGAATAATAAACGAGAGTTTTATTCGCGGTGCCATTTAAACCGGAACAGCTTTACAAGATCATATGACCAAGAACCAATGAGAGCGCTGAGAATAACTGAACTGCGCGGTTATATGTCATTCACTCTTACGGTTACGCGCAGTGTATTTCAGTCTATCATATTCAACATTTATTTTTGTGTTTCCTGATAATTACACCCCACAAAAGTGTCTGCCCTTTTGTATTTATTTTCAAATATGTTTATTGAAGACGCTGTTTAAATCGCAGCGTGAATAAAGCACTTCATTTAATATTAAAAATAAAAACTAGGTACTTTTTTTTAATATTATCTATCTCTTGGCTTGTACCAACAGTAGGTTCTGATACCAACAGTACGTGGTCGGTTACCCATTCAGGTGCTGGTCACGCTCGACTCAGCTTAACGTGGGTGATCAGCGGGATCCGGTGTATTTTACGTGGTTATGGCTCATGAAACAGCTAAGCATGTTATTTATAAAAACAAAAATAGTTTTGTAAAAATTATTATTTGCAGGGTGTGTGTGTGTGTTAACAAGAATAATGCCCTCATTAATCCACATACTTATATTCGTAAGATCTTTAGTTAAACTCTGAGAATAGAGTTATTTAGAAGAGACTTTATACCCTAGCACTAACCAAAGAGATGTTTCCTACTTGAGAGCAAGTAGGAGGGCGTGAGAAGTAAGGTCATTTTGGGTGCGTGGAGCCGCCTCTATATTAAAGTTGAAGAGGGAACTTAAATTTATAGGTTCACATCTGACAGCGACTGATATCAAGTTCTAAGTTGTATTTCCACTTGATGACTCCAAGTCCGAGTACTCAGATGCATGGGAATGATAAGAAATGTTACACGTGAAACTTTTCTGATTTGTGCGAATTTTTAGAATGATAAATGCATTGAATAACAACAACAACAAGAATGAAAATTTAAATATATTAAAAATCTTTGGATTTCCAAACCTTTGGAGGGGCAAGCGAATTTTGGCGGAAATGCCTTCAGAACTACTCTATTAACAATAATCGCTTTATAGGTAGGTAAATTGAAATATTCCCTAAACACATATATTTTCTGTTAATTACTAAATTACGATTTGTTTGTATTTTTCTCGGTTATAACTCCGAATGAGTTCACCTTCGGTACCTTCCCAAGGTATCAAAAGATTCTTAATGAAATTTTCTATAATATCCTATTATTTAGAAATAATTATATTTATTCGCTGCTTTGCAAAATTGTGATCGGCGTATTCCAGGAAGAGAGAGATTATCATAAAGTAAAACTACCCTCTAAATTTCTTTTAAACCGGTCTTAAAGTTGTTGGATGATAATTTTTTAATAGTGTTATTAGCGAAGAAATTTAAAACTTAATGTATTGTTTTACTATATAATAATCGCTTTCTTCATGGATTATGAAGTTCCTATGTGCATTTAAAGCAGCCGAAAAATATTATATAAAAAAGGTCTATACTTTACTCTTTTTTGCATACCTAATGCTATTTTGCAAAGCATCGAATAAATGTAACCATTTATAAATAGTTATACAGTGCAGTATATTTTACGACGAATATTTTGACGGAGAATACTTTCGGAGTTATGAGGTAAAAAACAAAAAGTCCGTCACGCAGGAGCTGCATAACTAAGCACTTTCCTCAGAATTTGGGTAGTGTAGATTGCTTTCCAGAACAATTTGCTTAAAATATCCTACATAAATAAAATAAAAACATGAATAGTTCTCTTTTAAATTTGTAATGAGTAACTGATCAATTAATAATTTGCTTCCAGAGTTATGTTTACACATGGTACCTATTACACTTCGTAATAAATACAAAATACCTCATATTAACGTATTTTGATCTAACGCTGGAACAGGATACAGTCACTTTAGTGGTAGAAAGCGCTCCTTGCGGCGGCTTTGTGAACCTACGTCTGACGGGCTTTTCTATTGAAATATATTACAAATTAAACCCCCGCTTTCCGATTGACCGATTCAGCTCATTTCTACAACACTTCTTTCTCATGAGTTACCCACGACGTATACCGCGTTTCGTTACAATACAGCAGAAATTACGACCGGTATGAGTATATTAAGAATTTGGGTCAGGAGTAAACCCCCCCTTCTAATGAACCGATTTAGTTTATTTTTACAACACATATTTACCTGTAGATTACCACTACGAATACCGAGTTTCGTCGAAATATACCAAAAATCACGGCTGGTAGTGGCGAATTGGTATTGTGGGTCCGGAGTAAACCCCCCCTCCTAATGAACCGATTTAGTTTATTTTTACAACAGTTATTTACCTGTGGATTACCACTACGAATACCGAGTTCCGTTGAAATATACCAAAAATCACGGCTGGTAGTGGCGAATTGGTATTGTGGGTCCGGAGTAAACCCCCCCTTCTAATGAACCGATTTAGTTCATTTTTATATCTCACTTTTCTCTTACCACTACGAATACCAAGTTTCGTTGAAATATAACAAATATTACGGCTGACATAGTCAAATTAGTGTTTTGGGTTCGGGGTAAACCCCCTCTTCCGGTGGACCGACTTTGGTGGTTAACGAACTCGTTCAATCGTTTGCTAATTGAATGCTATATACCAAGTTTCGTGACGAAAAAACAAAAACTCTGGCCGCTATCGTGTTAACAGACACACACACACACATATATATATATATATATATATATATATATATATATATATATATATATATATATATATAAATTTTAACGGGGGTCATTTTCGGTGTCTACTAGGTAGGATCGATAAAGATTTGAAGAAATTTTTCAAAAATTCCGTCATGAGTCCAACCTCAATAGCTACTTTCCTTCGGAGGAAAGTGCTAAAAAAGTGATTTCTTCGATTTTTGTTTAATAATTACCTGGGACATTTTTCGATATACGCATAAATCAATTATTTTTATCTGAGTTATTCCTAAGATAGACTTGCAAAATTAGCTTGCCCTCTCGATACGTCCAATCCGCATTTTTTTCTTGAGTCGCGAAGCTTGGTAGACCCCATTCCTACAGCAAATGTAAAAATGAATTCGTTAAACGACATAATTGGATCATTATGAGGTTCACTTATAAACCAAATTTATAATGTGCTCATATCGGAAGCCATTTTTGATTTTCAGAGTCAACCCTAGCTATTTATCTCTGGTCACTGTTAATACTAGTATTTTATGAGAATGAACAAAGTTAATTTGGTCAATTAAGATTGGGGATTTAATTAAGAAAAAAATAATAATTTGTGTGTTCAAGAAACTCTTTTCTTATAATTTTTGGCTCACTGCAAACAAAATAGCTCTCAATCGTGTAAGAGGCCACAATTTTGTACAGATATATTAGTATTCACGCGACAATATACTCGGGATGTAGTGTTTAGGTTTAGTATGGTGCATGGTTTTCCAATTAATAAATACCTATTAAAAGCTAAGTTGGCCAAGAGTTGGTCAGCGAGCCCGATATCGAGTATAGAACGGTGACAGTAGAAAATTAAAATCGCTTGTCCTTTACCGAGTTTCGAACTAATATAATTTAGAACATGTGTCGAATGCTTGCTCACTTTAGCTGCACTCGCCACTAACGATCGCCACAACTTATTACCTACCACACTTTTTATTATTAAACTGAGTAAATTCCATTAAGACTTTTTTCATTCATTTTTCGTATTGTATATTATCAAATAAATAAAATGAAAGATTTATTTTGTACTATATTCTAATTCCACTGGCAAGAACCCCTTGAGAGTGTGGGGTCTCATCAAACTTTTTAACGGTTTCCCCTCCAATACAACTCTCTTATGTAAATTTGCATTTCATCAGGGCTCTCTCAATCTCTCCAGCCCAGTTTCTTCCGAGTCTCAACTACACGGCAGTCGCGGATAAATCTTACGTATCTTTTAATTCACTTTCATTTTTAATGCATTCACATTTTGCCTCGAGCCATTCACTAATATTTGTAAATGTAACTAAAATGTCTTAGATTTAAAAAGCAGAACAAAATGCAAGCACATATGCGGTTGTTTGGGACAAAATATGAAGTGGTCTCACGAAATCTACTTACGCAAGAATATTATAAACTACTAGCTGCTACCCAGTGTGCCATGCGCACCTACTTTCTGCACCTAGAAAAGCAAAAATAAATTAAAAACCAAATACGTAATATTAAAATCTAATAACGCAAATCTGTAACTATTTGGGTTCACAGTTTCGAACCCATGACCTCCGAACTATGAGTCCTAGACTATTTTAACCTAGCCCATAACTCTCACCGAATCAAGACCTACATGTATGCCAAGTTTGATCAAAATCGGTCAAACTGTGTGGATTTGTATAAGGAACAATCGCATAGACAGACAGCTGGTAGACATTTTTGACCTAGCCTATGACTCTGACAGAATCAAGACCTAATTATATGCCAAGTTTTATCAGAATCGGTCGAAATGTGTGGATTTGTATAAGGAATAAATATACAGACAGAGAGGTGGTACACGTTTTTGACCTAGCCTATGACTCTCCCTGTACGAAGACCTACGAGTGTTCCAAGTTTGGTCAAAATCGTGTTCCAATCTTTGTAAAAGGAACGAACAGACAGACACGTTATTTTAGCGCGGTTCCTCCCTCCCCCATAGGGAGGAACCCCGCTTATAAGGTTGATACAATGAAACTATCCGGAAGTGCCGACTAGAAAATTTCGCGTTTCAGAACCCCTAGAGACCGAAAATAACGGTGGTTCAAATTTGTATATATATTTATATATATATATATATATATATATTTGTCTGTTCGCTCATTTCTGGCTTCCCTAATGGTCCGATTGTGATGAAATTTGGTACAAAAATCCGTCTTCCAATTTGAAAGGTCAAGTTCGTTAACCAGCAGAATCCGCCCACTAGAAGATGGACGGGCGAAATTCGCGCAAAAAAAATCGTAACGCTTACGTTTTTGAGTTCATAAGCTTGTAAGTACTCGTTTTATAGGCTTCTTGGGGTATGAAAACGAATGAAACCATTTTCAAGGCGATAGCTTTAACCGTTTTCGAGAAAATTGGGAAAATTGTTTTTGAATACCGTTTTTGGTTTGGGTACTTAGAATCATGGGATTCAGTTGAAACATTTTCTGCATGTTCTGCTTTCATTAAAACTAATATGTTGACATTTTTGTTACGTTTGGAGTTAAGGAAGGGTTAGAATAAAATATTTTATTAACAGACATAAAAAATTTTGGTAACTTTGTATACTTTCCTTAATATTTCGAAAAAGGTTGAGAATCTTGCGAAACGTAAGATTACCATTAGAAAGCTTACTAAATGCTCTACAAAAATGGTTCTAATGAAAGTTTTGATTAGGCGATGTCAATCGGAGAAATAAGTGCTTAAACCTTTAAACTAATTGATTTCGCTCATTCGAACTGTTCTTTTAGCGCGGTTCCTCCCTCCCCCATAGGGAGGAACCCCGCTTATAAGGTTGATACAATGAAACAATCCGGACGTGCCAACAAGAAAATTTCACGTTTCAGAACCCCCTAGAGACCGAAAATAACGGTGGTTCAAATTTGTATATATATATATATGTATATATTTATTTATATATATATACATATATATATATATATATATATATATATATATATATATATATATATATATATTTGTCCGTTCGCTCATTTCTGGCTTCCCTGATGGTCCGATTTTGATGAAATTTGGTACAAAAATCCGTCGTCCAATTTGAAAGGTCAAGTTCGTTAACCAGCAAAATCCGCCCACTGGAAGATGGCGGTTGGGGCGAAATTCGCGCAGAAAAAATCGTAATGCTTACGTTTTTGAGTTCATAAGCTTGTATGTACTCTTTTTATAGGCTTCTTGGGCTAGGAAAACGAATGAAACCATTTTCAAGGCGATAGCTTTTACCTTTTTCGAGAAAATTGGAAAAATAGTTTTTGAATACCGTTTTTGGTTTGGGTACTTAGAATCACGGGATTCAGTTGAAACATTATCTGCATGTTCTACTTTAATTAAAACTAATATGTTGAAAGTTATGTTACGTTTGGAGTTAAGGAAGGATTAGAATAAAATATTTTATGAAGAGACATGAAAACTTTTGGGAACTTCGTATACTTTCATTAATATCTCGAACACGGTTGGAAAATCGTGGTAAGTGGATAGAAACTATTTGAAAGCTTACTAAATTCTCTACAAAAATGATTCTAAAACTATTTTTGATTAGGTTATGTCAATCGGAGAAATAAGTGCTTAAAACTTCAAATACGTCTGTTTTGTTCTTATGAACGGGTTTTTGTCGTTCTTTTTGTAATTTTTGTCTCTTTCCCTTGGTTTTTTATTGCTTTTTATTTTTGTAATTTATTATGTTAGGAAAATGTATTTGTTTGTAAAACAGGATAGGAAACATGAGACCAATTTTCTGTTGCTAGAACTAATGAAAATTTTGGGAACTTCGTATACTTTCATTAATATCTCGAAAACGGTTGAAAATCTTGGGAAGCGAAAGGTTACCATTCGAAAGCTTACTAAATGGTCTACAAAAAATGTTCTGAAGAAAGTTTTAATTAGGCGATGTCAATCGGAGAAATAAGTGCTTAAACCATTAAAGTAATTGATTTCGTTTATTCGAACGGTTTTTTGTCTGTTTTTATTCCTATTTTTTCATTGCTTATAGTTGGATAATGTATTTGACAATAAAATAGATTAATTAAAATAAGAAAAACAATTCGAACAGGTAGATGTCGAAAAAAGCTGTGCTTCAAATTAGAATCTATTGTTGAGTAATTATATGAATCTTTGGATAATAATTCCAATAGTTAAAATTATAACTAAATTGGAAAATATGTATTTAATAGAACTCATTAAACCTTTTACAGAGAACTCTATTTTTTATTTTTATTTTATTGATCAACAGGTCTTTGCATATATTTAAAAACTCTGTTGATATAACCTCTATATCGTTTTTTGTTTTTAGGCCAATCTATAATTCCTTTGGGTTAATATGTTTTTTAAATTGAAGCTTTAAAGCCTCAACAGGAATATTTGTGTAATCACCCTTCACAGTTAATTTATTAGAATCACGAGTGACCGTTTTTGTGTTACAACTAACAATATTTGAAAACGAAGTTTGACTATCCTTGTTATTGTTATTTTCCTTCTGTTTGGCCGAGATTTTCTATTCATGATCTGATTCTCCTTGAATTTTTTGACTAGATCAAGAACCTAATTTAAGCACTCTTAAATTCCTTAATTTAATTGAGGAAGTTTATCAAGCTTGATATAATCACTTTTGGGTTAATACGGGTGGTCTATACCGAGTCCTTTGTTTGTAAACACAAAGAGCCTTCTGAGTAACGGTAAAGGGCAGTAAAAGTATATGACTTTACCTGGAAGCAGACCCTGCATACAGAGAATTACAATACGAGACCTCATTCTCTCTTTCACCAGCTCCCGTGTAACACCTTAGATCTGTTTATATTGTTAGCGCGGTTCCTCCCTCCCTTCATAGGGAGGAACCCCGCTTATAAAATTGATCTCATGAAACAATCCGGAAGTGCCGACTAGAAAATTTCGCGTTTCAGAACCCCTAGAGACCGAAAATAACAGTGGTTCAAATTTGTATATATATATATATATTTGTCTGTTATTTGAAAGGTCAAGTTCGTTAACCAGCAAAATCCGCCCACTGGAAGATGGCGTTTGGGGCGAAATTCGCGCAAATAAAATCGCAACGCTTACATTTTTGAGTTCATATGCTTGTAAGTACTCGTTTCGTAGGCTTCTTGGCCTAGGAAAACGAATGAAACCGTTTTTAAGGCGATAGCTTTAACCGTTTTCGAGAAAATTGGGAACATAGTTGCTGAATAACGTTTTTGGTTTTGGTACATAAAATCATGGGATTCAGTTGAAACATTTTTTGCATGTTCAAATTTTATCAAAACTAATATCTTAAACTTTGTGTTACGTTTGGAGTTAAGGAAGGGTTAGAATAAAATATTTTATGAACAGACATAAAAAGTTTTGGGAACTTCGTATATTTTCATTAATATCTCGAACACGGTTGGGAAATTTTCATAAGTGAATAGAAACTATTTGAAAGCTTTCTAAATTCTCTACAGAAAAGATTCTGAAACAAGTTTTGATTAGGTGATGTCAGTCGAAAAAATAAGTGCTTAAAACTTCAAATACGTCTGTTTAGTTCTTATGAACGGGTGCTTGTCGTTCTTTTTGTAATTTTTGTCTCTTTCCCTTAGTTTTTTATTGATTTTTATTTTTGTAATTTCTTATGTTAAGAAAAGGTATTTGTGTGTTAAACAGGATAGGTAAAATGAGACCAATTTTCTATTGCTAGAAATAATGAAAAGTTTTGGGAACTTCGTATAATTTCTTAATATCTCGCAAACGGTTGACATCTTGTGAAGCGAAAGGTTACCATTCGAAAGCTTACTAAATGCTCTACAAAAAATGTTCTGACGAAAGTTTTAATTAGGCGATGTCAATCGGAGAAATAAGTGCTTAAACCATTAAAGTAATTGATTTCGTTTATTCGAACGGTTTTTTTGTCTGTTTTTATTCCTTGTTATTTCTTAATTGCTTATAGTTGGATAATGTATTTTACAATAAAACTAGGTAAGTAAAATAACAAAACAATTTATTGTTAGAAATATAGATATCCTAGATTCCAAGACCTTGTAACTAGCGGGACCCTTTCAAGTGTTGACCGACCCTTCCAGGTAAGCTCGTAAATCAAGACCTTTCAAGACTGGTGAACCAAAATAATAACTGCTTCTATTTTAATCTTAAGGCGATTCGCCAAAGTTGCGAAGCCTTATCAATAAATAAATATTTTAATCTTTCCAAATTAGACTAGGGATAAGAAAGGAACCGCGCTAAGATGATGCAGTTCCTGCGAGTCGGACTTTTATTTGTCATTATCACCTATTGAGCCTTTGCCTTTAACCTCTTACAGTCCTGGAGATTCCTGTCAGATGGATGCCTACGGAATAATAAGTGCTTAAAACTTTAAATTAATTGATTTCGTTTATTCGAACGGTTCTTTTTGTCTGTTTTACTCCTCGTTATTTTTTAATTGCTTATAGTTGGATAATGTATTTGACTATAAAACTGGTTAAGTAAAATAACAAAAACAATTTATTGTTAGAAATATAGATTTCCAAGATTTGAAGACCTTGTAACTAGCGGGACTTAGTGTTAGCCGACCCTTCCAGGTAAGATCGTAAATCATGACCTTTCAAGACCTTTCAAGGCTTTACTACACACAGGAATGGCGTTAGTGACCTTAAGGTTTGACAAGCCATTATAATAATTAATTTAAAAAAAAACACTGGTGGAACCAAAATAATAACTGCTTCTATTTTAATCTTTCCAAATTAGACTAGGGATATGAACGGAACCGCGCTAAGATGATGCAGTTCCTGCGAGACGGACTTTTTTTGTCTTTGATTTTGGTACTTAGAATTATGGGATTCAGTTGAAACCTTTTCTACATGTTCGAATTTTATCAACGGTAATATGTTGAAATTTTGGTTACGTTTGGAGTAAAGGAAGGGTTAGAATAAAATATTTTATTAACAGACAAGAAAAGTTTTGGTAACTTTGTATACTTTCGTTAGTATCTCGAAAACCGTTGACAATCTTGGGAAGCAGAAGGTTACCATTCGAAAGCTTACTAAATGCTCTAAAAAAAAGGTTCTAAAGAAAGTTTTAATTAGGCGATGTCAATCGGAGAAATAAGTGCTTAAAACTTTAAAGTAATTGATTTCGTTTATTCGAATGATTCTTTTTGTCTGTTTTATTCCTTGTTATTTTTAAATTGCTTATAGTCGGATAATGTATTTGACAATAAAACAGATTAAGTAAAATAAGAAGATCAATTTATTGTTAAAAATGTAGCGTTCAAAGAGAGAGATCCCAAGGCTTTCCAAATGCCTCTGTGCGGAGGCCTTTCTGCCCGACTTATGGGATAGCTGACCCATACAGGTAAGATTGTAAATCAAGACCTTTCAATACTGGTTTGTTTGAGATTTCATTTGGATAGGTGTTTCGCTATTGATCTAAACAAAGTAATAACTGTTTCTATTCTATGCCTTCATAAACACTAGAGATAAGAACGGAACCGCGCTAAGATGTCGCAGCTCCTGCGAATCGTACTTTATATATATATATATATATATATATATATATATATATATATATATATATATATGTATGTATATATTTGTCTGTTCGCTCATTTCTGGCTTCCCTAATGGTCCGATTGTGATGAAATTTGGTACAAAAATCCGTCGTCTAATTTGAAAGGTCAAGTTCGTTAACCAGCAGAATCCGCCCAATGGAAGATGGCGTTTAGGGCGAAATTCGCGCAAAAAAAATCGTAACGCTTACGTTTTTGACTTCATAAGCTTCTAAGTACTCGTTTTATAGGCTTCTTGGGCTAGGAAAACGAATGAAACCATTTTCAAGGCGATAGCTTTAACCGTTTTCAAGAAAATTGGAAAAATAGTTTTCGAATACCGTTTTTGGTTTGGGTACTTAGAATCATGGGATTCAGTTGAAACATTTTCTGCATGTTCTTCTTTCATTAAAACTAATATGTTGAAATTTTTGTTACGTTTGGAGTTTAGGAAGGGTTAGAATAAAATATTTTATTAACAGACATAAAAAGTTTTGGTAACTTTGTATACTTTCCTGAATATTTCGAAAAGGTTGAGAATATTGGCAAACGGAGAGTTACTATGCGAAAGCTTACTAAATGTTCTACAAAAATGGTTCTGATGAAAGTTTTGATTAGGCGATGTCAATCGGAGAAATAAGTGCTTAAACTTTGAAGTAATTGATTTCGTTTATTCGAACGGTTCTTTTTGTTTGTTTTTATTCTTTGTTGTTTTTTCATTGCTTATAGTTGGATAATGTATTTGAGATTAAAACAGATTAATTAAAATAAGAAAAACAATTCATTGTTAAAAATATATCAGGCTGTACCGTATGAAATGTCAGTTTTGGATTTGCCGATTTCCTTCAAATGCCTTGAAACTGCCTGAGGCTCCTACTCCGAGTTCTTTGGCATATTCTCTAGTGTTTTCAATTGCTTTTAGTAGTCAAATGTATTTGCCAATAAAACAGGATACGTATAATTAGAAACGATATTTTATTTTTGCGGAATCTTGGGATTCTCAGAGGCCCCCTTCGTATATTTTCCTTAATATCTCGAAATGGGTTAGGAAATCGTGGCAAGTGAAATATAACAGTTCGAAAGCTTATTGAATTCTCCACAAAAAATGTTTTGAAGAAATGTTTGATGGAATTTCGTTTATTTAAACGGATCTATTTGTGTGTTTCCCGCAGTTTTTGTTTTCACTTCTCGTTATTTTTGTACTTGCTTATAGCAGTCAAATGTATTTGTCAGTAAACAGGATACGTATAATTAGAATCAATATTTTGTTTGTTAGAATTCGAAGATGCCGTATGAATATCTAGAATACAGTACTGGTGTTGATTTGGTTCTTTAGAATTGTTCTTGGTATTCCCTATTTTCATCTGTTACCCATAGTTTTTTATTGCTAGTAGTTTTTTCTTATTGATTATAGAATATAAATCTATTTTGCTATAAAACAGGATACGTAAAATTAGTAACAATATTTCGGAGATTTCTGAGCGAAATGCCTTTAAGATTTTCTACCACCACGAACGGCGTTT
Source organism: Gonocerus acuteangulatus (assembly GCA_946811695.1). NCBI lineage: Eukaryota > Metazoa > Arthropoda > Insecta > Hemiptera > Coreidae > Gonocerus > Gonocerus acuteangulatus. The sequence continues at coordinate 91,551,658 of OX328123.1, forward strand.
TCCTCTATTTTTATCCACTAGATAGGCTTTATTTGGCATATTATTCTATATATGTTATATTTAGCAGGGGATTCTGATGAAATGTCGTGTTTTTGCTGTGGATTTTAATTACGATGTGTCTAAGATTGGGTAACATTAGCGAGTCTACATAGATAAGAAACGACGACGGAGGTTGACTTCTTGCTTTGATTTAGTCTACATATCTATATTAAGTCCTAAATCCAAAAAATAAACTTCACAACGGTTAGATACTATGAGGCAATAGGGAGTGGGGCAGTGCCCGGACAAACATAAGGTCCGCAGGATATTTACCTGCTAAGAGTTTATCCTCAAGAGCTGTAAATATACCCCAGGTATCTGCCGACACAAATACAAAGCCTAGGCGGAGAGCACCCCAAAAACACATATCCAAACATAGGTTATATACTAAATATTCATAAAGACTACTTAGTTGTAACCCGATTCATCAATTAGCAATCAATAGTTTTCAACACAGGTTATATAATAAATATTGATAAAAAGTATTTAAGTAGGAAAAAACAAGATTCATCAAGACTTGTTTTTGGTCCATTTGTATCTACTCCATAGACTTAATTAGGTATATTATTCTATATATTGACCCGTTATTTGTCCTTCTGTATCTACTTGATAGGCTTTATTCGGCATATTATTCTATATAGGCTTTATTAGGCAGGGTATTCTACTCAATCTTTCTTGTACTTCTTCTTGATCCTTCTGTACATGGGGGTATATAGAAAACAATTTCGGGTGGGGCTGGAAAAATTTCGGGGGGGGGGGGGGGGCTGCAGCCCCCTCAGCCCCCCCCCTCATATACGCCCATGCTTCTGTATCCACTAGAAAGGCTTTATTAGGCATATTTTGTATTGATTTATAGAGCTTTGCTTTAGAATGAGAGCCGGATGTGTAATTTCCGCTTCTGTGTATAAGTTAGCTACTGTCGGTCTCCCTGACGCCTTAATATCACTTTTATTCGAGATGTTCGAGAGGATTTTGACAATTTTCACGAGATATATAAAAAAAAATAACTTTATTTCTTTTCTAAGCTTATCAAATGACACTAGGGACATGAACGGAACCGCGCTAAGATGATGCAGTTCCTGCGAGTCGGACTTTTTATATATATAGATAACTCTCTATTGAGTATGTCGAACCTCGTATGTCTTCTACTGAAATGAAAGAAAATCAAGTAGAAACAAGGGAAAATAAAAATATTTCATATGTAAAGGAATATAAATAAATGGAAGCACGATGTCCTCTAAAAATAATTATACTGCCGTAAAATTATATTACGATCCTGCTTTTGTTTTAGTTTATATGGAGTTTAAGTCTTATATCGGAGAAAAACTAAAATGTGAAGGGAAAAAAAAAAAACTAAGATACAGAATGTTTACCTCTGTCTAATAGTGAGTCTCTTTGCCGTTACCCGGTTCATTGGGAATATTTCAACAGATGTTTCTTCAAACATCTGAAAAGTCTTTTCTGTGAGCACATCAATAGTCCGTAATCATAGCTTTGGTTTCGTACATTCCGTAGCGATAATACTGATCCGTGCTCTTCATGATGCTGAACTTTTCTGCTCATGTCTTATGATTCATCTTGAAAGTAATCAGATCCCGCTAGAATTTCGCTGCCTACTGTCACATGTTGAATACCCTTATACACCTTTACATAGTCCTCACTTTTTTTAAGATACTAATATCTCTTTTGTTGCAATTACTTGATCCTGGATGACTTTTATGAAACCCTCAAGTTCGGAATATAGCCGACCAGAACTCAGCCATGATATCGACAACGACGTCTTGTCCTCCGGATCAAATAACTATATGTCCCTTGCGATTCTGTCGATTGTCATATTAAAAGGCGATCAGTTGGTGTCAAACTATCTTCAATTTTAAGAGTGTACAACTCTTCCCTCATTCAATAGGTCGCCGTCCATTGATCTTGTGTAATCTCCTAGCTTTATTGCTCGTGATTGATATGATTATTATATTTTTACGAGGCCAAGGCCTCCTCTTTCTATGCCAATATTGCTTTGCTGCTGCCATTTTTGCTGTCACCTATCCAAACATTATTGGACTCTGAAATCATTTTTATTTGAATTGTGTTTTCTTAAAAAAAACGTAGGTAATTGAATTCCCTCGTACACACGTTACTACGTGTAAATATAATACCACATTATTCAAGGGCCACTCTTATTCAATGAATTTACTCTCTGAGAGAATATAACATTTTTCAGTTTGTAGCTTTTTTATTCTTTAGAATAGAGGGAGGACTGTATGTATAAATAAATGCTGGAATGAATAGACTTTCTGAGAAAATTATTTTTAAAAAACGTTTCAAGAAAATTAAAATAGACTTGAAAGAAAAACAAATAAAATCTGAAAGTTTGAGCTCTCAGGGCATTCATCGGGTCCCTCGCCATCCGTCAAGATAATTAGAGTGAAGGGCAAGGGCTTTTGTTTTATATATTTCTCCTTGGTAAAGGAAAAGGAGACAGCATAGAAGCTAATCCTCTTTAAATAATTCAGGAGGACTGGGAGATCCAAACCATTCCCGAATATGAAAATTTAACCTATCCATTGTCCCTGGAGAAACAAAGGCTCTTAAAGCTGTAGCTCAGTCTCTACCGGCCAATTATCTCAACGTTTTACTTCCCAATTTTTTTCTTTCTTTTTCCATTTTTTAAGCACTTTTATTCGCTCCATTTATCTGTAATGCCTAATTACCTTAAATTAATTATATGTAACGTCTCTTTCCTAATAGCTGCTTTTCGCTTATTGCGAATACCTACTACAATCTGGCAGTGCTCTGTTTTTGTAGGCATCGTTCATCACTCTAATTTTATTTGTATGTTTCTTTTACATATCCACATATTTGTGTGTGTGTGTTTGTGTGTATATATATATATATATATATATATATATATATATATATATATATATATATATATGTATATATATATATATATATATATATATATATAAAATCCGTCCCGTAACAGGTCCCGAGGGAGGTACTATGCAGGGATCTGATTCAGGCCCACCAGGGAGATAGTATGGTGAGTACTATACTGTGGCCGTCTGATTTACCCCTTTTCTGCTTCGACTGCTAGGGCCATTAGCACCAAGGTACTAGTTATAAATTAATTAAAGGCTGGGTTGGCCTAGGGACGGTCAGGGAGGCCCAAAAGCAACCCATGAACGAAGAAAAATCTTTAGTGCTTGCTCGGCATTTGAGCTCAGGTCCTATATATGTGTGTGTGTGTGTGTGTGTGTGTTAATGTAAATATTTCGATAGCTTCCCTATATAAGCTCTACACCTGGTCAAAGATCCATGCTTGTAGGCCGCACTGGTGCACACCTTCTTTCCTGTCTGGTCCACGTAGATCTTGCCGAAGTCACACGGAATGAGATAAACCCCTTTGTCCTGCCTACCTTTCGTAGAGCCCAGGACCCCGCCAACCTTATCAATGAGCCTGTAACAGCTGATACTCCGTTTGACAAAGAGCTACCAACCCTATCAGACACACCGCGTACGTACTGCAGAGATATCCAGCCAACGTTAGTTGGCGAGCACGTTTCGTCAATTACTTCGGCCGATCCTCATGGTTGTCTGTTGCAGAGTTGGGCAGTAGTTAACTACACTAGTATCTAACTACACAGACAACTAGTTAGGAAAAAGTTTAATAATTCTAAGCTACAGGATATAGTGCATTTAAAAAAATTAAATATCGCTGTTATTCCGCTTCCAAAGAAATATAGGTTAGATTCCTGTTTTGGAGGGCAATAAACAGACAAGGTTATTACGCCCTTCTGAATAAATTATTATATTTATTACATTAGTTTTAGTTCCAAAGAAATATAGTTATGCATTAAAAATAATACATGTATCTATAATAAATGAATATAAAAATAAAGTATTAAATAAATACTATCCCTGAATGAAATTAGTGGCATTGTCAATCACATGAGTTATTTAAATGAATTTCCCTTAACTCCCTTTCTCTCATACATACAAAGTGAATGTGAAATGTACCTAAAGGCTATTTAGACATTTTTCTCTAGCTCAGGTTTGAAATTGAAGGTATTATATGCCTCTTAGAATGAGCAAAGTTCAACAATCAACATAAACCTGTGTGTCAATGAGTAAACAACTCTTTTTCAATATTTATATACACTCTCCGACAAAATTATAGGCCACCCTATATTATGTTAGTTTTTGTCATTATTTATAGTTATATTTAAGTCAAACCAAATACACACTGTTCTAATGTCACTGACTTTTGGAAGAACATGTCTGTAATGAGTCCTGATGCTTCTTCCCTATGGATTACCTGAAATGTAAATATTTAGGCGCGACAAAAGTATAGGCCACCCACCCATTTCGTATCTAAATCTTGCTCTAGGAACAGTTTTAGTGAACGATACATTCATTAATTCAATCAGCGGGTCTAATTAAATGTGTTGAATTAATAACTAGAGGGCAAGTGATGTCTGAGAGTGAAAAACGCGGGATTAAAGTATTGCACTATAAAAATTTGATCAATCGAAAATTGCTTGAACTTTAAATAGAATTTGGCATCTCATAAGGAATTTCATTAGGCTGGGTAATGATTATGGTCAAAATAAAACCATTGGTAGGCCCACGGTCGAAGAAAAGTGAGCCATTTTACGTTGTGCTTCCACAACGTAAAACTCATTCTTGGCTCTCAACTCGTTCTTGGCTCTTCAGCCAAGACGAGAAATTTGTGAACAAGCTGGGGTCAGCTCTTCTCCTCTTTCAACAATTTGCTTCCGGACAATGTCTATACACTTTTTCGCATTCAATGTAGTGAACAAATTACTAATTCTGTCTTTCCATAGTATCCTATCACAGCCCAAACCATAATACCTCTTCCTCACATTTCACGGATACTTAAAAATATTTTTTCTTTTTGCAAATCATGAAAATAGTAATGATATCCATCAGGGCCATCCAGATTAAACTGCTTTTAGCGCGGTTCCTCCCTCCCCCATAGGGAGGAACCCCGCTTATAGGGTTGATACAATGAAACAATCCGGAAGTGCCGACTAGAAAATTTCGCGTTTCAGAACCCCTAGAGACCGAAAATAACGGTGGTTCAAATTTGTATATATATATATATATATATATATATATATATATATATATATGTATATATATATATATATATATGTATATATTTATATATATATATATATATATATATATATATATATATATATATATATATTTGTCTGTTCGCTCTCTAGATAGAAGACGAATGGTCTGAGTTTGATGAAATTTGGTACAAAAATCCGCCGTCCAATTTGAAAGGTCAAGTTCGTTAACCAGCAAAATCCGCCTACTGGAAGATGGCGTTTAGGGCGAAATTCGCGCAAAAAAAAAAATCGTAACGCTTACGTTTTTGTTAAGGAAGGGTTAGAATAAAATATTTTATTAACAGACATAAAAAGTTTTAGTAACTTTGTTTACTTTCATTAATATCTCGAAAAAGGTTGAGAATCTTGGTAAACGGAAGAATACCATTAGAAAGCTTCTTAAATGCTCTAAAAAAAAGGTTCTAATGAAAGTTTTGATTAGGCGATGTCAATCGGAGAAATAAGAGCTTAAAACTTTAAAGTAATTGATTTCGCTTATTCGAACTGTTCTTTTTGTCTGTTTTTTATTCCTTGTTATTTTTTAACTGCTTATTGTTGGATAATGTATTTGAAAATAAAACAGGTTATGAAAAAGAAGAAAAACAATTTAATGTTAGAAATATAGATTTCCAAGATTCCAAGACCTTGTCACTAGCGGGTCTGTTTCTAGTGTAGCGGACCCTTCCAGGTAAGATTGTAAATCATGACCTTTCAAGACTTTACTACTCACAGGAATGGCGTTAGTGACCTTAAGGGTTGACACGCCATCATAATAATTAATTTTAAAAAAAAGACTGGTGGAACCAAAATAATAACTGCTTCTATTTTAATCTTTCCAAATTAGACTAGGGATATGAACGGAACCGCGCTAAGATGATGCAGTCCTGCGAGACGGACTTTTTATCGCTGAAGTTAACTTTCTTCCATCTCTTTCGCCATGTGATGTGTTCCGAAGTAAACTTCTTTCTGTAGGCTTTTGAAAGAGGGGGCTTGGATTTCAGATTAAGGTGCTTTAATTGACGTGCCTTTTGCAAAAGATGTTGAACATTCCTGATGTTTTTTGGACCCCAGCTTGTTCACAAATTTCTCTTGCCTTGGCTGAAGAGTTGGATGTACGAGGTAAGATGGCTCGCTGTTCTTTGACCGTTGTTGCCATGGGCCTACCAATGCTTTTCATTTCGCCATAAACATTACCATACATTACCATTGTACCTAGCATAGCCAATTTTTTACAAAATGCCTACTTCTATTTAAATTCGAGCAATTTTCGATATGATCCATATGATTATAGTGCAATGCTTTAATCCCGCGTTTTTCACGCTCAGACATCACTTTTCCTCTAGTTATTACTTCAACACGTTTAATTAGACCCGTTGATTGAATTAATGAATGGGCCTTTCCACGTTCATTCAACCAATGAAAGTACTGTTTACAACCCGACCCTCTTAGATTTTTTTGAAATTTTGAATCCCAATAGCTCTAACAACTCCTTGAATGGTACAATTTTTTAAAAAAATTTATCTGTTTCCGTTTTTTTAGTATTAATTTTCAAAGTATTGAAAAACAGCCTTTTTTGGGCCAACTGGAAAATGTTAATTCCTTGATAGATTGAGTTCTATTTTAGCTAGAACAGTCAGCTTAGTCTCATTGTTTAGCTTATTAAATGTACTTTAATTTGATATACAACAAGACCAACTTATTACAAATTTTACATTTAAAAAAAATTTCGAAAACTTGTACGTAACGGTTTTCGAAAAACTGTACTTTTAAAATTCTGAAAAAAATATATTTGACTCTTCAGTTCATTGACTACATATGCTGTTAGTTTCATTATGGGATGGGAACGGGATCATTTTATAACATAATTTTGACTTTATAATTGTCACTGCGTGGTTGGTAAAAATATGGTGAGTGATGGATATTTGTATTGTAAATTCAGCAATAAGCATCCCTGATCAAAATTTGAATTTTTTTCAGACAGAACTAAAATTAAAGGGGAGATTTGAAAAAAAAAGAAAAAAAAAAAAAATTACTGGAACCCAGAAATTGCACCCTTTCATTCCTTTAACTAAGAAAAAAATTAAGACTCAACTTTACTCGAACTTTAATAAAAGTTGAACTGGTAACTGATTTAGACACAGATACAGTAGCCTTTAATTTTGGAAAAAAAATGTGGTAGTTTTATTGCCTCAACAAAAATGAGGAGATGGATGAAATAAAATTTAATATCCAACATGTCTCAATTATAACAAATTTTATTTTTCAAAAAATGTTTTACATAATTTTAGACTACAAATGATGCTGGTTTTATCATGGGATGGCAATGGGGGGGGGGACCATTTATAACATTTAATAAACGGTCATATCCATTTTTGTGCTATTGTGTGTAACTGTGTAATTTGTTGAGTACACATGCCAGCTACCACTGGTTGTCATATTCACAGGTAATAAAACCACCACATATTATTTCATTGAAGGCTACTGGATCAGAATCTAAATCAGTTAAAATTATGTTGTAAAATGTTCCCATAATGAAACTAACAGCATATGTAGTCAATGAACTAAAGATTGAAATATATTCAGAATTTTAAAAGTACAGTTTTTCAAAAATCGTTTTGTACAAATTTTCAAAACATTTTTTGAAAAATGAAATTTTAATAATTGAGACATGTTGGATATTAAATTGTATTTAATCCATCTCCTCATTTTGGTTGAGTACACATGTCAGCCACCACTGGTCGTCATATTCACAGGCAATAAAACCACTGCATATTTTTTCATTCAAGGCTACTGTATCTGTGTCTAAATCAGTTATCTACCAGTTCAATTTCACTTTTATTGAAATTCGAGTAAAGTTGAGTCTTAATTTTTTTCTTAGTTAAAGGAATGAAAGGGTGCAATTTCTGGGTTCCAGTATTTTTTTTTTTTCAAATATCCCCTTTAATTTTAGTTCTATCTGAAAACAATTCAAATTTTGATCAGGGATGCTTATTGCTGAATTTACAATACAAATATCCATCACTCACCATATTTTTACCAACTACGCAGTGACAATTATAAAGTCAAAATTATGGTATAAAATGATCCCGTTCCCATCCCATAATGAAACTAACAGCATATGTAGTCAATGAGCTGAAGAGTCAAATATATTTTTTTTTCAGAATTTTAAAAGTACAGATTTTTGAAAACCGTTACGTACAAGTTTTCGAAATTTTGTTTGAAATGTAAAATGTGTAATAAGTTGGTCTTGTTGTATATCAAATTAAAGTCCGTTCTAGCTAGAATAGAACTCAATCTATCAAGGAATTAACATTTTCCAGTTGACCAAAAAAAGGCGGTTTTCAATACTTTGAAAATTAATACTAAAAAAACGGAAACAGATAAAAAAAAATTTAAAAATTGTTTTTGGTTATTTTTTGTTAGAGTAACCAACCTACCAAATTTTATTAAAATCCAAGAAGGTCGGGTTGTGACCCTTGTTGATTTGACCTGGAATGACCCGAATGTAATCTCTAAAACTGTTCCTAGAGCAAGGTTTAGATACGAATGGGTGGGTGGCCTATACTTTTGTCGTGCCTAAATATTTACATTTCAGGTAATCCTTAGGGAGGAAGGATCAGGACTCATTACAGACATGCTCTTCCAAAAGTCAGTGGCATTGGAACAGTGTGTATTTGGTTTGGCTTAAATATAACAATAAATAATGACAAAAACTAACATAATATAGGGTGGCCTATAATGTTGCCGGGGAGTGAACATCTCTAATTTATAAGAAAACTAAATAACACCAATAAAGCGGCAATCTCATTCACCATTTTTTTTTTTTTTTTTTTTTTTTTTTTTTTTTTGAATCTTTGAATTTCAGTCAATGTTTATATAAACGGCATTAGCCCTATCCTGGCTAGAAAAGGGTCCACCCCCTGTAGATACGCCGTCCAAAGAATCTGAGTTATATATAAGTGGAACTTACAATTTTCATAAAAAATTAAACACATTTATTTTAGATTAGTAAATACAAAAATCAAATAAAAGATAGAACACGAAACCGATTTTTTTTTAAGACCGATCCCTGAGTCCGGATCCATAGTTTGTTGTACCTTAAGTTTTTTCTTAGAGGTAATTTGAAGGTCAAATATAGAAAAAAACGTAGGAAAATCTAAAAAATTCATTTTTAAGGCAGTGCCAATGAATCAAGCTACGAGTTCGGATTCAGGGACCTCAAAAACTTACGGATGAATTTTTTCAGATTTTTCCTACAGGTTTTTCTCTATTTTATCTTCGAATGACCTTGAATCTGATGCGATTAAGGTTAACCAACCCTTTATAGTAATCAGCGGCCCCAAACACCCCATAAGGACCATACCATAAGGACTGTTTTTTTTTTATCAAATGTTGACCTGTGTAATTGTAGTTAAAGCTCTAGAAGTACAATTACAACTATTAGTTAGTAGTTGCCGAAACACTTTTTCAAACTATAGTAGTTGTTGTTGAGAACCCTAACTACCTTGGAGTATTCGAAAAGTAGTAGTTGTGCTCCATCAACTACTAACTGCAAAAGTATTTGTAGTTCCGAATACTTTTCAACTACCGAAGTTGTAGTTTTGTAATTTGTAGTTAAACTGCTTTTTGCCCAACTCTGGTCTGTAGTAATTGGCCGCAGGAAGTGTTTGCGAAGGATGGATGGATGGGGCTTAAGGACGAAAAACATTAAAGGTTATCGTCGTCCTGTTTAAGAACGAGAATAATGCTGATAAGGCACCTGTAGCTTTGTTAACTTCACTATGACATGAGTGGTAATGTTAATTTGGCATCTAATGGTAGTCTAAGAAATTTTACATATTTTGACCAAAATAATGTTTGGCCATTACCATTTAAAAAATCATTTAGTAATGGCCTGCGCTTAGAAAACAAGATAACCTCTGTCTTTTGCTTACACGGCTTTATTTTCAATTTATTAAAGTACTGAAAACCTCTTTCAGTACTAATTACAAGTGGTTAGCCATAGCATCAACTCTATAAGCCGATAGAAGAAAGCTGTATCGTCAGGAAAATTATTCTTCAATAACGAAGGATTCTCAACAGTTTTTGATGTTATACCTTAAGGATAAAGAAAGAATAGAAAAGTAGATTTGTTCTTAACAAGATGGTATGATATTTCAGGATGGTTGAATTGTAGAGGATATTGATAGTCGACGGAAGTATACCTGACATTGGTATTCTCTCTGCTTTATTTTTTATATTCACATGTTAAAACCTTTATATTTTTCTCTTCATGTGCGTTTCTTCTTTATTGTAATTTATGTTAAAATATTTCTCAAGTATTATACCCCATCTTTAGGTATTAGTATGTATGAAAAGTCCAATTCTTCATCTTATTTTGATTTGGACATGAAATAATTTACATTTTAAAAATTAGGGCGTAGAGATCCTTTGCCGGAAGTTGATAAATCCCTTCAAGTTTAAGACCATCAGTTTTTTATGATACATGTGGGTTAACATTTTAGTCTTACCACTTTGCACTCATAGAAGAATTTTTGTAAAATGATTTTATATCTTCGTTGATCCTAACTACTTGATACCGACAATGATTATCTTTGGCATATATATATATATATATATATATATATATATATATATATATATATAGAGAGAGAGAGAGAGAGAGAAAGAAATGTATGTGTGTGTGGGTAAATCTTTTATCAAGATAGCGGGCACAAATTGCATTTTATAGCCAAGAGATTTAGTATATGCCTATTCCAAACTATTGCACGTGTTCCTTAACCAGAAAAATTACCATATTAACTGGGGAGGGGGTTAGCCTTGACACAAATTACTAGTACGCCCTTGACTATAGATGTTTTAATTTTATTGCACTAAACACGGTAGTATATTTAATCGCACCGACAGATCGATAATATATATGTATTTTTTAGGAATGATAATGATGGTGGTCATTAATCACATAATTCTTAATCCTCTCCACAAAATGTATAATCCTTTTCTTCGAGAAAGGCCTATTTGTCTACGATTAAGCATGACAACTTCCCAGCACATGGGCTGTTGTTTTGGAGCCAACTACTAGACGTGCCTGGAAATCTACCTCTTCAAAAATATCATTAAGCTGAATATCTTAAACTATAACTTGCTATTACTTATTGCGAGCCTGAATGTTATATACAACTAAAGTGGAACAAGCAAAAACGAGTGAGAAAAAAAAAATATTCAATATTTAAGGGGATATAATTTCCAACAATTCCCCGTGGTCTAGTGGCTAACGCCTTAGATTCTTATGCGGGAGATGGTGGGTTTCAGTCCCTCCGTTGCAGGAATTTTCTCATCTCACGGCTTCCTCGCTGCAGCAAAGTGTCGGCTCTAATGGCCGAGATGTCGATGAGCCGTAAAAATAATTATATTAAAAAAAATCAAGCAGTCTGCACCAAAAATAGTAGTACTGCCTTAAATATACATATTTAATATAAATATATTACGATTCTGCGTGCGATTTAGTATTCATAACCATGTTGGTTTAGTAGAATATCAGAAAAAAATAATATGTCCCAAATTTCGGGAAACTGAAATGTAGAGATCATTTTCAAGATAAAAAAATAAAATCATCATTTTTTATATTATTTTTATGCCTCATTATAATAAGCTACTTGTCTCAAACTAAAATTATTAAAAGGAGCGGATACAATACTTTCTTTAAAAAACGGTAAACATTTTCTGATAACAGAAAATTAATTAGGAAAAAATATCCCTAGAGGAAATGTATCGACTCATATGACTGAAGTTAGAATGCCCTAACAGGCTTCTTTTTTTTTCTTTCTTTTTTTTTCGAACGGCGCATCGACAAATCAGGGCCTTTAGCGCCGATGTTAGGCTTCTTGTTGTCGAGAAAATTGCTTTGGGAAGTAGGAAGAACTGGCAGACCTCATCCCATGAAACGGCACGCCTACGTAAGGGAATTTGTTCGATAAGTACCTAATTTGGAAAAACTAGCCTTCTTTAATCTTATATGCTTATAATAAAAACAAGAATTTCATCTTCAAATCCTTACTTGAGGATAGAATACATAAGCACTATCAGCACAGCCTCTTACTGTAGAATATAATACCAAATACAACCATTTGATTCAATAACGCTTTGATACAAATATTTTTGTATTGGGGATTAACGCCCTAATTTGCCTCTTTTTACGATATCTCTAGGATTACATTTGAAAAAGAAGCGCCTATACAGTAAACTTTGAAGGAATTACATCGAGGGTGTGGGGTGGCCCTTTATAGGACTGTTTTATCTAGAATACACGCTATCAAGCTATTGATCATACGTAAGAAGTGTCAGAAAATATGAATAAATTATACACCATTGAAATTGAATAAAGCTCCTCAGTTAGAAAGATAGATTAGTGAAATAGTATAATATGAACTATTTTTAACTATCAGCATGTTTTATGTGGTTTCTGAGAATAGCTTGAATTAGAAATTAGCTGATAAGGAATTGCCAAGGTTTCAGGTTAAGTGGGAAATATATTACCGACTCAATCAAGTAATCAATAGACATCTAAAGTCCGCCACGCACTAGCTTCGTGACTAAGCACATTCTCACCAAACGGTTATAATCTTACATAAAACAAAATAAACAGAGAAAACACGTCTCAAACGGTACAAGTTCATCAAACAAAGAAAATTCAAACACTGTGTGTATGGATAAATAACCAAAAAACTCTGTAGGGTAAATGACCCGATCGTTGACACTGCTCCTTAAGTTGACACTTCAAATTTAAATTTGAAAAATAACAATTAGATTCAAGAGAATTCAATAAGTTTGCATGCAAATGAAAGAACAGGTGTTGAAGAATAATGTCGACTGACCCGATCAACTATGCAACTCGGTTAATAACATCTGCAGCCATTTTAGTATGAAAAATCCTCGAGTCAACTCCTGCTGCTCTCTTTGCTTAGTGAATTTGATAAGAGATTAAGAATATTTCTTAAATTTTTTTTTTGTAATGCGTACGTTAAATTGTATTAAAGGTTTAAATTGTTATAAAAGGTTTGACTCAAGTTAAATAAATAAAACTTGAGATTATGGTAGTGTCAACATTGGGAACCCAATAAACAACCAGGGCTCCTTTGCTTGACACTAATGTTAACTTTAGGAAAACGGTTGTAAGTGATGAATACTAAAACATTTAGTTGAGATTTTCATTAGAAATTCATGTATCCTGATTTTATTAATTTCTTATGACTGGAACCTTAAGTTGACAACATGTTTTCATAATTTCGACATTCTGTTCCTAATGTTGACAGGCAACTTTTATAATAATTTTCTGTTTATTATAATAATTTTCTGCAATTTGAAATGTCACACAACTTCTTAATCAATTTGTGGTACAATGGTTATAACAGGCGGTACCTCCAAATGCTTCTCACAATAACCAACCTATGGATGTATCAGGTTTCCGAACATTTAAAGAAGCTTGGAAGCTAAAATGTCATGAATAGAGCAAGTCCTGCATTAAAAAAAAAACAGCTGAAATCGCCAAGAAAAAAGAGCGAAGGCTAGATTGAACAAAAAAGAAGAAAAATCCCTTACAAGAAATAACTTTTAAATTCTTTTCGTCGGAAAAATAACGAGAGCGTCGGAGAAACTCCATGACTGAGGAAGATGGTGACTCCTCCATTCAGCCTGAAGAAGGAAGGACATCACTAGCATGAACTGTGTAGAATCAACAGGTGTAAGTAAACCATCATCAATGAGTTACACAAAAAGTTAAAGAAGAAGAGTGATTGTTCAAAAATGACCAAGGGACGAATGATGAAAATGGCTGTAATAAGCAAGTTATAAACAAAGTTAACGTTGTTAGAGTAGGTGATTAGTGTATAGTTCAAGTTGAAGGAAAACAGCACGATTTCAATCCAATTTGGTTGTTTGTTTAAAGAAGGAAGTTGTATTATTTTCATTTTCCCTCACTGTCATCCTTAGGAACAGAAACGTCAAACTTAGGCACCGACCTACTGCAGACGTGTCAACATTAGGACCAGAGTAAGGCAGCATTTAATGATTTATTTTACTTGAAATACTTAATGTATCTAAAATTGGTTTATGTGAATTTCATAGAGAATGAGCTGACGAATAATTTGATATATTCAAAGTTTATTATTTTCAAAAACTCAGCGAAGAATTATTTTAAGTAAAATAACCCTTCCTTAAAGTGTCAACTATTGGGTCACTTACCCTATTTCACGGCAGATTTATCATATGAATATATTTTCTGCCATCTAGAGGATCCATTGAAAGCATCTATCACCTCATACTCGAGAGACATTACCACCCTCCCCTCTTCCCACCAAAATTTTGCTATTATAAGAATATTACTTTTTCTTTTATAGAATTATTGTTTGACATGTATCACTATAGTAGAATGGTTTTTTTTCATATAAATAAATATTTATAAATATAATTAAATTAAATAAGTAAATAAATGTTTTCGTTATTTAAATATAAATATTATGCAAACTCGTGTCTAAGGGGACATTCACATTGGACCCGATCCAATCCGATCCGATAGCCACTCACTGTCGAAAGAAAAACAAACACACGCATCTGAATGCAGGTGCCTACATTGGTCCCGATCTGATGGCCACCGATTCTTGGCCGCTCAAACTTGTTTGTTTCTAGACCGATTTCGGACTGCCGAAGCAACCGACGAAGCAAAAAGTTCTACAGCCTCTACATCTTAACCTATTTCAATGCCTTTTTTTTTTTTTAATGAAAGCTAATCAAATTTAGAACAACTTTGTCAATTCCGATTTTTGTTTTTTGTATCTCTTGTTTATTTAATTACGTGGAAAGATGTTTAGAACCATCCAATGCTTATAACCTTCCAATGTTTATAACCTTCCAATGCTTATAACCTTCTAGCTATCTTTCTTATAAATAATTTTAAAATATGAATAGTACTTATACTTCTCTTGCATCCAATATTGAACCTAATCGAAGATTTCTATGCTTATTAGGTAGTATTTCCTTAATTAATCACTTATTTCACATCGAGGTCATTGCTGACGAGCTGTGACTAAATGGGATCAGATCGGGTCGGGACCAATGTAGGCATTCACGTCGGCCGTTGTCGGTCAAAAGATGTCGGATCGGGAGAAATACGGGTCCAATGTAGGTGCAGACTAAAGCACCATTTTTGAACGATATTGGTCATATCGGTAACATACTTATTTCTATTTGAAAGGAACTAAATAGATTACTTATTGACGTGTAAATCATAATCTTATATATATATATATATATATATATATATATATATATATATATATATATATATATATATATGAATATTAAGCTTTTAAATAATTTAATTAAAATTATTAGCACCTATAATTTAATTAAAATAAAATTAAGCTCATTAAACGTTATATCACAAATATTCCAATAGAAGGAGTAACATGTAAAAAAATTCTTTCCTGAATGAGAATCATATCGTCCCTACGATTCAGTAGGAATCATATTCAGTTGAAATCACACTCAGTTAGAATGTGCCTAACGGTTTTAGGGACTCCACAACTCTCACAGGCCATAGGCCTGTTCCTCTCTGCACAGTGCCTGTGACTGATCCGTGTATGCCCTAAGCGCAGTCAAGAGAGCGCCACCTCTTCTCTTCTGTGTTCCATGAAGGAAGTCTAATTCACGGTCTAACTTCTCTTTTAATTTTTTACTATTTTGCAAGTACCAATCATTTTGCCAGGTATTCCTCATTATTGAATTTATCTACGCTTTAACTGTTACCTAACATATGTGTGCGTATATATATATATATATATATATATATATACATATATATATATACATATATATATATATATATACATATATATATATATATATATATATATATATAGGGTGTCCCAAATAAGACGGCTCAAACTAATTTTGCGGCCAAACGGTTGGTCTGAGAAAAAAATGTCAGAGGTAAAAGTTATAGGGCTTGACTTAAGCTATCTAAATATGTCAACCATTTAACATGTTGACTGCGCATGTGCGCTCGGCGCTAGATGAAATGTTGGGGTTAGCAGAGGACCCCTATTATTATGCACTTCATTTTGAAGGGAATTAAAAAAAAAAACCTTGGCCGCAAACCGCACTTCGATATCTTTAAAATCAAATGAGTTTCGTGCGATTCAAATTTCATTGTTTTAAATTAAAACGATTTTTTGTAGGCACTCACAGAGGTCGGTTATGAATGTGTGATGCATGACTTTGAGGTAATTTTTCCTCAACTTTCCGAAAAAAATATGGCCGATCCTCTAAAAGAATTATTCTTCCTAATAACTTCAATAAAATTGAAAATAACGCATCTTTTTAAGTGATAACCCTATTTCATTGATAGATTAAATGAAAAATTTTAAAGAAAGAATATAAATCGTTTTAATTTAAAATAATAAAATTTGAATCGCACGAAACTCATTTGATTTTAAAGATATCGAAGTGCGGTTTGCGGCAAAGGTTTTGTTTTTTAATTCCCTTTAAAATGATGTGCATAATAATAGGGGTCATCTGCAAACCTCAACATTTCATCTAGCGCCGAGCGCACATGCGCAGTCAACATGTTAAATGGTTGACATATTTAGAAAGCTTAGGTCAAGCCCTACAACTTTTACCTCTGACATTTTTTTTCTCAGACCAACCGTTTGGCCGCAAAATAAGTTGGCGAGAGGCTGGATGAAAATTTGAAATAATTCTTCGAATATTATCAACTTTCTCCGGTTTGCTTTCTTTAATATATATATATATATATATATATATATATATATATATATACATATTATATATATAGACGAAATGTGGAGACAGCCCTAGCCTCGGTGTGAGGTTTGGTTTGTGAAGCGACGAGTGGAGCATGAAAGGAACAAATGGTTAGGATAAAGGGCTTACGAACATCACTGGAGATTTAGCCCCTCTCTCCGGTGTTTATTACCCAGACTCTGGTTATGGGAGAAGATATTTACGAGCTTTGTAATCGGGCATAGAAATAATATAGGACTCCGGCATCTGACGTGAACTCTCAAGTTTACTTTAGATTTTATGACTTCTGTGTTTAACTGGAATCAACTCCAGTGAAAATAATATTATAATTGATGTGTAAGGACTAGGGATAGTAATATCTGCCTTAGTTTTACAACACTTTATTACTTTTTTATAACTTAATACAGTAGACACTCCTTAAGCCGGCGACGTTGGGACCGGGGTACCGTCGGATTAGAGAAAACGCCGAATTAGAGAAAACGCCGGATTACAGAATTCAGTTTGAGAGGTCATCGACAGCACTCTTCCTACCCTGACATAACCCAGCCTGGTCACTCCACTGGTATCGAAACTCATTTACTAATAACTTGTCTCTCCGAACAGTTATGATATGGCTAGTTTTCAGATCCTTGAGGGTTTTCCTTACTAATAGCAAAGTTATGATATGGCTAGTTTTCAGATCCTTGAGGGTTTTCCTTACTAATAGCAACTTATTTCTCTCTTGTCGCTGCCTCAGTGTTAGATCCTGTTGAATGCTAATGCCGCTGCCTTTCAAAAACTTAGCATTTTTCAAAATTTTAGATGCCATGTGTTACGATAAGATCGGTTCGGATCGCCAAATATGCCCTGCATTCTGTGTGGGATCGATTTATTAGGAAGCATGAAGTCCCAATCTCCGCAAAGTTCCATTCGATGCAGTGACGCGAGCCTCTCTTTGTTATGGCGCTCAAGTTTGGGGATGGAAGGAGTTTGGAGCCGTTGAGGCTGTTCAGAAATCTTTGGTAAAGCGGCTCTTCGGGTTGCCAACATACACCCCCAACTACGCCATATACCTGGAGACTGGTAGGCAATCTATTTTCCTAAAGATTCATCTCGAGTACATCCAACGACTGCTGATATTACCGAGACATAGGCTGCCTGGTAGATTGTTAGACGAGATTATAGGGAAAAAAGGCTGGTTGTTCAGGGAGTGGGAGAAGCTTTTCGCCAGAGCTGGGGAGAGCATGGACAGCTGGACGAGCGGTGACCCTGCATTGATGAAAGAAGTAAGTTCCAGGATACTGCTGTCACTCGCTAATCTCGAGCAGAGACGATGGGCTGAACTGTCTCAATCGTCACAATATCATCTTCTTTATTAAAAGCTGAATCACACCGATGTAGCCGTTTCCTACATGTCGGATGACAGGTCCCTCTACGCAATCCGCTTGATCATGAAAGCTAGAACAGAGATGCTGCATCTGAACAGTAGGCCATGGCGAACAGACGGACGTGCTCACTGCTCTATGTGCAATCTTCAAGAGGAAGAAGACACTCTGCACTTCATTGCTAGATGTCCTGTAATGAAGGAGTTCAGAAGATTACATTACAGCAAGGATCTCCTCACGCCTAGGCGGAAGGAACTGGGACACACTTTATAAATATTTAAATAATGCGGTCAAATACAGGCAATTTCTTATTAGTCAGTTTAATTATTAATTTAAAGTTTTATAATTTTGTCTCCACGTATTAGTGCTCTTTTCGCTATTTAATCATTTTTTTTTATAAATTTGTTTTGCTTATTGTTATTTTCTTTTCTCTGTTTGAATATTTTTTTTTTGTAAGTTTTTGTTAAAAAGGAGTATATAAGTTTTTATTTTATTTATTTTTTTATTTTTAATGTTTAATTAATTAATGTTTACATGCACTCAGGCTGATGGACACTGTCCAAGCCAATGTAAATTGTTTAGTTATTATTTTGTTAAATATTTGTGTAAAGGTATAAAATAAAATTTAATTTCATTCATTCATTCATTCTATTCAGTTAGAAGCTGTCACTTTGTGTATTTGAGAAACCTTATTATTTTAGGATATAAAAATATTTACCATTTTTAATATTGCATATTTAAGCATATTTTAGGTACCGAATTATAAAATAAATTCAAAATAATGCGATGTCTGGCTTCGTGTTAAAAAAGTCAACCCTGTTATGGCAAATGAATTCATAAATGTCTTATCTGTATGTTTAAAACAAAATTATTTTAAATTTCAAGGCAAATACTTTTCTTTTCGCACGGAATTAATTATGGGCTCTGCTTTTAGCCCACTTGCGGCTGATATATTCATGGACTATATAGAGGGGAGATTCATAATGTCGCAGAGAAACCCTTTCTTGAAATACATCGACTTCTATGGAAGATACGTTGATGACATATTGATATCTTTCTCCGGGAATCAACAAGAATTAAACGCCCTACACTCCTACGTCAATGGCTGCCACAATTCTCTCAAGTTTGCTCTTGAAGTTGAAAACGAGGGAGTCATAAGATTCCTTGATCTCGAA
Organism: Gonocerus acuteangulatus; assembly: GCA_946811695.1. Taxonomy (NCBI): domain Eukaryota; kingdom Metazoa; phylum Arthropoda; class Insecta; order Hemiptera; family Coreidae; genus Gonocerus; species Gonocerus acuteangulatus. Next base: position 91,571,197 of record OX328123.1, read on the forward strand.
ATAAAGAGAGAAAACAATACGCATTCTTTCAAGATCTTTAGGAAGCCAAGTGCTACAGACATTTTAATTCCGAACGACTCTCACCACCACCCACAATACAAGATGTTAGGAATCGTATTTATGATTGATCGCCTAATAAACACCCCATTGTCTCCCAATAATTTTGAAAATGAACTCTCTTGTATCAAAAACATAGCAAAAAGCAATGGATACCAGGAGTCACTAGTTAATAAACTAATGGAAAGACGGCACAAGAGAAAAATAGACCTAGAAGTATCAGGAGAAAGCACCGCCCGGATAAGCGACGTCTACCCTGTTAGCTTACCTTACCTAGGTGAAATATCTGAAAAGGTAGGAGCTAAATTAAAAAAACTGGGAGTAAAAGCTGCTTACCGAAGTAGGGGCTCTCTTGCGAGTAAGCTCTCGAAAACTAAGGACATGGTCGATCCTCTTGACAGATCAGGAGTGTATCGAGTATCTTGTGTAACATGCGGTTCATCATACGTGGGTCAGAGTGGGAGAAAAATCAGAAAGAGACTCAAAGAACATTTCACCAGGCAGGACTTCATATTTAAGAAGCATGTGATTCAGGAGGAGCATGACGCTAACGCCCTTGACTTTCAACTCCTCCATAGATTGAACAAGGGCGGAAAAATGGACATGTTGGAGAATATCGAAATCAAAGCGGATGTGGTGCATTCCCAAAGAAATATTAATGTCAAGGGAGACGGTGATGTGCTCAGGAATGTCCCAGCAGCCTGCATACAGAGCATATGCAAGTTAAGCCAGTCTGCTGCGAGAGCCTCGCGTGTACACAGACACAATCTATAGGTCCGTACTCTCTCTCTCACATACTTTTTTTATTTTTTATTTTCAACATTAATATTTCCTTCTTCCTGTTTTGCTTTCTTTTTATCTGTTTTTTTTAATGCTTATTCCTGTAATTATTTTTTATTTATTCTTTGACTCTAAATGTTGCAATTTAATTTTGTTTTAATTTATTTCGTTTTTAAGAATTATAACTTTTACGGTTTTTATGCTAACGACTAAGAAATTTTTTAAAATGTACTCACAAATTTTGATTTTAGTTGTAGATTTACTTTTATATTTGTTATGTTGATGTCAACAGGCACTGATGATGAGATTGAATCTCGAAAGCGCTATGTGAAATTATAAAAAAAAAAAAAATTCTAAATAGTGAAGATCGGCCTAATTATTCACCCACATGATGATGAACCTTCACCAACCAGCTCCCAACACCTGTGAAATTCAAAATACGTAAATCCTTGCTTGTGTATTATTTACAAGTGCATATGCATGTAAAAGTTTCAAGGAATAAAAATATCTAGACAGTTAAACTAAATAAAAAATATTTAACTACTAACTAAATCACATATGTATGCATATATTACAACATCAAAAACGCATGGAAATTCAGGCGTTCCAAACTCAGGAACCTTAGTAGAAACATTTATTTTCTCAGTAGAAACACTGCCTCTAATTTATTTTCTTAGAGTTCCTTCCTCTAAAACGAAACATGTATTCCTTCTCTGACATCCATTTAATGAAATCCCACGAAAGAAATGATTGGCTAGCTTTGAAGGGAATGTTTTCTAGGAACCCTCGAGCCGGACTAGCTCCGGCGAGTTCCGAGATCCGCCACTTATTTGTCTCGGAGACCGCCGGATTAGAGAGTGCGATGGAAAAAGTTTTGGTAACTTTGTATACTTTCCTTAATATCTCGAAAAAGGTTGAGAATCTTGGTAAACGGAAGAATACCATTAGAAAGCTTACTAAATGCTCTACAAAAAAGGTTCTGATGAAAGTTTTGATTAGGCGATGTAAATCGGAGAAATAAGTGCGTAAATCTTTAAAGTAATTGATTTCGCTTATTCGAACTGTTCTTTTTGTCTGTTTTTATTCCTTGTTATTTTTTAATTGCTTATAGTTGGATAATCTATTTGATAATAAATCAGGTTAAGAAAAATAAGAAAAACAATTTAATGTTAGAGAGATTGTAAATAGCTACTTTAAGAGTAAATGTAACTTGTTTTAAAAGTTCAAGACAATAGGTTTTGGCCAATGGGCCTTTTTCCCTATCGGTCTTTCAATACATGTAATTAAGAAAAAAATAATTATAAAAAATACTGGATGTATTGTGTAATTTTCGAATAAAGATATATATATATATATATATATATATATATATATATATATAATATTAGAGATATGGATTTCCAAAATATAGCTTTTCAACAGCCTAGCGGGGTCCTTCCTAGGGAGGGTTGGCCGACCCATCCAGGTAAGATCGTAAATGAAGACCTTTCTAGAAATGTGGACCCAAAATAATAACAGTTTCTATTTTATTCATTCTAATTGAGTCTAGGGATAAGAACGGAACTGCGCTAAGTTGCTGCAGTTCCTGCGAGTCGGACTTTTAATTTTCTCGCTGGGTTGGTTCTATGTTCATGTGCAAGTTTGTTTGCCTGAGTCAATAGTGAAGTTGATGTTTTCTTGTGTATTCTAAAAGAAATCATTAAAACGTTTTGCTCTTCTTCTGTTATTGTTATAATTCAATCAAAATTTTATACTTCTGCTTCTTTCTGATTGAACTTTTTAATTATTTTATATATTTATTTATTTTTGAAATTTCAATAATACTGAAGTATTTTTGTCAATATTAACATTGATTAAATAGCAGAAGTCATTAAGACCACCGAAAAGCAAAACCTTTATAACAATTTAATTCATTACTTAATTGAAGACAAGGATTTAATGTCTGAATTAATATTGCTGCTTTAGATAATTTTGTTTATAAGTTTTATTTGTTAATGATTTAAGCCCAATTTTAATATATTTTATTTGATTGATTACTGTCTAAAAGTTTTATTTTTCGGGTGATCGTTGAAAAGCTTTTATCAAGAAGCAATTAATCTTCGTTAATTATTTCGAATCAGCTTGGCGGATATATTTATATCGCAACTGCTTTCTCTGTGCCCCTTTGAAATCATAACATTTCGATATATACATATTGATACAAAGAAAGCTCAATTTCCCGCTTCGATTATGTATATTTTACGGAGGTTAGTAAAGGGCTGATTCTATTTTGGAAAATAAATATATTGAAAATTGAAGGGTTAGCTGCAAACAGGAGGTAACTCCTCTATTCCAATTAAAAAAAAAAATTAAAATTTTGAGTTTTGTAAAAAAAAAATCAATATCAGAGGAAATATAATTGCCAACCATTCAAGCATTGTGCTCCTAAAATAATAGTACTCCTATTAATTATATATTATGTACCGTCGATACAAGAGCAACTTATCGAATGTGAAAAAACGCATTTTTAGCGCGGTTCCTCCCTCCCCCATAGGGAGGAATCCCGCTTATAATCTCATGAAACAATCCGGAAGTGTCGACTAGAATATTTTGCGTTTCAGAACCCCTAGAGACCGAAAATAACGGTGGTTAAAACTTGTATATATATATATATATATATATATATATATATATATATATATATATATATAGAAACACCCCGATTATGGCCATAATGTGGGGCCATAATCGGGGTGTTTCTACGTGTTCAGGAATTGACGTTATATGCAAAAAGGTTTACATTTTATTTTTATTTTGAGATCCATTTTTCGCAGGTTCCTTTTGAGATAATACAATAGTCATTTATATGGTTAGAAAAATGAGTCTTTCTTCTTTTGAAAGCTTTCAATGACGTAAAAATTGGATTATCTCAAGGGGAGATATTGAATTCCAAAACGTCACATTACTTTTTCGCTTACAAATATTTAGCCTCTTCCAGACTGGGAAAAATCATTATTTTTTGTTTTCAATGGTATTCACTATATTAGGGTTTCATGGGGTGCTGATTTTAAATCTGCTATTATTTTTTGTTTACAAAAATGTATAATACTAGTTTACTTGAAAACGTAACCATATTTTTGAATATATTTGATGAAATATAAATTATTGTTTAACGATTATATTTTTCTTTTAATCTACTCTATAAAACAAATGATTTAGTGAAAGAATCATGTCGATATCATTTTCTAAACGCGTTATAAAAAATAAAGCACTTTCAAGCTATTTTATTTTATATCTCGGCTTCTAAGGCGCATTGGACGGAACGCTCGGACACGTGTCGACTATTTTTCGATGTAGAATCACCAGAAAAAATTTGGTCCAAATCGGTGACCCCATCGCTGTATACTCCCCTTGTTAGAATCACGGGATTCAGTTGAAACATTATCTGCATGTTTTACTTTCATTAAAACTAATATGTTGAAATTTTTGTTACGTTTGGAGTTAAGGAAGGGTTAGAATAAAATATTTTATGAACAGACATGAAAAGTTTTGGGAACTTTTATTAATGTCTCGAACACGGTTGGGAAATCGTGGTAAGTGGATAGAAACTATTTGAAAGCTAACTAAATTCTCTACAAAAAAGATTCTATAACTATTTTTGATTAGTGTAGATGGAGATAGAAACGTCCCAATATAGATTTCTTTTTTGAAAGTCTGACGTTTTTCTCCTAGCCGAATCCCAACTATACCTGTCTTCGTATTTTTGATTAGGTTATGTCAATCGGAGAAATAAGTGCTTAAAACTTCAAATACGTCTGTTTTGTTCTTATGAATGGGTTTTTGTCGTTTTTTTTTTTTTTTTTTTTTTTTTTTTATAATTTTTGTCTCTTTCCCTGGGTTTTTATTGCTTTTTATTTTTGTAATTTCTTATGTTGTATTTGTCAGGAAAATGTATTTGTGTGTAAAACAGGACAGGAAAAATGAGACCAATTTTCTGTTGCTAGAAATAATGAAAATTTTGGGAACTTCGTATACTTTCATTAATATCTCGAAAACGGTTGAAAATCTTGTGAAGCGAAAGGTTACCATTCGAAAGCTTACTAAATGGTCTACATAAAAGGTTCTAAAGAAATTTTTGAATAAGCGATGTCAATCGGAGAAATAAGTGCTTAAACTTTGAAGTAATTGATTTCGTTTATTCGAACGGTTCTTTTTGTCTGTTTTCATTCCTGTTTTTTCATTGCTTATAGTTGGATAATACATTTGACAATTAAAAGGATTAATTAAAATAAGAAAAACAATTCATTTTTAGAAATATATCAGGCTGTACCGTATGAAATGTCAGTTTTGGATTTGCCGATTTCCTTTAAATGTCTTGAAACTGTCGAGGCTCCTAATCCGAGTTCTTTGGCATATTCCCTATTGTTTGCAATTGCTTATAGTAGTCAAATGTATTTGCCAATAAAACAGGATACGTATAATTAGAATATTTTATTTTTGCGGAATCTTGGGATTCTCAGATCCCGTATGAATATCTATTAGGCCCCCTTCGTATTTTTTCCTTAATATCTCGAAAAGGGTTAGGAAATCGTGGCAAGTGAAATGTAACAGTTCGAAAGCTTACTAAATTCTCTACAAAAAATGTTTTGAAGAAATGTATGATCGGGTCGTCAAATTAGGAGAAATAAGTGCTTAAAACTTAGTTAGTTAGTTTCGTTTATTTAAACGGATCTATTTGTGTGTTTCCCGCAGTTTTTTTTTTTTCACTGCTCGTTATTTTTGTAATTTCTTATAGCAGTCAAATGTATTTGTCAGTAAAAAGGATACGTATAATTAGAAGCAATATTTTGTTTGTTAGAATTCGAAGATGCTTTATGAATATCTAGATTACAGTACTGGTGTTGATTTCGTTCTTTAGAATTGTTCTTGGTATTCGCTATTTTCATCTGTTACCCATAGTTTTTTATTGCTAGTAGTTTTTTCTTATTGATTATAGAATATAAATCTATTTGGTTATAAAACAGGATACGTAAAATTAGTAAGAATATTTCGGAGATTTCTGAGCGAAGCGCCTTGTAAGATTGTCTACCACCACGAACGGCGTTTTTCCTCTATTTTTATCCACTAGATAGGCTTTATTTGGCATATTATTCTATATATGTTTTATTTAGCAGGGGATTCTGATGAAATGTCGTGTTTTTGCTGTGGATTTTAATTACGATGTGTCTAAGATTGGGTAACATTAGCGAGTCTACATAGTTAAGAACCGACGACGGAGGTTGACTTCTTGCTTTGATTTAGTCTACATATCTATATTAAGTCCTAAATCCAAAAAATAAACTTCACAACGGTTAGATACTATGAGGGAATAGGGAGTGGGGTCAGTGTCCGGACAAACATAAGGTCCGCAGGATATTTACCTGCTAAGAGTTAATCCTCAAGAGCTGTAAATATACCCCAGGTATCTGCCGACACAAATACAAAGCCTAGGCGGAGAGCACCCCAAAACACATATCCAAACGTAGGTTATAAATTTGAAAGGTCAAGTTCGTTAACCAGCAGAATCCGCCCAATGGAAGATGGCGTATGGGGCGAAATTCGCGCAAAAAAAATCGTACGCTTACGTTTTTGACTTCATAAGCTTGTAAGTACTCGTTTTATAGGCTTCTTGGGTTAGGAAAACGAATGAAACCATTTTCAAGGCGATAGCTTTAACCGTTTTCGAGAAAATTGGAAAAATAGTTTTCGAATACCGTTTTTGGTGTGGGTACTTAGAATCATGGGATTCAGTTGAAACATTTTCTGCATGTTCTACTTTCATTAAAACTAATATGTTGAAATTTTTGTTACGTTTGGAGTTTAGGAAGGGTTAGAAGAAAATATTTTATTAACAGGCATAAAAAGTTTTGGTAACTTTGTATACTTTCCTTAATATTTCGAAAAGGTTGAGAATATTGGCAAACTGAGAGTTACTATGCGAAAGCTTACTAAATGTTCTACAAAAATGGTTCTGATGAAAGTTTTGATTAGGCGATGTCAATCGGAGAAATAAGTGCTTAAACTTTGAAGTAATTGATTTCGTTTATTCGAACGGTTCTTTTTGTTTGTTTTTATTCTTTGTTGTTTTTTCATTGCTTATGGTTGGATAATGTATTTGAGATTAAAACAGATTAATTAAAATAAGAAAAACAATTCATTGTTAAAAATATATCAGGCTGTACCGTATGAAATGTCAGTTTTGGATTTTCCGATTTCCTTCAAATGTCTTGAAACTGTCTGAGGCTCCTACTCCGAGTTCTTTGGCATATTCCCTAGTGTTTTCAATTGCTTATAGTAGTCAAATGTATTTGCAATAAAACAGGATACGTATAATTAGAAACGATATTTTATTTTTGCGGAATCTTGGGATTCTCAGAGGCCCCCTTCGTATATTTTCCTTAATATCTCGAAATGGGTTAGGAAATCGTGGCAAGTGAAATATAACAGTTCGAAAGCTTATTGAATTCTCCACAAAAAATGTTTTGAAGAAATGTTTGATGGAATTTCGTTTATTTAAACGGATCTATTTGTGTGTTTCCCGCAGTTTTTGTTTTCACTTCTCGTTATTTTTGTACTTGCTTATAGCAGTCAAATGTATTTGTCAGTAAACAGGATACGTATAATTAGAATCAATATTTTGTTTGTTAGAATTCGAAGATGCCGTTTGAATATCTAGATTACAGTACTGGTGTTGATTTGGTTCTTTAGAATTGTTCTTGGTATTCCCTATTTTCATCTGTTACCCATAGTTTTTTATTGCTAGTAGTTTTTTCTTATTGATTATAGAATATAAATCTATTTGGCTATAAAACAGGATACGTAAAATTAGTAACAATATTTCGGAGATTTCTGAGCGAAATGCCTTTAAGATTTTCTACCACCACGAACGGCGTTTTCCTCTATTTTTATCCACTAGATAGGCTTTATTTGGCATATTATTCTATATATGTTTTATTTAGCAGGGGATTCTGATGAAATGTCGTGTTTTTGCTGTGGATTTTAATTACGATGTATCTAAGATTGGGTAACATTAGCGAGTCTACATAGTTAAGAACCGACGACGGAGGTAGACTTCTTGCTATGATTTAGTCTACATATGTATATTAAGTCCTAAATCCAAAAAATAAACTTCACAACGGTTAGATACTATGAGCGAATAGAGTCCGTTCAGTGCCCGTAGAAACAGAAGGTCCGCAGGAAATTTACCTGCTTGGAGTTAATCCTCAAGAGTTTTAAATATGCCCCAGGTATCTGCCGACACAAATACAAAGCCTAGCTACGGTACAGAGAGCAACTTAATGATATCATTCACCAAAATTTCTTAAACTATACTAGATTCTGAAATAACACACTTCCAAACATAGGTTATATACTAAATATTCATAAAGATTACTTAGTTGTAACCCGATTCATCAATTAGCAATCAATAGTTTTCAACACAGGTTATATACTAAATATTGATAAAAAGTATTTAATTAGAAAAAAAACAAGATTCCTCAAGACTTGTTTTTGGTCCATTTGTATCTACTCCTTAGACTTAATTAGGTATATATTTCTATATCTTGACGTTTTATTCGTCAAGGCTTTATTCGGAATTTTATTCTATGTAGGCTATATTAGGCAGGGTATTCTACTCGATCTTTCTCTTACTTCTTTTTGATCCTTTTGTGCCCACTAGAAAGGCTTTATTAGGCATATTTTGTATTGATTTATGGAGCTTTGCTTTAGAAAGAGAGCCGGATTGTGTAATTTCCGCTTCTGTGTATAAGTTAACTACCGTCGGTGTCCCTGACGCCTCAATATCACTTTCATTCGAGATGTTTGAGAGGATTTCGACAATTTTCACGAGATATATATAAAAAAAAAGAGTTTATTTCTTTTCTAAGCTTTTCAAATGACACTAGGGATATGAACGGAACCGCGCTAAGGTGATGCAGTTCATGCGAGTCGGGCTTTTTTATTTTCAATCTTTACTGATTGCTGTTGGACTTAAACTCTCGAATCTAAGATAACCATGGGAGTATATAGAAAATATTTGGGGGGGGGGGGCTGAGACCATTTCTGGGGTATGGAATACCTACAATTTAGAACTTGGAATAGTTTTAACCAACTAAAACGCTATTACACTAAAAATAAAATATTTTTTATGAACTAAGTGATCTTATTTAATTTATTTTTAAGGGTTTATGACACACTTTTACCGATGAAATCAACATTTCGGGGGGAAGGGGGGGGGGCTGCAGCCCCCTCAGGTCCTCCCCCCTATATGCGCCCATGAAGTTTTCTCAGTGATAGGGGAGAGGAGCTACTGTCAAAAGGTCGAATCTGCCGACTATTTTAGTGTACAAAAGCAAAGTAATGAATGAAAGTTTATTCTTTTAAAGTGAAAGTGGTGATTTTCACATTCGATACTTTCCATTTGTATCGACGATATTACGATTCTCCTTGCGTTTTAGTAGTCATAACCATGTAGTTATAGTAGAATATCAGAAAAAATAATAGGTCCCAAATTTCGGAAACTGAGACGTAGAGATCGTTTTGAAGAAAAAATAAATTCTAAAATCATCTCGAAAGGGAGGAGAAATCATTATTTTTTATATTTGTATACCTCATTATAATAAGCTACTTATCTCAAACTAAAATGATTAAAAGGAGCGGATACTTTCGTTAAAAAACGGCAATTCTATTCTGATAATAGAAAATTAATTCGGAAAAAAGATCTTTTGAGGAACCATATCGTCTGATATGACTTAAGTTAGAATGTCCTATGGGGCTTCTTTAGTGTCGCGAAAATTGCTTTGATGATTTCAATAGTTGAAATTTTAATTTTTGCAAAAATATTTGTTGCTTACTTATAGTTATGATGTTAAAATTAGTAAGGACCTAAGCCATCGGCCATAGCAACGTTGAATGCACCGGTTCCCGGTGACCAGTACCTGAATGGGTGACCGGCTCATTAAAGTGATAGACAGTTATGGGGTCGGTGAGAAAGTCCGAGAGGTGCCTGTTATATTTGTTTTACCGGCGCGTCTCCCTAATGTTTCTCATAATCCTTTGCTCAACCTGATTATATGTAATAAGAAAGGAATCATAAAGAATGCTTCTAACAATTGAGTGTACAGCTGAGCATTATCGATATAAATGCTTTATAATTTACGTGATAGCCTGAAAGCTGCTGAATGATCTCGCAGGATTTGTGGATTTTATGTACATGCTGCCATAAAAGAGCGTGTAGTGCAAAAAATGGTTTGTGTGATTCCGCGAAGGAAATTTTCAATGTGATGGAATCAGAGGGGAGTGGATACTCTTCGACAGTGGCTTCCGAAAGAAATATGGCTTTGGTAGACACAAACCTAGATTTAAGAGACGAGGTTAGTAGAAAGAGTGGAGGATAGTGGAAGTGCATCAAATAAACTCGGCGCAGCCTGAAGCAGCGCTTATATGCGTACTATGTGTTTCTTGAACAAAAAACCTTCCATTTTGGAAAACAGTGATTTCTTTGGATGAAAAATACATCACTTACAATAACTTAAAGCACAGTATATGGAACCTAAAGATAGTTTCCCCCAAGTTATCCCCAGGAAGGACTACCCGAAAAAGGTTATGTTATATTCATGGACGGATTGGTAGACGGTTGTCTACCAGGCTTATATCATGAGAATAGAACCATTAATTCCATTGAATATTGTGAGAAATTCGGCCAGTTAAGAAACAACATCACTCAGTAATTCCCGGAACTTGTTCACAACGGCGCGGAACACCTTCTTAATAATTACTACTTCATTAACTGTGTGGACGAGGCTAACTATTCTAGTGGTTTCAACTAATTGTTTACTGGCGTAAACCATAAGTTAAAAGTATTGGCATTTATTTTGTCTGTACAGAACTGTAAAGTATGACAAATACTGACTTATTCATAAAATCATTTTATAATTTTTTACGCCTCTAATAAGGGTTTTCAAATTTCCCTTCTTTTTTTATGAACGCGTCGATCTCCTCGACATTATAAAATTATAGTGGTAATATTCCATTGCTAACCAATCTGTTACAAAATTCCGTTGAAGTGGTTGAAGAGCTTCAATACTGCCTGTATAATTAGATATATTATTACTTAGCCTAATGGATGGAGGATGGAGTTTTGTGAGCGAGATCTGCTTTCTAGCTTAATGAGTTTCGGGAATATCCGGAATTGAATCAAGGCTGTTGTGGAGAGGCAGCGTTTCACATTTGGATTCAGGACACAGGAAGACAGCTATTCTGCTTTCGTTCAAACCTGTTGCTTCTCCTACAGATCCCATTCCATTCTCTGTAATATTTGGCTCCATTGCAGTGCCATCGGCCAGGATTTAATAAGTGCAGTATTGTTGGCTGTCATTTTCAACCGAAAAACAATTAAAGATTTTCTTTAGAGGAATAGAATGCCATATTCTTTCGGGTTTTAATATAAATTTGAATTTAGTTTCAACTGTGTTATTATTTATTTAAATTTTAACGTCCATTTATTATCGATAGCGAATTTTAGGACGGGTTATGTATAGATTATCATCCTTTTCTAGCAAGAATAGGGCTGATGACTTTTTTTTCGAAGGAAGAAGTGGGCTTCAAACTCACGACTTTAGGCACGGAGTGCGTATGCCTTAGCACTCACGGCCACCGGGCCTCCTAATGTATTATTATTAAGTGATTTTACGTTTTTTAAAATACGATGTAGGCAGTTAAAAAGGATGCAATGTGTCTTTCGTGGGCCTATTTTCTCTCCGAGTATACGAATTTGTGAAATTATTGCTTTTTGATAGATTTGAGAGGAAAATAATTGTTAAGGAATGAATTAGACCGTTTACACTTATGTAGAGGCCAATGTTTAGAGAAACATTATTATTTCAGACAACAATAACTGCCGAGTCTCCTCGTGGTCCAGCGACTAACGCCTAGGACTTCAATGCGGGACAGGCAGGTTCGAGTCTTCCTATATCAGATTGCGTTTTTTATTTTACGGGCCGTTGAAAAATTTCCCTTTTCCACCATGGATATACAGTATGGGTGGCGTACTACAGATAGGCCGGCGCTAATGGCCTACTTATCGATGCGCCGTAAAAACGACAAAAAAGTACTTACTCTATTGTCGTTGCAAAAGAAAAATATGAATATTCAAAACCGGATTAATAAAGTCCTCTCTGATAGAGACCGGATAGAAGGATGAATCAATTTCATACATTATAGCCACTGAAAATTTGTTATCTGAAGATTGGAGAAAATTTACTCAACAAAGATATTAGAGTCAAGAAAAGTGGGAATGACGTAGATATTCTAACTACCGGTAGCATACAAACTGAATGGAGGAAATTGTTATTACCTTGATGATTTTCTATAACTGACAACTAAAACAAACAAATAATATCTAACAACTAAAGTGTGTTCTTTTTAAAATAAAATTATATGCCGACACCTAGCAGAAATAAATAGGAAAAGATCGGCCTTCCTAAGACCATTCCAACTCTTCCGATCACATTCATTACTTGAGCGAGGCTAGAAAAGTCAACTAAGGTGCGAAAATTAGAGTGTTAAAGTTGGATAAAGGGTATATTCATATATAAAGGGTTTTTAGGTAAGAGGTTTTTGGTTCAGAGCAGGCCCCTCTTGCTTGTATTCGGAGAAGTACAGCAGCATTTTTCGAAGAATGCTAAATAGAAGTTTAACATTTGCCCAAACGCTACGCATCACTAGTTATCCAAGTAACACCTTAAAAATGCATGTAAATGGTCGTAAGAGGAGAAAGTTGATCTCATGTTTATCAATCTTTCTTTTTAACGCTTTATTTCAGCTGTTTTTAGAAAAACAGTAAATCCGACTGTGAATTATTAGTGTGCTGTGTCCACAGCAATAAATTGTTTTCTCTCTCTTCTATTGCATTGGAATTCTTTATTCATCATGGGGTTAGGTACGTTCATGGAACTATTTCGGTCAACATTATCATTGCTTGTAAGTAATGTCTTAATGGCGGAGATGTTGAAAACAGCTGATTTCTCGAAATTACTGAATATTTTTCATATCGTCGATACAAATGCAAAGTATCGAATGTGAAAAAATGCATCTTTCATTTTCAATCTTTACTAATTTCTGCTGGACTTATGTACGGCAAACTCTCGAATCTTACATCACTCTATGAAAGGAAAAGTATTCCACTATCAAAAGGTCAAATTTGCCGAATATTTGACTGTCCAAAAAAAAGTTATGAATAAACGCTTTTCCACTCTGAAAAGTGGTGATTTTCACATTCGATACTTTGCATTTGTAGTGACGATATATTTCAATAATATTTTTATAATTTCTTTTAGTTACGTACACCAGTGTCGTTGCCATCTTTCAGTGTGCTTGATTCTTTTAATTTTACTTCCTGTTCTTGCCTCTTTCCAGTTTCGCAAATAACTCGTGGTTGCTATCCTAAAAATATATTCCTACTGTGAATTTAATCTTGACTAACCCGTCACTGTAGAACCGAGAAGTAGGGGTGAAACCCCTTTTTGATTGATTAGTGCCTAAAACATAATAATTCCTGATCTAAAATCCCCTGCTTCATTCAATTTATTTTGCTTTCCAGTTGATGAGCGCATTAAAATAAACTTGATTATATTTAATACTTCATTTAAAGCATTTATAAACAATCGGATGCAATAAACTGCTCCTTAGCTTGAAGATACTAATGAAAACTCCACCTCCATTCTGCCCCATTACCCGATAAAAGTAAAGCGGAAGAATGGGACGGCGACAGCTGTAACTTAATTCCTTACTAATAAGATCAAACTCTCCGCTTCATAACCAAGTTGTGCAATTAGCTGAAGGCAGTGTCGGGTGATTTGGAATTTCACTCCCCTCCCTTTCATTTCTCTTTCTACAATTTAAAGCATTATTATGCCCTAACTTTCAATAGTATGTTTTATTTAATGAGCTGCTCACTTCATCTGGTAGTTTGTCGTCTCAAAAGTAAAGAACTTCTACCCATGCCTATTGCTTATTATTAAAATATTTTTGCCTGCGAGATTTATACATTTAAAAAAATAAAAATAAAACAACATATAAAATTAACGACACATATCTATAGGTATCCCCGGGGCAGGGTGGATACGGTGCCTCATTCTTACCTAACGAGACCGAATTATAAATAAATTCAAAATATGTAAATCCTTGGTTGTGTTCCAGCCGCAGGTGCCTTAGTAAAAATATTTTTTTAGAAGAAACACAATTTCCTGCCTCTAAAAGAAAACATATATGCCTCCTTTGACTTCCATTCAATAAAATACCATGAAACAAATGTTTGGCTAACTAGGAAGGGAAGGAACTTCGTTCGGAGACCGTCGGATTAGAGAGAGAGCGACGGATAAGGGAGACTCTACTGTATATATACATTTCATTGAACTGTCTGTGGGTTCATTATTTCTAAATGTCGAAATTTCTGGTCTGCACTTCTGAATTGACTCACCTGGTTGACGTCATAAGCGACTTTTACTGCTTAGAGGGACGAAGGAAACGCGTTGAGTAGGAAAACATAAGGTACTTCCTTATTAACATTGTCTTACCTTGTGAAGTAGCGATGGGAGTAATTGAAGAGTACAAGTTAGCAGTCGAATGAAGGACGTGGAGGTTTTCATTTGGTCGAAGTTCGATGGAGTCGATAAAACTTGTCGATTTTATTCCTATAGCGCAGGCTCTTACAATTGTCCAAGACGAGTCAATATCTTATACAGCCCAATTTTCTGCAGTCGAAGATCCATTATGGTTCATCAACTCATTTATTTTAGCGCGGTTCATCCCTCCTAATGAGGGTCAGCTCATGACGCATTCCGGAAGTTCCGGCTGGAAAATTTCACGTTACAGATCACTTAGATCACGAAGATAACGGTAGTTCAAATTTGTTTATATATATATATATATATATATATATATATATACACACACGTATATATATATATATATATATATATATATATATATATATATATATATATTTGTCTGTCGGCTATCTCGAAGGCTCTAAAATGTTCCGATTTTGCTGAAATATTATTGTTAGAAAAGGAAGTATTAGAAAAAAGAAATTTTAACAGATATGAAAAGTTATCAAATATTGACACATTTTCTAAAATATCTCGGAAACGGTTGGAAAATCGTTTTATGTGAAAGGTGTAACGCGTGTCTATTTTTCTAAGAGTTCTGGTGGCTAGAAAGTTGCTGTTTCTTTCCTGTGAAGTTCACATTATTGGTTTGCTTGTGGGTCTTACGGCATTAGGGTTCCTTCCTGTTACGTACTGGGTGTGGAACCCCAGATAGATCATTGATTGCTAATTTAACTTCTGTGTGCTAATGAAGAAGAATCGCCTTACTTAGTCAAATATGTAAATAAATAAAATCGAATTGTAATAGAAGCTTTTTTATTGAAAACTAGCTGACCCGGCGAACTTCGTACCGCCTAACAGTCAATTCTTTAATTTTTTGTTTAATACTTATTCTGCTATTTGGGACACCCGGACAGCTAGTAAGATAAAAAAAAAAAGAAAAAAAAACTTAATAAGTCGGCAATTATATTATGTCAAAAAATAAAAATTATAAAACACTAAAATTCTTTTAATAGTCACTAAAAAATCACAATCAAAATTACAATATCAGATTTCTAATTATGATACCTAGTTCTAGGCGCACGGTAGTGCGCCAGGTCAAGTTCCGGCCTAAGCATACTGTGTGTATATTACAGGCGGTCTTAGAGCCGATTTTTACCCTCTCATAACTTTCAACCAGGTAAAGATAAAGTTATGAAATTTTACACAGGTATTATACTACTAGATGTGAGTAAAACTGGAAATTTTCATAATTCTACACCGAATAGTTTCTGAGACACAAGCGATCGAAAATCGGGATTTATAGGACTCACTCACTCACTCACTCATCAAAATTATTCGGCACTTCCCATGATGCTAGAGACTTGAAATTTTGCATGAAGATAGATATGAAGACGTTATTAAAGGAAAAAATCGAAAAATCGCGAAAAGTTGTGTTTGACTCCGCTTCCGGGGCGGGGGCGTGCCAGTTTTGTACTTCCTTCGGAAACCCATCATTCCGTCCGAAACCCATGATGTGGGGTATCAAATGAATTGTCTCGGTATGAAGAACCTATATTTGATGTTTTAAGAAACAAATAGACGCATATAGGCTCGGTAAAAATCTTATACCAGCTGTCTGTCTGTATGTTTGTTCCTCTTACAAATCCGTACCGTTTGACCGATTTTGACCAAACTTGGGACACAGATGGGTCTTGATACGGGGAATCATAGGCTAGGTTAAATTGTCTATCAGCTGTCTGTCTGTTTGTTCCTTAAACAAATAAACACCGTTTGACCGATTTTGACAAAATTTGACACACATGTCGGTCTTTATCCGGGTACTGTCATAGGCTAGGTCAAAATCGTCTATCAGCTGTCTGTCTGCATGTTTATTCCTTACACAAATTCACACCATTTGACCGATTTTGACCAAACTTGGCACACAGGTAGGCCTTGGTCCGGGGAATGCACTAGGCTAGGTAAAAAAGGTCTTTCAGCTGTCTGTCTGTATGTTTGTTCCTTATACAAATTCACACCGTTTGACCTATTTTGACCAAACTTGGCACGCAGGTAGGTCTTGATACGGGAGTGTCATATTACCTATGACGTTTTGTACTTTTTGTTCCATCGGAAAGCCATCATTCCTTCTGAAACCCATCATGTGGGGTATCAAATGAATCGTCTTGGTAAGGAGAACCTAAATTTGATGTTTTACGAAACATTTCGATGCATCTTATCAACAACAGTTGTGACTTCTTTCTTAAATGTAGTAAATAAAGTCGTAGGGGTTCACTGCATAATATACTTGACAGCAGATACTAAGTTTTTCAAAGTCGAGCCATCTAAATTCCAAAGTTTAGGATCACAAACCCAAAATGTATCGTCTTTGTTCTTATATTTTTCTTGAAGGCCTTCTACACTTTCCCTATTGTGATCTTTATCCTCGGGATAAGGTTCCTGTGTTTTACAGTGTAATAGTTTAGTTAAGAGAGAAATCAATTTGACCTCTAGAGTACTGTCATCTGGAAGAGCTTCTAACTTTTCTAGTCTAGGGATTAGATGTATGTAGGTTGATTATTGTTATCAAATATCAAGCAGTAAGGAGAACTTTATGCAGAATCCAAAGACCATGGTTTTATATGAAGTACAAAAGCCAGTAGGAATGCGGCAACTAAATTTTAATTAATACTTAGAAAAAAGTAATGAGATCCCAAAAAAAACATAAATGTGAAATAGAGGCCAAGTTCCTCCCTCCACAAAGAAACACTCCCTTCCCCAAAAATATCCCCTCCTAAACCCCCCCCCCCCCCAAACGCCTTACCATCCTACACTCCAAAACAGAAGTATGAGTTAGTGTATTAAGTGCACCATATTTTCAACCAAAAATATTTGCCAATACAAGAGATGATACAAGAAAGAAATGTCCAAGTTCATTACTTGGAAGACCTCATAGTTACTTACTAAGAACAGTAAAGACACTTCAACTGACTTTTAAAAACAACAATAAAAATATTTATATCCAGTTACTAAAATATCACTTTCCTCAACCAGGTATATTCTTAAACATGGCAATGTTTTTTTTGTGCCGAAATTATCTTTAGAGAAAAACTTAACATTGCCAAGTTTATAAATATACCTGGTTGAGGAAAGTGATATTTTAGTAACTGGATATAAGTATTATTATTATTGTTGTTTTTAAAGGTCAGTTGAAGTGTTTTTACTGTTCTTAGTAAGTAACTATGAGGTCTTCCAAGTAATGAACTTGGACATTTCTTTCTTGTATTATCTCTTGTATTGGCAAATATTTTTGGTTGAAAATATGGTGCACTTAATACACTAACTCATACTTCTTTTTTGGAGTGTAGGATGGTAAGGCGTTTTGGGGGGGGGTTTAGGAGGGGATATTTTTGGGGAAGGGAGTGTTTCTTTGTGGAGGGAGGAACTTGGCCTCTATTTCACATTTATGTTTTTTTTTTTGGGATCTCATTACTTTTTTCTAAGTATTAATTAAAATTTAGTTGCCGCATTCCTACTGGCTTTTGTACTTCATATAAAACCAGGGTCTTTGGATTCTGCATAAAGTTCTCCTTACTGCTTGAAATTTGATAACAATAATCAACCTACATACATCTAATCACTAGCCTAGAAAAGTTAGAAGCTTTTTTTTTTTTTTTTTTTTTTTTTTTTTTTTTTTTTTTTTTTTTTTTTTTTTTTTTTTTTTTTTTTGGTATCATATTTCATTTTATTTTTACTTATTCTAAATTAAGTTTCACTTTTATTGTAGTACTTAATGGTACACGATATTTTTTGTTTCATTACCTGACGCGTAAATAAACAGAGCAGATGGATTTACAACACGGGAACAGGCAACATACAATTGACCATGCGAGAAACATGGGTTTTCTAGATTAATACCACAAACACTTAATGACTGCCCTTGTTTATAGTCAAACTGAGTTCATAGGTCCAATAGCAACACAGCTGCAGGCACTGTAATGAATTCACAGCAGCTCGATTCAAACTTGCACCATTATTAGTCGAAAGCCAACGGCCATAGCCACGTTGAATACACCGGTTCCCGTAGATCACCGAAGTTAAGCAACGTCGGGCGTGGTCGGAACCTGAATGGGTGACCGACCACGTGCTGTTGGTATTAGAAAAGGGTGGCAACCTGTAGATAGCCCGGCACTAATAGCCAAATAGTTGATGCGCCGTAAAAAAAAAAAAAAAAAAAAAAAAAAAATTATTAGTCGAAAGTCTCGCTTCGCGGGTCTGTCTTAGCCAAATTCTTTGACGTTCATTGCGATCTTCACGTTCCTGGGCAGTACGATTAGATTGATAATTAATTTCATTCGTTGCATTTCGGGTTGTTCTGCCTTAATTTGACCGCCGCCTTATAGGAGGCATATTTAGTAAGTCACAAACACACAACACTTTAGTAATTTTATAGAAATTTGCGGCTTCTAGATTTAGTAATATTATAGATGCACAGCAATGAGATGTTTACGTTTCAAGTGACATTTTACCACAGACCATTTACATTGTACCATAGTCAATTTGTTTTTGAGTAATGTTACCATCGTATAACATGCTCTTATTTATTTACATTTTTTTGCTTATAGACAAATAACCAAATACGTTAACTGTTACAAATAGTATAATTGATAACATATGTTTTTATTTAAAAATGAATTTGCGTTAAGGAAGTGAAAAAGACCCGAAAAGTGTTGTTTTTAGACTTTTTCAGACGATTGTTTAAATTTTTCTCTCCGTAAGAACCATCCTCGTAGTTCAAGGAATATTCTAAAAAAAGAATTAGCGAAATCGGTTCAGTTGTTCTCGAGATTTGCGCTTACCAACATATTTAGCGATTCATTTTTATATAATAGATATACAAATACGTTAACTGTTAAAAATATTATAATTGATAACATATACTTTTATTTAAAAATGAATTTGCGTTAAGGAAGTGAAAAAGACCCGAAAAGTGTTGGTTTTAGACTCTTTCAGGCAATTTTTTAAATTTTTCGCTCCGTAAGAACCATCCTCGTAGTTCAAGGAATATTACAAAAAAAGAATTAGCAAAATCGGTTCAGTTGTTCTCGAGGTTTACGCTTACCAACACATTTAGCGATGAATTTTTATATAATAGATAACACTGAACCTGCAGAATTTTCCTCTATTATGTTCTCTTCGTCCTTATGATCCGAGCTGACAATTCGATTAATAAAATGTATTTTTGTGACCTGAACGTCGACTATCCGGATATTTTCATTGTCCAGCTGTTGGGTATATAGGCATATAGCCTGAAATTGTATCTGTTAATCATAGCTAATCGAGGCAACTCAACCCCAAACCACTGCAAACCCAGTCCCATTAATCAGCCTGACAACCTATTATACATTGTCTGTATACCCTCCGTTCAATTCACCTTTCTTGTCACTTTTCAATGATCATTCATAGGCTTTCAAACATCTTTCTCTTTATTTTATTTGGCCATTTTAACAGTTTAATGTTGTTGTGTGAAAGATTAAACTAAAACAATACACACATGTTGAAAAAAATGTTGTGAACGAAACTGACTTATTTAATAAAAAAAACCCTAATGATGAAGTAAAATAAGAACCTTAAAAAAATAGAGCAATTACTACTACTAATAATAAGAGTAGTAAATATAAAAAATTATATTTATTATCTGTTTTTAGCAGGAGATAGGAAACCCACAAGTAAGAGGAAACAGTTTTAAACAATTGCCGATAGAAGCAGATTTTAATTCTTGAAACCATTTTCGTTTTTCTTTTTAGCACAGTCAACCCTCCGTCGACCACGTGAGAGAGAGTTACACCGTCGCCCACGTGGGGTCCACCAGGACCCCACTTAAATTTATGGTGGTAACGTTCTAATAGTCCATAAGACTACCTTAAAAAAATATTAAAAAATACCCTCCAAATATGGAGTTCCAGGTTCCAAAATTGTGGTTGTAGGATTTGAAATTGCATTACAGAAAGATAATAACACAGGAAAATGGAATCCTTTCGTCAGATTGTAAAATTCGACGAATTCAGTTTTATCTTGACCCCAGATACTATCATGATGCAAACTAATTAAATTGAAAAAATAAAATACATGTAAATATTAAAAAAAAATATCTTATCACGGAATCCCACGTGGTGTCCCCTCATACCTCAAAGCTGTTTTCACCAAAAAATAATCAATTTGACGCGTGAACTATTCTTTATGAGCGATTTGACACTGCCGATCTTCGGAGCACTAGTTATTAGGAAGCTACTCAAAGAGCAGGAAGGTAGTGATTCGGTGGCTATAAGGGAGGGGGAAATAGTGTACGTGGGGTCCGCTTATACCCCACGTGGTCAACGGAGGGTTAAGATTTATGTTTTCTAATTCTTCATTCATCCTTTCTACTAGATAATAATTGCGACCCAAAATGACAGCGATATCTTAGTGCGTTTCATAAAGTTCTTATACATAGTGCCATTTTAAAGTTGGTAATAGGAACAGTCATTATTTTGTTTCGATATTTGGCGAACAATTTAAACACCTACTGTAATGACATCTCAGAGGAAAGCGAGATTTTAGGCCCCACAATATACAGATAACTGACAGTACCCAAATCAAAGCGGAAATTACGGACTCCACCTCCTCATTCATCAGAAAAAACGCCATTACACACATGTATCTTATTCACAGGTGTTGGGAACTACATAGTGGAAGGTTCATCATCATATAAGAAAATGAAAAGGCCAACCTTCATTGTTTGAAATGTTTTATTTCAAGCTACATAGCGCTTGCATACTTTAACATACTTTGTTTGACGAAAAGAATTGTTTTACTACTGACTCACACACACACGTGCGTACACACAAGCGCGTGCGCACATACACATTTACAAATTTATTTTCGTTGCCTCTCATCAGTGTCAATAGATTGCGTCATCAGGTTGACGTCATAAGCGGGTTTCCTCCTATGTAGGAAATTCGCTAGAGGTTCAACTTCGATTTTATTTATTTATTTATGTGGTTTTAGAGCTATCAACTGGGCGATTAGCTCTATAAACACGCTCTTGATGTTTTATTTTTTTGCACTCGACTTGGATTTATTTCATCATGAAGTTCTTACAGATATATCAAGATAGACGGGAATTTACAATTACAACTTTTTGCTTATCTAATGAAGTGGTCAACAATTTTATATTTTTAAGATTAGACGTACGCTCCTCTTGTGGAATGTGATAAATTATGCGGGCTAACACTTGCATTTTTTTTTTAATTTGCAAGACCAATAGAAGAAATATATTTTTAAAAGATTGATTTTTTTTTCAGGTATCTCTTTTATCATTGACATCCTTTCTTCTTCAGTATTCTGAGTAAGTGTTTCTCTATCATTATTTACGTATACTTGTTCTCTTGCTGGCTGTGCATGGATTTTAAGAAAGATAAATGGCTTTTTTTATGTTTTAGTTTCTGCTTATCTAAACTTCTTCTATATTTTGGTGCGTTAATTAGCCATATTACTTGGAAGCTATAATTTTAACGTATAACTTGTTTTTTTCCTATTATTAGGACATTTATAGAAAATGTTGGACATTAGTTAGTAGTTTAAATGGTAAGTAATACACTTATTACTTTCATTTAAATGAAATTTAGTATTTTTAGAAGAATATTATAATACTCGATTGGGCGGTGGCCTTCTTAATTAATTATTAAAAATTAATAATCGAGTAAGCTTCTCATTAAAAATATAAAAGAGCAAGAGAATTTGAAATTGAAATTGTAACGTCCATTATCATTTTTTTTTCTTTTTTTTTTGGGTGCATCTACTGCTGAGGTCATTATCACCCCATTATCATTTATACGGAAATTCAAGACGGGGTTTCTATAGGCTTCAACTCTATTATAGCCAAAATAGATCTGAAGCCTTATTTATTTCCAAAGAAAATCCAGCATTCCTAGGGGGAATTGGACCCACAACCATAAGCATGGAGTGCTCGCAAAATTATTTATGTTTGTTTTGTAT
Organism: Gonocerus acuteangulatus; assembly: GCA_946811695.1. Lineage (NCBI taxonomy): Eukaryota > Metazoa > Arthropoda > Insecta > Hemiptera > Coreidae > Gonocerus > Gonocerus acuteangulatus. The sequence goes on from OX328123.1 coordinate 91,593,675, forward strand.
GCACAAAGGTTATTTTAAGTCCATTCTTACTGAAGCGTGTGCTTAATTATGCAGCTCATGCGTGGCGTATTGTTTAATATTATTATCACTTGAATAATGTAAATTTAGATATTGTCGTCTTGCTTGTTGAGGTATGTACTTAGTTTACACTTATCATGTGAATCGGTCTTGTTGGTTTCTCGAATTGTATTAAAAATGAAAGTAAGCTATCGAACGTTGAGGTATCATTATTGGAAAAGTTATTTTTACACTAAATTGGGAGACTTAGAGTAGATAATCATACTCGGTATTAGCTGCGAAAGGGGGATGGTGGGCAGTTTGTTTAGTTTCAAATCCAAATTTATGCTTTAATCCTAGCTTTTCCATTGAGATATTGCAACTGCTAGCAGCTCACAAGTCTCTTTTCGCTTTCTCATTTGTAATATTCAAGTTTCCGGCAGATACCTTCTCTTTACGTTGTTTTTGGGATCGAACTTCAAACATTTCAGAAAACAAGAAGTAGCGAAGCCATGATCACTAGACTGAAGGCCTTTTCAACCCCAGATGTTTGATTGACATACAAAAGCAGCGTTCGGTTTCAATGTTTCATCATCAGTGCTGATACATTAGAAAATTGTAATTCAGAATAATTAATTTAAAATCAGAAGAAATTTACCTATGATAGCCAAATTCAATAAAATATTATTAGGCCCCTCTGAGATAAAATTCAAATGTATTTAAATACGGTTTTCGATGTTGCCTAAAATCTCACATATTTTGGTTCTTCGCATTTTAATGCCTATAAAAAATGTACCTCTAAGCGTTTTAAAGCAAAACTATTTTTTATTTGCGCGAGTTTTGCAAAAAAAAAAAAAAAAAAAAAAGTTTACAAGTTGACGGAAGGTACTCAACCATCTCAGCGGCTATCTTCATCTCAAAGGTTATCCATGAATAGTGTGTTATTTTGGTTCCATAACCAGAAAAGGCATGAATAATTTAGTAGGCTTAGAAGGTTGAAATGCACCAATAATATATGTTTGATTATTCTATGTAAAAAAAGTGTATCTAATCCATAGATTTTAATACTTAATGTATGCATTACATTTATTTGTATAATATATGTTAGAGAAGAAAATTTTGGTGACCTGAAAATAAATATACAGGCTAAACTCTCACTGATCTATAGTGCAGAAATATCACCTAAGTAATGGGCAAAACAAAACCGAAGAAGCGATGTTATTTTAGCAACAGCATGAATAGGGGAGCTACCCGTACTTCTTATCTCTTAGAAAACTCTGTTTAAGTTGGATATAGTCTCTTCCTTCAACCAATCTATGCGAAACTCTAGGTTATTGTGATCAATAACCTGTAAATCGAGAGATAGAATATTCAAAACAAAGATGGTTATAATGGTGTTTACGACCACAAGTCTCATTGTTTTGTTGATGTGGTTTCTAGCTATCCATCCACCGCCATTCTCTCATAAAATACTTAATATTAAAGTTAGTCATACATTAATGGTCTGGATCTGAGAAGGATTTGTTATCTTCTTAGCACTTTCCGAAGAATTCAGGTTGGACTCATGAATGAATTTTAGACAAATGTATTTTATTTGAATCATATATTTGAATTGATCATATACTTCATATTTAGTCAATGAATATATGTTTATTTAGTAGTTTTTAATAGTCAGAATAAAATAAGATAATAAAGGGACAAAAATACTTAAAATGTGGTGTAAATGCGTACACGTAGAATGACACACACACACACACACACACACACACGCACACACACGCACACGCGCGCGCACGTGCAAGTGTATTTTCTTGTTCTACTTCCCCTTATAGATTTAATAATTATTTATATTTTTGTAAACAGATCTGTAGCTCTAAGGAATCTCAATGTTCTCATGGTCGTCTCCAAGTATGTCAAAGAGAGTATCATGAATGTCCAGTTGATTTCGAATCTCCTCGTAGGCTCTACAGTCCGTGAAAATATGTTTAATTGATAGATCTTCACCACATACTGTATACTCAGGCCTTTCTTCCCGCTTCAATAAGTAAGAATGGGTGATATTAGTATGGCCAATTCGGACTCTCGACAGAACCACCTCAACCCGCCTACTGTCTTGACATGAGGTTTTCCATGTCGAGGTAGTGGATTTTCTCTCTCTTTATTTGTTGTCTCTTTTTCTATTCCATTCATATTGCCACATTGAGTGAATAAAATATTTTAAATGAGCAACAGCCATCTTTAATTGCTTTTTTTGCAGCTAAATCCGCTTTATCGCTGCCGCTTATATTATTGTGGCTCGGAATCCAGCAGAGAGTGACGTGTCGATTTCTTTTGTAATGAAAATCTATTCCCTCCATGAGGTCTGAAATGATCGTATTGCGGGAATAGAAGTTTTGTATTGAAAGGAGAGAAGACAGAGAGTCTGTGTATATCACTAGGTTATTAGTATTTTCATTTAAACTAGTTACTGCTTTGCTTAATGCAAGTAGCTCTGCTGTGTAAATAGAATTTAGATTCGGTAGGGATAACATTTGTATTCTGGCATCATCCACTACTGCACATCCCATGCCATCATGAGTTTTGGAACCGTCTGTGTATATCTCCGTTGCTCCAAGATACTTCAATCTGATTCTATTGAATTCAGCCTGAAATATCATAGGAGCATAATAAATGACTCCCGGTCAAATTTCTCTCTCTCCTCTCTCTCTCTCTCTCTCTCTCTATATATATATATATATATATATATATATATATATGTGTGTGTGTGTGTGTGTGTGTGTGTGTGTGTTGCTGTAAAACGATGCCCACAAAGGTCTTTGTTATTTCGTCATTGCCATAGTACACAATTGGACGAGCTCGTTAACTAGCAAAATCGGTCTAAAAGACCCAAATTACTAATTATCTCTTACAGCGTTATTAGTAATTCCGTGCAACGAAATTCCTACGTTTATTTGTTAATAATAGATCATAACTGTTCATGTTTATTTTGTATTTAGAGCGGTTATTTAATTTATTGAGAAAGGCAGTGTTAACTACCCATCTTCTGATGAATGTGATTAGTTATGCAGCTCCTGTGTGACGGACTTGTTCTATCCGTCTTGCCTGAAAGGAAGCACAATTAAGAGGGTCTGGATGTTAAATTTTATTTCATCCATCTCCTCATTTTTGTTGAGGCAATAAAACTACCACATATTTTTTCATTAAGGGCTGCTGTGTCTAAATCAGTTACCTACTAGAGAACTGCACGGATAAGTAAAAAGTAATCGGATAAATAATCGCCGAGTATAAAACGGACGATGCGAGTACATACTCGGCATCGTTTCGAATTGGCATCGCCGAGTATAAACTGGACGATGCGAGTACATACTCGGCATCGTCCGGAATTGGCATCGTCGAATACTTTACATTACGATTACGAGTAATACTCGTGAGTACTGCATCGTAATCATCGTAAATAACTGTCGACTTCTCGACACGTCGATACAGGAGGCAAGGTAAGCAACAGATGAATTAGGTAGTAAATAAGGGGATTATAGAGTATTTTTTTTTCTTTCTGAAAATAGTTTCTGAGATATAAGCGATCGAAAATCGGGATTTATAGGACTCACTGACTCATAGGAGGCATTTCCCATGATGCTAAAGACTTGAAATTTTGCAGGATGATAGATATGAAGGTGTTATTAAAGGAAAAAATAGAAAAATCCTGAAAAGGTGTGTTTGACGCCGCTTCTGGAGCGGTGTCGTGCCAGTTTTGTACTTCCTTGGGAAACCCTTCATTCCGTCCGAAACCCATGATGTGGGGTATCAAATGAATCGTCTCGGAATGAAAAACCTATATTTGATGTTTTAAGAAACATTTAGAAGCATATAGGCTTGGTCAAAATCTTATACCAGCTGTCTGTCTGTAGGTTTGTTCCTTATACAAATCTGAACCGTTTGACCAATTTTGACTAAACTTGGGACACAGGCGGGTCTTGATATGGGGGGAATCATAGGCTAGGTTAAATTGTCCATCAGCTGTCTGTCTGTCTGTTTGTTCCTTATACAAATACACACCGTTTGACCGATTCTAACAAAACTTGGCAAATCAGTAGGTCTTGATCCTGGGATTGGCATAGACTATGTCAAAATCATTAATCAGCTGTCTATCTGTCTGTTTGTTTATTATACAAATCCACACAGTTTGACCGATTTTGACAAAATTTGTTTCATTGTTCTCTGGTTTTATTCGTATTTCTACGTTATTATACCATATGCTTACATGTCGACAACCTGGATATATATATATATATATATATATATATATATATATTTTACAAATTTTAACCACCGTTATATATATATATATATATATACAACTTTGAACCAGCGTATATATATATATATATATATATATATATATATATATATATATATATATACACACAAACAAATTTGAACCACCGTTATGTATATAGAACTTTGAACCATATATATATATATATATATATATATATATATATATATATATATATATATATATATATAAATATAAATATTTATATATTTACTATTCCATCTGTATTATAAATATATATGTATATATATATATATATATATATATATATATATATATATATATATATACACACACACAAATTTGAACCAGCGTTATATTCTTGATCTACGGGATCTGAAAAATGAAATTTTCGTGTGGGTACTTCCGGATTGTGTCATGAGATCAACCTTATAAGCGGGTTTCTTACCTATAGAGGGAGGGAGGAACCGTGCTAATATCTTTAGCGCGGTTCCTCCCTAAAATCAGTCTATCTCCTTGATTTATTGGGCAATCAAGGGATGCGGATTAAAGAGCGTCGGGTTATTGTAATCAGCAGTGGCACGAACTTAATCGCTCAGTCGTTTTTGTTTTTTCGTTACAAATATGGAACTTAATGGTAATAATAAGAGTGTTATGTACAGGGTGTACCAAAATAATGGTCATCCGTTGACCAGAATATTCTTCAATGGGAGATCGGAAAAAATAACCCCCATATTAACTCCCGCAAAATTGACCTAGAAATTTTATTCAAGGTCAATTTTTTTTATTGCATATTTTGAATCTACGAGTCAAGTGGAAGAAAAAATTCAACGGAACCATAGGTCAGAAATGACTACTTAGGGTCAAAATGACCATTAACAGCGTATACGTGAGCCATTCCATTCCAATCGACAAATGGTCGCTGATTTTGATCATTTATGTTTTACATTTTTTAGTAACTTCACCTTACTAAAAAAATTTGAAAAAGCATCTTCCAGTATAAAAAAAAATGTGAGTGTATTGAAAATCGGCCCTCTCAGCGGCATTCATTGAAGAACCATAACTCACATTTTACAATAGACAGGAATGCCTTCTTGAGGTTATTCTAGAAGCTTATCAAGAGCTCTTTACTTTAAGCTTTCAATCAATCGCTGCAATTACTCATTAAGGATTTCACAGGACAAGTAGGAAGTTCATGAACCATCGAGTCCCTCCCAGAATAGAGAATAAAATAATTGCCCTCGCCTGATCCACGCCTACTACGGAGCTGAGAAGATGGGCCCAAGCTACGGGAGTCTCGAGGATGACGGTACGTCGGATCCTTCAGGAAGAACGTCTCTTGATAATTTTACAAATTAAGTTTTTTGTTGTTTTTTTAGAAAGACTTTTTTGTCTACCCAAGGGCGAGGGCAATTATTCTATTCTCTATTCTGAGAGGGACTCAAGGACAGGCTGGTTCATGAAATTCCTACATAACCTGTGAAATCCCTAATTAGTAATTGAAGCGATTGATTGAAAGCTTTAAAAGGCCAAGAGCTCTTGATTAGCTTCTAGAATAACCTCATGAAGGCATTCCTGTCTATTGTAAAATATGAGTTATAGTTGTCCAATTAATACCTCTGAGAGGCAAGTCTTTCAAAATACTTATAATTTTTTTATAAGATCTAGAAGATGCTTTTAAAAAAATTCAAACGAGGTATTTTTGTGTAAGGCAATGCTAGTGGGACATGTAAAAGATAAAAAATGATCAAAATCAGCCACCATTTGTCGATTGGAATGGAATGGCCAACTTAAACGCTGTTAATGGTCATTATGAGCTTAAGGAGTCATTTCTGACCTATATTACCGTTGACTTTTTCCTTCTTTAAGACTATTAGATTCGAAATATGCAATTAAAAAATTCACCTTGAATAAAATTTCAAGGTCAATTTTGCGGGGGTTAATATGGGGGTTATTTTCCCCGATTTCGCATTGGAGAATATTATGGTTAAGTTTTGTATGGTCCTGTTAAAAAAAAATCGTAATTGAAAGTGATGGTGCGTAAGACGACCTACCATTTGTAATGTGTAGTAAATGTTAACATATTTTGTATACGGTGCTAGTCCACGTATTTCAAGGAAACATAATATATTTTTAAAACAACAGCGTTTCCACATATTATGTGGATTAGAGTAGAGCTGGAAAACTCGACATCTTAAATGCTGATATTAGAAACAGAAAAAAAACGCGCGTGAATGTGAATGACAAAATAAAAAAAAAAAAACGTTACCAAGAACGTCTTTTTACATTCGGCAGGACAGGATTAACGGTTATATCTGCCTTTATTTATGTTTTTTTTTTCTTTTATCACCTTAAAAAAATGTTTATTTCTTATATTACCTTTATTACTGATTCTTCTGGATTCTAATATAGACTGTATTACATTGTTTTTGTTTACGTTACAATTGTATAGTCACTGTAGTTTCGTTGAGTTGTAAGTAATACAGTCGACTTCATTACACATGGCGAGGTGAACCAGTATATAACGTAGTTATTCACGGCGATACCGATACCAAACCTGCAATACTCCACGATGCCGATGCCAAACCCCTCTGTACTCGGCGATGCCGATGCCAAATATTATTTTACTCGGCGATGCCGATGCGGCACGATGCCGATGCCGGTGTTCGGAATGAGTATGAGTACACATAAAGTAATCGAGGTACTCGTCCCATGAGTATACCTACTCGTGATTACGCGATGCCATACTTACTCGTGCAGGTCTCTATTACCTACCAGTTCAAATTAGAGACCTGCACGAGTAAGTATGGCATCGCGTAATCACGAGTAGGTATACTCATGGGACGAGTACCTCGATTACTTTATGTGTACTCATACTCATTCCGAACACCGGCATCGGCATCGTGCCGCATCGGCATCGCCGAGTAAAATAATATTTGGCATCGGCATCGCCGAGTACAGAGGGGTTTGGCATCGGCATCGTGGAGTATTGCAGGTTTGGTATCGGTCGCGCCGTGAATAACTACGTTATATACTGGTTCGCCTCGCCATGTTTAATGAAGGCCACTGTATTACTTACAACTCAACGAAACTACAGTGACTATGCAATTGTAACGTAAACAAAAACAATGTAATACAGTCTATATTAAAATCCAGAAGAATCAGTAATAAAGGTAATATAAGAAATAAACATTTTTTTAAGGTGATAAAAGAAAAAAAAAACAGAAATAAAGGCAGATATAACCGTTAATCCTGTCCTGCCGAATGTAAAAATACGTTCTTGGTAACGTTTTTTTTTTTTAATTTTGTCATTCACATTCACGCGCGTTTTTTCCTGTTTCTAATATCAGCATTTAAGATGTAGAGTTTTCCAGCTCTACTCTAATCCACATAATATGTGGAAACGCTGTTGTTTTAAAAATATATTATGTTTCCTTGAAATACGTGGACTAGCACCGTATACAAAATATGTTAACATTTACTACACATTACAAATGGTAGCTCGTACATCATTTTAAAAGTTGTTCACTTATTTATTTGTTTTATATGTCTGCCGAAATAACAATACAAAAGGAAGACATAGGCCCTGATTGAAATTATTTTCGAAGCTAACAGTCCTGAAAGAGTTAAGGTAGTAGGCCAACTACCTAGGTAGGTGGGGGCTTGTCCAAAAATATTAGGTTCATCTGCGTCTGCTTTAATGTGTGGTAGATCTAGTGTGATTTTGGCTGATATATATTTCTCTGTTAAGGTGTAACATGCCTCCGAGAAATGGCAGAAATAATTCATAAGTCCAAATCATATGATGCCCTTTACCGAAGGATTGTACTAGAGTATGGAAGGAATTTTAGAGAATGATTTAGATAAATAAAATTAGTTATCAGATTTCATAAAAAAATTATTTAGGTAAATGAAGAAAGGTTGATAGATGAGGCTTGAGCAATATTATTCATCCTGATTAAGCAATGAAATTATTCTTGATGCGGCAAATAAAAGGATACTTTCTGCAACTAGTTCAGGAATAAGTGACAGGTCTAGAACAGCGTTGGATGAAACCAAAGAACGAACCAAGAAGGGAATCATCCACTCCATTGAGGAAAAGGGAAATAGAGCGAGTTCAGCTTGTCTAGTGCTTTTCGCAAGTACATCTCCTGAATCGTCATTATATAATAAAATGAAAAAAAGGGGAAAGATATTGAAATATTAGTGATTGCCGTAATATAATAATAATAAAAATGATGATTGGTAGTTAATAAGTAAAGACTTTTTTTTATTTATTATTTTTTTTTAGGAGTCTAAGCGTCCTAAAGAAAGCTATTTTAAATTTCCTGACATTTTCTTGATATTTCTTACCAGCGTTACTCTTCAATGGGCAGGATCTGAGATTTCCGGGTTTCGGAAGAACTTCATCATTTAACCAGCGATTATTATTCTAAAAACCACGTTTGTCTCGAAAAAGCAATAAAACGACGTTTTCTCCCTTATGTTTGAGAATTCGGAAAATCGCCACATGAGATGTTTTGCTCCCCTAAGGGTCCTCTATCAACTCTCACAATATGACTAGACATTTACGGGACACCTTGTATAAACGGGCAATAGAAAACACTCCTCCTAACCACAAACAATGCTTAATTCTCATCATTGATATGTATACATAAATGGTTGATGTAGTATCATGCTATACCAAATGAGGAGTTATATCGCCAAAAAAACATAAATGTGAAATAGAGGCCAAGTTCCTGCCCCACAAAGAAACACTCCCTTCCTCAAAAATATCCCCTCCTAAAACCCCCCAAAAACGCCTTACCATTCTACACTCCAAAAAAGTAGTATGAGTTGGTGTATTAATTCAACCAAAAATATTTGCCAATACAAGAGATGATACAAGAAAGAAATGTCCAAGTTCATTACTTGGAAGACCTATTAGTAACTTACTAAGTACAGTAAAGACACTTCAACTGACTTTTAAAAACAACGATAAAAATACTTTTATCCAGGTACTAAAATATAAATTTCCTCAACCAGGTATATTATTAAACTTGGCAATGTTTTATTTGTGCCGAAATTATCTTTAGAGAGAAAAGTAAACATTGCCAAGTTTAAGAATATACCTGGTTGAAGAAATTTATATTTTAGTAACTGGATAAAAGTATTTTTATTGTTATTTTTAAAGGTCAGTTGTGTCTTTATTGTTCTTAGTAAGTAATCAATAGGTCTTTCTAAGTAATGAAATTGGACATATCTTTCTTGTATCATCTTCTTGTATTGCCAATATTTTTTTTGGGGGGGGGGACTTGGCCTCTATTTCACATTTATGTTTTTTTTTTTGGGATCTCATTACTATTTTCTAAGTATCAATTAAAATTTAGTTGCCGCATACCTACTGGCTTTTGTACTTCATATAAGACCAGGTGCTAATGACCTCAGCAGTAGATGCACCAAAAGAAAAGGAAAAAAAAAAAAAAAAGACCAGGGTCTTTGGAGTCTGCATAAAGTTCTTCTTAATGCTTGATATTTGACAGATGAAAGACCTTTTTGATCTTAGTCAAGTGCATTCCCCGGACCAAGACCTACCTGTGTGCCAAGTTTGGTCAAAATCGGTAAAATGGTGTGAATTAGTGTAAGAACAAACATGCCGACAGACAGCTGTTAGACGATTTTGACGTAGCCTATGACACTCCCCGGATAATAAACCACCTATATACCATGTTTGATCAAAATCGGTCAAATCGTGTGGATTTGTATAAGGAATAAACAGTTAAGCAAACAGCTGATAGACTACTTTGAACTACCCTATGACACTCCCCGGATCAAGACCGACGTGTGTCAAATTTTGTCAAAATCGGTCAAACTGTGTGGATTTGTATAATAAACAAACAGACAGATAGACAGCTGATTAATGATTTTGACATAGTCTATGCCAATCCCCAGGATCAAGACCTACTGATTTGCCAAGTTTTGTTAGAATCGGTCAAACGGTGTGTATTTGTATAAGGAACAAACAGACAGACAGACAGCTGATGGACAATTTAACCTAGCCTATGATTCCCCCCATATCAAGACCCGCCTGTGTCCCAAGTTTAGTCAAAATTGGTCAAACGGTTCAGATTTGTATAAGGAACAAACCTACAGACAGACAGCTGGTATAAGATTTTGACCAAGCCTATATGCTTCTAAATGTTTCTTAAAACATCAAATTTAGGTTCTTCATTCCGAGACGATTCATTTGATACCCCACATCATGGGTTTCGGACGGAATGACGGGTTTCCCAAGGAAGTGACAAAACTGGCACGACACCGCTCCAGAAGCGGCGTCAAACACACCTTTTCAGGATTTTTCTATTTTTTCCTTTAATAACACCTTCATATCTATCATCCTGCAAAATTTCAAGTCTTTAGCATCATGGGAAATGCCTCCTATGAGTCAGTGAGTCCTATAAATCCCGATTTTCGATCGCTTATATCTCAGAAACTATTTTCAGAAAGAAAAAAAAATACTCTATAATCCCCTTATTTACTACCTAATTCATCTGTTGCTTATCTTGCCTCCTGTATTGACATGTCGAGAAGTCGACAGTAATTTACGATGATTACGATGCAGTACTCACGAGTATTACTCGTAATCGTAATGTAAAGTAATCGACGATGCCAATTCCGGACGATGCCGAGTATGTACTCGCATCGTCCAGTTTATACTCGGCGATGCCAATTCGAAACGATGCCGAGTATGTACTCGCATCGTCCAGTTTATACTCGGCGATGCCAATTCGAAACGATGCCGAGTATGTACTCGCATCGTCCAGTTTATACTCGGCGATGCCAATTCGAAACGATGCCGAGTATGTACTCGCATCGTCCGTTTTATACTCGGCGATTATTTATCCGATTACTTTTTACTTATCCGTGCAGTTCTCTAGTTCAAATACACTGTTATTGAAGTTTGAGTAAAGTAGAGTCTTAACTTTTTTCTTAGTTAAAGGAATGAAAGGTTCCAATTTCAGGGTTCCAGATTTTTTTTTTTTTCTTTTTTCAAATCTCCCCCTTAATTTTAGTTCTGTCTGAAAAAAAAATCAAATTTTGATCAGGGATGCTTATTGCTGAATTTACAATACAAATATCCGTGACTCACTATATTTTTACCAACCACGCAGTGACAATTATAAAGTCAAAATTATGTTAAAAAATGATCCCGTTCCCATCCCATGAAACTAACATCATATGTAGTCAATGAACTGAAGATTCAAATATATTTTTTTTCAGAATTTTAAAAGTACAGTTTTCGAAAACCGTTACGTACAAGTTTTCGAATTTTTTAAAAAAAGTAAAATTTGTAATAAGTTGGTCTTGTTGCATATGAAATTAAAGGCCATTTAATTAGCTAAACAATGAGACTATGCTGACTGTTCTAGCTAAAATAGAACTCAATCTATCAAGGAATTAACATTTTCCACTTGACCAAAAAAAGGCGGGTTTTCAATACTTTGAAAATTAATACTAAAAAAACGGAAACAGATAAATTTTGTTTAAAAAATTGTACCATTCAAGGAGTTGATAGAGCTATTAGGATTCAAAATTTCAAAAAAATCTAAGAGGGTCAGGTTGTAAACAGTGCTTTCATTGGTTGAATTGACATGAAATGGCCCTATTTATTTTTTGCGAAAATGCATTAAAGGCTTTAAATATCGGTCAACATGTAATAATATTTAAATTTTTAATGCAATATTCACCCAAAATAATATTCCACTTCCCCCGTCAATAGGTTTTCCTTAATTAAGCGATTATAATTATTTAGTAAATAATAGCAAACATTTGTGGCAGCCTGTAATAATAATTGAAGTTGTTACATTATATTTTGATCCTCATCACGATTATCCAGCCTAAATGTAAATGCACCTTTTAGAATAATTAAAAAACCTCCAATTACAGGATATTTACCTTTACTTAGAGAATTGCTGTTTGCTTAGAGTAAATAAATCATTAAATAAGGTTTGTTTTCAGACTAGCTTTCCGGATTTTTATGAAGAAGAGCAAGTATTTGACCTATGTAAATTCCTCTTTATGCATTGCAGATTTAATTTTCTCCGCCTTGCATAGTGAATAATTCTTTATTTATTTTTGAGAAATACTTATTATAATTTTAAATTTAGAGAATGATCATATTGCTGAGAATATTGGCCTGATTCGTGATAAAAAAAAAAGTCTCCCTAAGTTCATTTGCACAAGGTGTTTTCATTCCATACACAACATAACCTATGAGGGTTGTTCAAATGTTCCGGCTAAGGTTTAATGGCGTAGTATATTTTTCGTCCTGTTCTTGAGACATCGAAGGATATTTTGTTGAACTGGGATCTTGGGGGAATAATACGGATTACTGGATCGGGCAAACACTGCTTTACCAAAGATTTGTGACTCTACTCGAGACTACCGCATTAAAGATGGGGTTAGCTTTTTAGACGGTTTGCCAAAGCATGTATTATTTTTAAAATCATTTATTCCAATGAGTCTATCTGTTTCATTTACAAAATGTACGATACCTCTTAGGGGTATGTAAAACCGATATTTTATTTTGATTGATAATTGAATTTCATGACTTCTACTTACTTCCCTACTACTGGGAAATCTGACCGTTATCCACAATAAAAGAGGGGAGGAATTAAACGATATATTTCTTAAAACTGCAATAACACTGGTCTACAAAATTGAATATTTTTTGTTCCAAGAGATCTATATAGCATTTCTTGTAGATCTCGATGCCCATGTGCTTGAAGTGCTGCATCACCCTCTAATTATTAGAAAAACTGCGAAAACGAAAAACTGTGTTTTTTTTTATCGAATTTCGAGTAAAACGAAGTCCCTATATATTAAAATAAAATAGTTGTAGGGTATTAAATTCTCATTAATACAACTCCTCGCCAATTAAAATGAGGATTTATGATTTCAAAGACAATAACTATCATTAACTATATGAAGCAAATAGTCTGGCAAAACTGGCAAACTACATGACAAATAATAGACAGCAACAAATTAAGTGAAATAAAATCGACCGTTGGAGCTTGGAAGACACCAATCAATATAAATAGAGAACAGGACGTTGGTTTAAGTCTATTACGCATTGGCCACACAAGATTGGAGATTGGAAGAAATCTGATTGCAGATTCTTTTTCTACATGAAAAATTCTTCAGGGTCTGCTATTATAATTCTTGAGACGGCTTTACTTCGGCCGTGAGGCAACTTTATGACGATTTTCTGACAAGTTATTGCCTTTGAAGTCATATATATCTTCATATGCTAAACGAATTTTAATAGGTGTGGAGTTGTTTTAAAGAGAATTTAATACTCTAAAATTTTCCTTTTTTCTATTTTTTTTTCAAGCAAATAGAAACTTTGTTTTTAACCAAAATTCGATAAAAACACTGTTTTTAGTTTTTCCCCAGTTTTCTAATAATTAGAGGATGATGCAGAAAAACGACCGTCACCTTAAGAACGTGGGCATCGAGATGTACAGTAAATGCTATATAGATCTCTAGGGGCAATTTCGCTGTGGACAAGAGTAATCAGTCTGCCGTTATTGCGGCATTTATGCTGGGTTCCTTTTTCTCTCCTCAGTTACATTGACAATATGAAAAAAAAAAACAAAAAACAACCGTATAGATTCAACAAGCAGACAAAAACACTGTTTAAGACTATAATATATATTTTAAAAACTTATGAAATAATAAAACATCAACATTGTTCGTGGCAAATGTCAAAATGAAACCGTGTCAAGAAATTTATGCAGCAGAGTGAAATCGATCCATTTGTATGCCAACCATGAAAGACCCAGGTAAAACATTATCCTCAACGTTTTGTCTAACATTTTAAGCCTGCAACATAGAAGAATGAATGTTTTTACGTGAACTAAAATCTGTTATATATACAGGGTGTCCCGTAAATGTCTAGTCATATTGTGGGAGGAGATAGAAGACCCTTAGGGGAACAAAAAATGTTCTATGACGATTTCCCGAATTCTCACTCGTAAGGGAGAAAACGTCGTTTTATTGTTTTATCGAGACAAACGTGGTTTTTGGAAGAATAATCGTTGTAGCTCCGCCCCAGGTGGTTCTACTAGAAAGGGAGTGGAACCAATCGAAAGCTGAGTAAATTTACTATAAGTCTAGTTGGGAGTAAACGCAAAAATGAATGAATGTAAGTATGTATATCTTACCAAAAGAAAGCTATTCTAAATTTCCTGACATTTTCTTGATATTTCTTTCCAGCGTTACTCCTCAATGGGCAGGATCTGAGATTTCCGGGTTTCAGAAAAACTTCTTCATTTAACCAGCTTTCCATTCATGTATCACAACCCTGTGTTATTGTGTATGTGAACGATATAAGAACAAAAGTTTAAAAAAAAACATAGATCTGTGAAAAGAATATTATATTTTTTTCTTCAGTTTATTCAAAAAGCTGAAGCGAAATATTTATTTTTATAAATGTTTACATAAATATTAAGTAAATATTTACTTAGAACAATTAAAAAAAATACTTCCACAAATATAAAAAAAAATCCTAAAACAGTAAATAAATAAAATACACATATTTTGAATTTGTTAATTACAGTCACTAATCCAGGAGGTGGCCATTAATGAACCCAATCCATACATTAACCTCAAAAATTACTATTTTTACCTAGATCACGCAATTGAACACATTTTTATATTTATATTTTTTAAAACAAATGCTTTACCTTGAATTGATGCTGATGGCTATGCTTGTGAAACTCACTGGGATTCTGAGCCCATGCGCGTTTGTTGTGGTAATTAAATATCCTATCCCTCATAAATAAGATGTACATAGTCCTGTAAAAATGTGTTCAAATGCGTGATCTAGGTAAAAATAGTAATTTTTGAGGTTAATGTATGGATTGGGTTCATTAATGGCCACCTCCTGGACCCAGTATTAGTTACTGTAATTAACAAATTCAAAATATGTGTATTTTATTTATTTGCTGTTTTAGGATTTTTTTTAAATTTGTGGAAGTAATTTTTTTTATTGTTCTAAGTAAATATTTACTTAATATTTATGTAAACATTTATAAAAATAAATATTTCGCTTCAGCTTTTGAATAAACTGAAGAAAAAAATATAATATTCTTTTCACAGATCCATGTTTTTTTTTTTAAACTTTTGTTCTTATATCGTTCACATACACAATAACACAGGGTTGTGATACATGAATGGAAAGCTGGTTAAATGAAGAAGTTTTTCTGAAACCCGGAAATCTCAGATCCTGCCCATTGAGGAGTAACGCTGGAAAGAAATATCAAGAAAATGTCAGGAAATTTAGAATAGCTTTCTTTTGGTAAGATAGACATACTTACATTCATTCATTTTTACGTTTACTATCTACTAGTCTTATATTAAATTTACTCAGCTTTCGATTGGTTTCACACCCTTTCTAGTAGAACCACCTGGGGCGGAGCTACAACGATTATTCTTCTAAAAACCACGTTTGTCTCGATAAAACAATAAAACGACGTTTTCTTCCTTATGGGCGAGAATTCGGAAAATCGTCATAGAACATTTTTTGTTCCCCTAAGGGTCTTCTATCTCCTCCCACAATATGACTAGACATTTACGGGACACCCTGTATATTCACAATCTGTTATATATATTCCATCTGTTTTATATATATATATATATATATATATATATATATATATATATATATATATATATATTCACACATTTGTAATTTGTTTGAATTAAAAAAAAAAACGTTTTTATACATCTCATAATATAAAACAACAAATAATTACCTGTTATAACGCTTCCTATTTATGTCTAGTCGCTCCTTAGATAAATCTTCTTTAAAATAATATGTTAAGATACCTATATAGCAATGTTTTAATTCTTCTGCAAACGAGATCGTTTCTGGATTTTTGAATTGTTCGTTTCCAAAGATTTTACGATCCATTCCTTCAAGAATATCCTGTAGTGCAAGGAATTTTTCATTGGGATATCGAATTTTACTGAAGGCGAACGATTTAAACAATCTTCCATTGCCATAAGCTAACTTTTTAGCTATCTTCAAAAAACTGAAAAAAAGTTTTATATACATTATGTAGAATTAATTTCCAAACTAAAAAATTCAGGAACATTCAATTTCGCGGTAGGTATAACATCTACTCACAATGGCTTCCCTCCGTAGAGGTATATGCAGGCATCCAAAATGTACGCAGGGAGAATTTGATTTATGAAAAAAAGAATAAAAAATAAATAAGAATTCTCTACTAGCTTAAGGTCTCTTGGCCATACGATGTACTTAGATGGGGTTTCGTCTACAAAATGGAGCTGGTCATATGTTTTCGAGATATCTGACGCTTTGCAAGTGATTGTATCTCCTAAAGTACAATTGTACACAAGGGTCTGGCCTAAGGATTTCCTAAAAAAAAAAAAAAAAAAAAATCTTACAATTAGACATATGTATTAATGTTTTATTTATTATTCTTCTCTCAATCCTTTTACCAACAGACATGCTGCTATCTATACACGAACACATTCGTTCTTGTAAACTAGGTTTTCTCTCTTGTTTTTTTTTATTCATTATTTATTTATTTTATTTTTAAAAATATTTTTGCAGACCCAATTACCTTGACTTTAAAAAATAAAACATAATAATTGTTGAAAAAAGAAATTAGAATAAATGGATAGTTGTAAAAATAATAAATAAAATGTATATCTCTAAAAGAAAGCCATAACATGTTTAGGTGTTACTTACTTTTCATAGCCTAACCATGCAGCTATAATGAGAGCCTTAGCAACAACATCAACGGGTATATAGTCATGGTGAGCATCTTCCATTTGCCTGGCTACCCTGTGGATCCCTAGGCTGTTGAGAATGCAGAGAGCAGCGACTCCGTTTAAACTGTCCACCCACCCTACCAGTGGCTCTTCGTATGTAGGAATCACTTGGGAAAAAAATGAAATCACTATATAGTTCTTAAAGAATTTTAGAGATATATCAATATCCTATAAATCGTTAGCTTTAACAAGTGTTATTTGTAACCACTGTCTTGTATTAAGAAAAATGTGTAGCACGCCGCTAATGATACTGATATATTTTCATTTACATAATATTTGGCCAGTTATTTAAAAGTGAAATGATTTATGTGAATTTTTTTAAATATCCTTTAACCATCTTCAGGTTAGAGATAGGTGATCTGAATCGATCTATTAAATGATCGATCTTTTTTTAACGCGATATATAGATTTTTAGAATCGACCTACAAGGGCCGATATCTTTAAAGAATCGATCTCCAAGGGCAGTTAAAATCAATCTCTAAGGCCGATCTTTTAATGAATCGATCTTCAAGGGCCGATCTTTTAAAGACTCGATCTATCTAGAATACCGTAAAATAAAGTTTTTTTTTTTTTTATACTTGAAATATTCAAATGCTTAATCTCACCTCTTGTTACTCAATATGATTTCTGAAGAATTCTTATTAATTTAACTAAAGAAGAAATTTACAGAACAGTGTCCTACGTGAAGTAACTAGCTTTTAATACTACAATAACATTAAATAACGTCTCAATACCTTCGGTTTCTCAACTAGAAGGTAATATAATAAAAGTAAGGTTTCAAACTGTAATTTGTACAACAGTTTTGGTCTATTATAATTATTTTATTTTATTTGTTTTCTCATTTGATAAACATACACGTATATGTAATAATACCCAAATATTTCAATATGATGTAACAGTAGTAGTTTCATTATATTTTATTTTTCATGAAAAATAGTATTAATTAAAAATTTCTACTATTAGATTATAGATATATTTTTTTCATATTATCAAGTATTGAAATCGACTTATTTAGGTAGATTCGTAGTAGCGATGGGCGATTCTCGAATGAGAATCGATTCGAATCGCAATAAAATACGAATTTTCTAGGTAATGTAACTAATCCTGAAATGATCCATATCGACGCTCGATCCATCTTCTGATCTTAGAAGATCGATTTGAAATCCTCGATCTTTTTTTGTGGATCGATCTTCTTATTTCGAATCGAATCATTTCAAAAGATCGATTCATATTCGAGCCCATCACTACTTTAGTTACTCCTCTTCCAGACATTCTAAATAGTATAAATACCTCTGAAAGGCATGTTTTATGGTTTTATAGGTTCTACTCAAAGAGTTCGATTTTAAAAGAAGTTAGTTGCCAATTTTTGTTTAAATTCCTCAAAATACAACTATCCTATATTTGAACTCGAGTTATACCTTTGAAACGTCCTGAGAAATACATGATGTCATCTTAAAACATTCTTTTCCGCAGTTTAAAGCTATACTAACCCTACGCCCGGGTTCTGGTATTATTTTCCCGTTAAATGGTTACATTAGAAATTTCTGTGAGTCTGTACATACTTATTATGTCTGCCAAAGGTTATGGGTACTTACCTACCGAAGGCCTGACTACTACTGTCGGGAAGAACTGATTGTAATCGCTGATAGTCTGTTCTGCGAGTGCCTTACTGAATGTGTACGGGTTCGGGTGTCCTGACAGTAATCTGAAAATAAACAATACATTTAGTAATTTATTCGCCGACATATCTCTGTGAGAACATTTCTATCAATATAAAAAAACAGTAACAGAGCGTGTGAGTGTGTTTGACAGAGCATGGGAGGGAGAATAAAGTTATGAGCTTTTTAAAAATATAGTAATGAATTCAAATTAAATACTGTACTAACTTCTCATGCAAGTATGATAAATGTAAAGACTCGGTTTCCAATATTTTTAGAACTGCTCTCCAATCCTGAACTGGTGGATATATTTCTTCGCCCCACTGTGATTCTGGCCTGTAGAAATTTGTGTACGTTGTCGATGCGTATACAAAAACCTGAAAGAAGAAGAATATTTCTTTCTTCAAATATTTAAAATATACATTCATCATACACATCATTACATACATGTATTTCTTCTGTGGAAATCTACCATAATTAGTACATATTTAAATATTTATGTTTTGTGTACTCTAAATGAATGCTAGTTTTTCTATTATTATTTTTCGGATATTAGAAAAAATATCTGAGGAATTCCTATTTTGAAGACAAACATTCCTTTATTTGAAAGTCCATTAGATGTTGGTATTGTTCTTGAAGCCAATTGGATCAAACTTGCTAAATAGGGCGAGGTTATTTCACGACTACTATCTCAATTTTTCTCATTTTAAAGAAATATATGAAAGCAAATTTCGAGTATGGAGAAATACGTTTTACAAGTTATCTTGGTTTTAAATATAATTTCAATAGTTTGACTTGCCTTAATGTGTTTCATTAATTTACTAAGTTCTGCAACCAAGTAAGTAGATCTAGTGTTCTGAATGAGTGTATCTGCAACATTGTCTGCAAACTGAACTGTTGCTGCTACGTGGTATACGATGTTCACTTCTTCGATGAGAAGCTGTAATATCAAAAAGAAATATCTAATCTTTGATCGTAATAAAATGTTTTCCCTTGTATAATCATATGATACGGTATACTATCATCGGTAGTAATAGAGAATTAATAAATGTGATGTTTTACCTTCCGGTTGCTTTCTGATATTCCTAAATCAGGTTTTTTCAGATCTGCATTAATTAAGGCTACTTTCTTGAGTGCTTCTGGATTTTCCTTCTTCAGGCGGTCGAATAACTAAAAGATGAATTATATTTAGAAAATACAAACAATATATGAGTGATCTTAGATGGAAGATAAAACCTTAGAGATTTACCATCAATAAGATATTGGAAAATGGATTAATGGTTTATCATTGCTATTTCTTGTAATAAGTATTTTAATTAAGACACGTTTTAATTGATCTTGACCTCATACCAATTTTTATTTTTCTCTTCTTTACATTTAACGTTTCGGCTATTTTGCCATTTTCAATCTAGAAGAAAATTGAAGAGTTACACATCTGATTGACTGTATGAGGTAAATTAATTTAATTTATTTTAAATAATTTTTGGACAAGGGGTTAAATAATTGTATTTTAATGGTAAATTTAAGGAGTCAATCAGATGTGTAAATCTTCAATTTTCTTCTCGATTGAAAATGGCAAAAAAGCCAAATGTTAAATGTAAAGAAGGAGAGAAAAATATAGATTGTTTTGAGGTCAAGATTAAAATGTGTGATAATTTAAAAAGAGAGAGAAAAAAAAGTATTTTAATTTTAACTTCCTTTTATTATTAAAACATATTTCTGAGACTGATTGTTTACAGGTTACAACCATTTTCTAACTTGGTAAGAGTTATTTTTTTTCGAAAGAAGAACAACCACCCCTATTGTATTTATATAATATATAATACTCATTTACCACTGCAGAACTGATATCCTTCCACCGATCTTCAATGGAGACTCCTTTCTTGGATCTTATCGCCAGATAGACCCTCTTTACTTCTGGGCAGCTTCTCAGTATCTTCTCTAATAGAACTTTACCGACGAAGCCAGTTCCTCCGGTAAAGAAAATTGTCTGTCCGTTGAAGAATTCAGGGATGGCCATGAGTATCCAAATTGATTCTCAGCTCTTCCTACTCTGCTCTTTCTAAGGCGTTACTTGAATATTTTTGATTAGGGAAAAGTTTGCAATAAAATTACTAACCTATTAAAAAAAAAATAAAATAAAAGAATATTAAAATAAATTTTTAAATAAAATCTACATTAGAAAATACTTTTTGATGAGTAAAATCGTCCGAGGGCTGTTAATAGAAAAAGGAAATAGTAAGAGTTGTTACGGTTGGAATTATTGGGTGTGATTAAAGAGGCTGGCACTGAATAAATACCCAAATGCTAATGCAAGGGGTAATACTACCTTGTGTGAGCAAAATCAACATAATTTTATCCAATTTATGAATAACAAATAACTGGGTCTCCCGTGGTCTAGTGGCTTGCGCCTTAGATTCATAAGCGGGAGATGGTGGGTTCGATCCCCACCGGCGGCAGAAATTTTTTCACGGCTCGTTGGGAAAATTCTTCGCTGCACCCTGGATGCCGGCACTAATGGCCTAGACGTCGAAGCACAGTAAAAATAAAATAAAAAAATAATAACTCAATATTTTGAATTCTTTATGTCATAAGTTTTATTTGAGAAGTTAATAGCATCAAAAAAAGTTATATTTCTTCGAAAACGATGGTGGCGCTGTGTCTGACGAACGGAACCCCACTTTTCTTCACTGGCTGATGGTGGCAATTTTTAATCCAGTACAAAAAACTAAAATTATTTTGAAAGATGATAAAGATGGTCAAAATAATTCTAACGGGGTTCTGTTAGGATATTAATTTTACAATTCAGTGTACAATTCTTTGTTTCGAAAATTGGCCAAAAAATTATTATAATTCAATGAATCGAAAAAATCCTACTTACTTCACTAGTAAATATCAAAAGGAAGCTGCAGTTAAAATTTGAATGTTGATCTAGTGAAAATTCAAGGCGCTGGCGTATCGCCCGATTTGAAAAACATAGTTTTGAAAAAATCGACTTTAAATTTTAGCGGACCGAAGAATTCTTTTTTATTCTTTTTAATTTGTTTTCATAATTTCTTGTTGTAAAGATAAAAATAATGGTTTTAAATTTTGAAATGTATCGGGACTTTATTTGAAGAATCTTATTTTTAGCACATTTAAAAACTTTTCTGCCACATAAACACTTTTGGAAGTAATTTTAGACTCGTTAAGGAAGCATTTAAGCCTATTAAAAAAATGGTATGAAAAGGTTTCTCCCTAAAAAGAAATGGTAAAAATGGGCCATAGTAAAAATGGTACCCCTTAAGGTTCCCTACACGATTTTAGTTGGATTGACTCGAATCGCGAGTAATGGCGACAAATTAACGTCGCTCTTTAAACTTGTTGAGAATTACAATTTTTTGTAACAAGACTTAACATTAGCACATCCTGTAGGAATGTATGTATTGAGATTTCATTCATGTCACAATTACCAAACATGGCAGTATCGATTTAGAAGCTGAAATAACCGACACCATTTGTCGTTCGACTTCCGCTTTTACTTAGTGACAGATTACTGCAAATATACACATAGCCCACCTTTTTATGGTCCAGTTATATTAATAAACTCTTCTTAAATACGAATCAGAAAGAAGAAAGATGGATGAGAGCCATAAAATCGTTTTATGAACTGAAATATTTCACAGGGTCAATTGACATTGTCCCAATGAAAGATTCATGAAAATATTCGGCGTGACAAATTTATTAATCTTGCAAATCATCGCCTTCCACTAGCTTCAATTATTATTTATTTATTTATCCAACCATCTCAGTGTCATAAAGTCCCGATTTTGATATTTTAATTTTGAAATGGTGAATACCGAAATTTATGTTAATTATTTATTTAAGTTATTGAGACTACGTAATGCAGTTTTAACAATGATTATTAACTGATATAGATAATAATTAAATTATGTATAATTTTGAGATTATCTGATAATAAGTGCATACATGATTTAAAATGTGTAATAGATCCTTTTTTTAAGTTCTGAGGATATTGCGGAACATTTTTTCGTTTTATCTCTGTATTAATAATAATTCGTTTCTTGCTACGATATGTATTCAGATGTCTAGATTTATTGAGTTGACAAGATGAGAATCCTTACACAGTGTTATAATTTATTGAGAAAGTTTGTTTTGTTCCGGTAGTGAATATTTTTACTATACAGGGTGTCCCGTAAATGTCTAGTCATATTGTGAGGGGTGATAGAGGACCCTTAGGGGAACAAAAAATGTTCTATGACGATTTCCCGAATTCTCGCCCATAAGGGAGAAAACGTCGTTTTATTGTTTTTTCGAGACAAACGTACTTTTTAGAAGAATAATCGTTGTAGCTCCGTCCCAGGTGGTACTACTAAAAAGGGTGTGAAACCAATCGAAAGCTGAGTAAATTTACTATTAGACTAGTTGGGAGTAAACGTAAAAATGAATGAATGTAAGTATGTATATCTTACCAAAAGAAAGCTATTCTAAATTTCCTGACATTTTATTGATATTTCTTTCCAGCGTTACTCCTCAATGGGCAGGATCTGAGATTTCCGGGTTTTAGAAAAACTTCCTCATTTAACCAGCTTTCCATTCATGTATCACAACCCTGTGTTATTGAAGTATTTGAA
This sequence comes from Gonocerus acuteangulatus, assembly GCA_946811695.1. Lineage (NCBI taxonomy): Eukaryota > Metazoa > Arthropoda > Insecta > Hemiptera > Coreidae > Gonocerus > Gonocerus acuteangulatus. The sequence continues at coordinate 91,617,104 of OX328123.1, forward strand.
CGATTTAAGAACAAAAGTTTAAAAAAAAACATGGATCTGTGAAAAGAAAATTATATTTTTTTCTTCAATTTATTCAAAAAGCTGAAGGGAAATATTTTTTTTATGAATGTTTACATAAATATTAAGTAAATATTTACTTAAAAGAATAAAATAAATTACTTCCACGGATATAAAAAAAAAAATCTTAAAACAGTAAATAAATAAAATACACATTTATTTTGAATTTATTAATTCAGGTAACTAATACTGGGTACAGGAGGCGGCCATTAAGGAACCCCAACCATACATTAACCTCAAAAATTACTATTTTTACCTATATCACACATTTGAACACATTTTTACACGACTATGTACATATTATTTATGAGGGATAGAATTTTTAATTACCACAACAAAAACGCATGGGCTCAGAATCCCAGTGAGTTTCACAAGTGTAGCCATCAGTATTAATTTAAGGTAAAGCATTTGTTTTCTAAATATAAGTACCTGTAAAAATGTGTTCAAATGCGTGATTTAGGTAAAAATAATAATTTTTGAGGTTAATGTATGGTTGGGGTTCCTTAATGGCCGCCTCCTGGACCCAGTATTAGTTACCTGAATTAACAAATTCAAAATAAATGTGTATTTTATTTATTTACTGTTTTAGGAATTTTTTTTATATTCGTGGGAGTCATTTTTTTTTTATTGTTTTAAGTAAATATTTACTTAATATTTATGTAAACATTTATAAAAATAAATATTTCCCTTCAGCTTTTTGAATAAATTGAAGAAAAAAATATAATTTTCTTTTCACAGATCCATGTTTTTTTTTAAAACTTTTGTACTTAAACCGTTCAAATACTTCAATAACACAGGGTTGTGATACATGAATGGAAAGCTGGTTAAATGAGGAAGTTTTTCTTAAACCCGGAAATCTCAGATCCTGCTTATTGAGGAGTAACGCTGGAAAGAAATATCAATAAAATGTCAGGAAATTTAGAATTGCCTTCTTTTGGTAAGATATACATACTTACATTCATTCATTTTTACGTTTACTCCCAACTAGTCTTATAGTAAATTTACTCAGCTTTCGATTGGTTTCACTCCCTTTCTAGTAGTACCACCTGGGACGGAGCTACAACGATTATGTTTCTAAAAACCACGTTTGCCTCGATAAAACAATAAACGACGTTTTCTCCCTTATGGGCGAGAATTCGGGAAATCGTCATAGAACATTTTTTGTTCCCCTAAGGGTCCTCTATCACCCCTCTCAATATGACTAGACATTTACGGGACACCCTGTATATTTGTTCCCATTACCGAGTAATTCGATCTTATTGTACGGTATATCGTATTTGTGTCTTTGCACAATATGCTGTTAGTCAGTATTGTGTCACAAATTAGTCTCTTCTCCCTGGTCATGATATTTAAGCCTGTCTTATATTAAATATACAGGCAACAAAAAATTCCAAAAGTCTAAGTTACATCTCAATGAAATCAAAATTCTACACCCCAAAAAACCAATCTTGGCTCAAGATACTATGAAATGTATATTATGATTACGGTTATGATATGCCTGTACTTACAGCTGTTGATAAGGACTAGGGACCTAGAGACCTAATGACTTGCTTCAATAATTTATACTATTAGACAATAGCTTCATAAAAATATCCTTGCTCTTGACCCCTATGTGATGCATAGAATCATTTCCGATTATTATCCAGCCAATCTTCACCCAGGGGGATGTCTATCGGCCCAAATAACCTAAAAAAACTTTAGTTCATTGAGGTCTATTAAAACATTCGTTCTAGTCCAGGAAAGGAATATATACATACACATAAATTGAACCACCGTTGCTATATTCATCTTTTGTCCACCTTGGGAACTTAAGAATTTTAGCATTAATTTATCATTATCAAAAATTATAAAGACTGATTCATTATCAACTACTTTCTACGAGACATTATTCGCCCCAATAAAAATACAATGCCAAAAAATTTAAATCTCTTCACCGATGAGTCCAATAATAAATTTTGTACTAGATCTGATGCAATAATAAATTCACAAATATTTAAACAAAAGCTCTCAAAGAGCTTTATCTAACGTTGATACAATTTATTTTACAAAAATCCAATTATTTTCAGATGCACTCAGTCAATTGCTCTTTTTCAACTATATGTAAAGCACCGTAGTCAAAAAAGTATACAGTCCTTCACAGATTACACGAAAAAAAACATATCCATCACAAACATGGCGACAATACTGGAAGTGGGGTCTCCCGTGGTCTAGTGGCTAGCGCGCTAGATTCATAAGCGGGAGATGGTGGGTTCGGTCCCCACCGGTGCCAGAAATTTTCTCATCTCAGGGCTCGCTGAGAAAATTCCTGGCTGTACCCTGGACGTCGGCGCTAATGGCCACGATTTGTCGATGCGCCGTTAAAAAAAAAACAAAAAAAACTGGCCGTATATAATATGTTAACATAATATATATATATATATATATATATATATATATATATATATATATATATATATATATAAATCACGTGTCTGTCTGTTTGCCTGTATGTCCGTTTGTCTGTTTGTTCCTTATAAAAATCTACACCGTTTGACCGATTTTGACCAAACTTGGCACACAGGTACGTCTTGATACGGGAAATCTCCTAGGCTAGGTCAAAATAGTCAAATTTCAAAATTTGGTGAAAAGGTCAAAAGTTTTGTTCAAGAAAAGTTGGCTACTCTGAACCATTCAGTTTCTGACGGCCATTTTGAATAATGTCTCAAATTTATTTGTTGATGTTCTTGATAATTAGAATAAATCCAACTCATTGATGACTTTACATAATTATATAATCATGTAGACATTGTATTACATTGTAGACATACAATGTCTACATATAATCATGTAATGCAGTTTATTTCAATTTTATATCAACAGTCACTGTCTAACTAAGGAGCACTGGCCTTTCTTTGATAGGAGCTATCTACTTGCAGGCTGTGGTGCTGGCCTCTGTCGGCTGTTTTATGAATTGCTGTGGTGCTGGCCTCGGTTGGCTGTATCACAAATTACTAGACAGATATAAACAAATTCACACCGTTTGCCCGATTTTGACGTAACTGGGTATACAGGTAGATCTTGTTGATACGGGGAGAGTCATAGGCAGAAAGCAGAGTTGGGCAAACGTTAGCGGTCGCTAATATCTAATACCTTCTCGCTAATTTAGCGGTACTGATAAGAGCCTGCGCTACTGATTAGCGCATAGCGACGGCAGAGCGCTAATCGCTAATTTATTCATGAAATGTTTGATCATCCTGATAGCTAATACCTTTAGCTAAAGTTACGACATTTGTCATCTCAAAAGTTCACTTCCGGTGTGCTCTGAGCGCGGGGCACGCACCGCATATAACTTTAGGTAAAACTGAAGTTTAGCGTCCTCCAAACCGATTTCTTTCAAATTTTGTGCAATAACGTATTTTGATGCACTAAATACGAATCCGCTAAAAAAAAATAGTTTTATATATCTACTATATATTTGTCAAATACCACTCACTCACTCATCTATCAACGCCCAGCCCAAACCGCTCGACAGAAAATTTTGAAATTTTGCATGGACACTCCCTATACAACGTAGGCACTCGCTAAGAAAGGATTTTTTGATATTCGAATTTTTAAGCATTTTTAGGGGGGTTTAAAGTTTGAGTTGGTTAGGGAAGGCAAGCCTAGGCAGCCTGCGTTGCTAGGACGATAAAGAACAGCTGTTACCGTACATTATCGATTTCATAGTTTTATTTCTAATTGAGGTTAATTTCAACTATGATGACAGACCTTGAATTACTAGAAATTAACTGTCCCTCATAGAGTTTTAATTGCGTTTCTTTTCTCCCTGTCCCCGTCAGATAGGCTTGCCATATTTTTGGAGAGTTTGGGGGGGGGGGGGGGGAATAAAAAGAGTACAAATTATAAGCAAAATGGTTGGTGAGTTTTAAGCCTAGCAACTAACGGGAAGGGGGAATCCTAAACTGTTAGTCTACCCAAACCTTAAAAATAAGAACGGAACTTTTTTTGCTACTTGATTTTCTTAAAACAATCTCTCAGCCAAATAGTAGTGTCTGACAGCTGGCAGCGCTGTGCAGGTAGTTCCAGCGGTTTACAGTTAGATTACTCTTTGACACTGTGAGCAGTAGTAAAAATGTTGATTGTAGAAAAGTAACCGATTTAAAAAAGATTCTTGTAAACATGAATTCATTACTTTTTACAGCCTTTTCCGGCACATTGATAAAATCGGGCGGGACACCGAAACAATTGCAAAATACCGGGACAGTCCCAGTCAAACCGTGATGTATGGCATATCCTTAGGTTTTCCAGGTGAGGTAATAATATCCGGAACCCTTGCAATGCCTTCTCGCCTATAACCTTGGTAATACTCGTAAATATATTGGGTGTTACCAAATGACTTCTTGGAAACATAAACTTTTAAATTTCAACGCCCATTGAATAAAATATAGTATGACGGGAACCGTGCTATAATAAACTGCACAGAATTGTATAGTAACGTAATTTTAATGAAACATCATTTAACGCAATAAAATAACTACTTATCTGCCGTGACGAAGCACGGGTATTAAGCTAGTATATATATATATATTTGTCTATTCGCTCCCTACATCCCAGACGAATGGTCCGATTTTGATGATATTTGGTACAAAAATCTATCGTCTAATTTGAAAGGTCAATTTCGCTAACCAGCAGAATCCGCCCACTGAAACAAAGTTTTTGGAGCGAATAACGCGCGAAAAAAATCATACCGCTTACTTCATATGCTTGCAAGTACTCGTTTTATAGGCTTCTGGGCCTAGGAAAACGAATGAAACCATTTTTAAGGCGATAGCTTTAACCGTTTTCGAGAAATTTGGAAAAATATTTGTTGAATAACGTTTTTGGTTTGGGTACTTAAAATCATGGGATTCAGTTGAACCATTTTCTGCATGTTCGCATTTCATCAAAACTAGTATGCTGAAATTTTGGTTACGTTTGGAGATAAGGAAGGGTTAGAATAAAATATTTTATTGACAGACATGAAAAGTTTTGGGAAATTCGTATACTTTCATTAATATCTCGAAAACGGTTTGGAAATCCTGGAAAGTGAAATGTAACAGTTCGAAAGCTTACTAAATTCTCTACAAAAAATGTTTTGAAGAAATGTTTGATGGGATGGTCATATTAGGAGAAATAAGTGCTTACAACTTAGTTAGTTAGTTTCGTTTTTTTTAAACGGATCTATTTGTGTGTTTCCCGCAGTTTTTTTCACTGCTCGTTATTTTTGTAATTGCTTATAGTAGCCAAATGTATTTGTCAATAATACAGGATACGTATAATTAGAAGCAATATTTTGTTTTTACGGAATCTTGGGATTTTCAGATGCCGTATGAATATCTATTAGGCCCCCTTCGTATATTTTCCTTAATATCTCGAAAACGGTTCAGAATCTTGGTAAACGGAAGATTACTATTAGAAAGCTTACTAAATGCTCTACAAAAAAGGTTCTGAAGAAAGTTTTGATTAGGCGATGTTAATCGGAGAAATAAGTGCTTAAAACTTTAAAGTAATTGATTTCGCTTATTCGAACTGTTTAAATTAGGACGAACAATGATTTGAAACCCTCGGGTCACAATTCATCGAATTTTTGGATTGCGCCCATTGATATATATATTGTTGTTTTCCGATGGTTAAAAACAGGTCATAAAACCAATAGATATCGGCTCAAGGCAAAGTAATTATGGTTAAATGTAAGGTATCAAATTCTGCCATCCTTATTTCCAAAAGAGAGCTGATTGTAAGGCTCTGAAGGCTGACAGCAAGTTAAAATGAGAATTATTTAGTAGACGAATAGAGCGGGTGATATAATTGACTCCCTAAGAGAAAGATTAATTGATGTAGAAATGAAGAAGAGTTAGGACCTCCGATCTGGACTATCATTCAATGCAATTGCGTGGGGTGTATTTAGCAGGAATATTCTATTTGGTAACATTCCACTTTTTGTAACACATACAGTTTGGATACATAATACTATGACAGAGTATCATTGTTACTGTCATTATCCTCGTTGGAAGCAAAAAGACATCCTCTTATCTCTATTGAGAAAATCTATAATTCATTTTAGGCACTCGACAGCAGTTAGTAAACTTTGGATGGTATGTTTTAACTCGCTCGCCCTAGTCGGCTGGTGTCGCTTCTTGGCTGCAGCCCCCCCCCCCCGGAAATCGGTAAAAATATATCAAAAAAATAAATTACATAAGATCACTTAGTTTAGAAAAAGTAGTTTTTATTGGGTGTAACAGCGTTGTAATTAGCTAACAATGCCAAGTTCCAGATTTTTAGTATTCCATACCCCCCAAATGCTCGCAGCCCCCCGAAATTCATCCAGCCCCTCCCGTAATTATTCTATATATACGCCTGTCTTGACTGACCATTTTTTCTGGCCACTCCATGATATTCCGTGCGAAAAATCCTACGCCGCAGAAATAGCCGTAAAAACGAACTGAATTTTAAAAGGTAGTTGTGGACCTTTCGAGTTAATTTATATACATACATTTTAATCTCTTAATATTTATTTTTTCATAACTTTCTTTTCGCCGTCTCTAAACATCTTTACATTGATGATTTTGCGATGTTTTTTTTGAATAGCTGTGTTTTTTCCATTTTCTTAGGGTTCTAGCATAGTATGTAGGATAGGGTGTTCCTTATATGGGTGAAAAAGGTTTTTTTTTATATATCGAAACGCATACCCTCTAATTCTTTTTAAACTACTTAGACTTTCTGGTATACAAAATTTTATGTTTCTACGTCAACATTAACAGGTGCCGACCGCGCTCTGAAAATTTGTTTTGCCTCTAAATTCGAAATATCTTCTTCCCTCGTAGAAACAGGGTTCTGAAGGATCTTCTCATCAATTTTTAATCACGAAAATAATTTTGTGCTCTTAATTTCAAAATCACTTGATGATTTTCCTGAGACAATAAATAGGGCAATATTATTATAACATCAGTGAAAACCGTCTAAGAAATTCAACCATGTATTCCCACTTACCACACAAATATTGAGACATTTCTTCATTCGACGGAATGTAACTTTTCCCAGAATCATACAAACTCTCTTTTGTAAGCTCATTACAATGATTCCTTGTTTTTTTTTTTCATCAATCTGAACATCTAAGAGTAATAAAAGGGCAATTTCTTCTGACAAATACCAAAGACGTTGACAAACTTGTTGAGGGCTGGTTTCGAGATCTCTTATACAACAGTTTTATTTTTTTTAAGCCATTTTAGAAAGCACAAATCTTGATTTGGTGCGTTCACCGACAAACTACATCCAAGCCACGGTTTCACATATACAACCGCAATGAATAAACAAACGTCTTGTAGTGATCGTTTAGTGTTGATGTTAATTTTGAAGTGGGATTGCAAGAAACATATTTTCAATGCATAAATAGCTCTAGGTATCCACCTTGCTTGATTCATTGCTCCAGAAAGTCTGATTTCATTTAGTTTTCCTTCCTAAGAAAATAATAGATATTTCAATCAGTTCCCGATAATCGTCGCGTAGATTTTTGCAGTTTTTGATTATAAATTTCGAAAATTCTTCTATTGTTGTATTATTAAAATGTTGGGTAGCGACATCGTTGTATGTTTGAATAGCAGCAGGATTAAAAGTTTTCCAGAAGTCTCTAAACGTACCTGTGTGAACTTGGCACCCCACTTTTGAAAAAAAAGATGACAATAGACTCAAAAAATTGCAAATCGTTTGTAGTTATTTGTAGTGAAAAAAACTTCGTTTGTAGTTGCCCCGTTTTTGAGAACCGGCGGAGTCAAAAAATACCCCGCACCCGACTTCAACCGATTGGAACCAAACCATTTTTATTCTACGTAAAATCGTTTGTAATTGTTTGTAGTGAAAGAATTTTCGTTTGTAGTTGCCCAGAAAAAAAGTTACAGCCGTTTTTCGAATTTCCAAAATCGGAAATTTTTCAGTTTTAGGGGCGCGTGTTTTTTTATGGTCCCGATTCATTCGAAATCGTATATAGTTGATAGTAGTAAAAGAATTTTCGTTTGTAGTTGCCTAGAAAAAAACGAAACAATCCCGACTTCCAATCGATTGAAGTCGGGTGCGGGGTATTTTTTGACCCCTCCGGTTCTCAAAAACAGGGCAACTACAATCTAAATTTTTTTCGCTACAAATAACTACAAACGATTTGCAATTTTTTGAGTCTATTGTCATATTTTCGAAAGTGGGATGCCAAGTTCACAGAGGTTCTAAACGTGTTGAACATCGGGTATCAGTTCTACTTGTGGTTTGGTGGATTTTTGTACTGAACACACATTCCAATACAAATTCGAGAACGTGATGGCGACAAGTAAACTGGAATAATTTCCTGTCTAATTTTTGTTCTTAAAGAATATTAGCTCCTTTTAATCGCCCTGTATTAGACGCAGTGGTATTGCAGCATATTATTTTTACTTTTTCATCGAGGTTCCACTCGTAAAGTGCGTTTAACACAGCATTAGCTTAGCTTGACATGATGAGCTCTCAAATTTGGGCACAGAGCTGTTCCCTTTCTCCACATGAAATAACATTTAGCAGGCCTTCTTCCTTACATTATCTCTTAGGGAACGGCCACCGTTTCGAAGTTTATAAAATGTTAAGATTTTATAGACTCCACTCTACCTTTCCTACTCTGTGTACGAATGCGTTAAATAGACGATTTATTTATTAGGGAATCATCACAACTAAGATCTAGTGCTTCTACTACAGCCTGAAGTATTTCGGCAGAATCCCTTATTCTTAATTGACATCAATCTAAAGCTGCAACTAACTTAGAAGTGATAAATTCTTTCCTAGTCGTTTTTGTAGTTCTAGAACTTACCGTTTTAGATGCTGATGTCAAGGGTTCCTCAAGGTCAAGGCTTTCATCAAAGCTGGTAGGTTGATCATGGTACCAGGTTTGTACAAAATCTATGCAAAGAGTTTTCCGCTTTTTCTTACAGTCAATTTAACTTCGCGACTGTTTAAAAAAATTAATTCCAAAACCTGACAATTTGATGGTAACTTTGCAGCTGTTATTTGATGTTTGACGGCACTAACTAAGAAAAAATTGTTTTTTATTGCTTCCTAATTCAACTGTCATCTTCTAAATGTAAATCAATATGTATTAATGACGATTATAAAAGAGAACCTCTGATAAATACGGCGAGTGCACGCAGCTACTACCAACCGCAACCGTATGGACTTGTCTATGCAACTCGGCACGGGTTCCAACTCTTCTTCATATAAAATTCTTCTTCGTCCAAATCAAGATCTTTTAAAGGCCGACATTAGATCTTTTCCAAAAATTATTAATTCGACGGAATTTAGCTAGAATGGCAAACAAGGTAATAGAAGCATCTATAATTGACGTAGAAGCATGTATTATGTGAGAAGTATTGCGATAACTTGTTTGTTTGTTTATTTGTTTTTAGGGCAAAAATACTTCGTGGTTATTATGACCGGAAACTTAATTTTGTTTTTTTTATAAAATAATATATATATATATATATATATATATATATATATATATATATATATATATATATATACATAATTTACTTTCAGGGTGTATCGCAAGTTAGTGACAATACTCCAGTGGGTAAAAAATGTAGTTCAATACCACCAACCACACATTTATATCTCACGTTCTAAACCTTTAAAACAGCATATGTCTGGAACGGAGTGCTATACACCCTGTCTAATTTAATAATTGTATTTTTTAAATTTATCAGTTTATTTTGGCATTTAAGTGTTTTCTTTCTTATGAGTTATGTCAATACTTTTTGCCCTAAAAAAAAAAAAAGATTTTGACAAAAATAAATTGTATATACTTCCGACTCGCAGGTACTGCGTCTTCTTAGCGCGGTTCCGTGCATCTCGAAGAAAAGGAATAGATTAGACATAAAAAATCACAGGAAACTGACAGTACTCAACTTTAACTGAAGCGGAGAATTCTTAATCCTCATTCCTGGGGAAGGCTGTATAAGTCAATACAATTATGTACTGAAAACGTACTCACTCTTCGACTAATGCACAGAAGGCTCTATTCCAAACAACCAAAAATTCGTTGTCATTTTAAATTTCTTGTTTTATTGGCAAATTCATTTTACTGTTATAATCAACTGTAAATATGTGCTTCATGGCAAATAAAATTCCATTATCTCGTGGGTTAAATCATTCTATAAAATAATAAATAATGAAAACTTCAGTTGTAGCAGTATAAGGAAGGTTATATAGATAGGAGAATTCAAAATGTATACTCCATCATGATTAGCCACAGCCATCATGATTACCACAGCCACTCCAAACTTATTACCAATATCTTTCACAGTTTCTTGGCTTATTTTACTAAAATACTAATTCTACTGATAAGCGCAATTTAAAACAAAAACAACCAATTAAAAAGTGAGTTAAACAAAGACAAAACCCGGTTCAAAAGAACGAAACAAACACTTTAATTTTTAAGTGCTTACATCTCTGATTGACATTGCCCCAACGAATATTGCTTTAGAACCTTTTTTGTAGAGAATTTAGCAAGCGTTCGAATGATTACCTCCCACTTACCACGATTTCCTAACCGTTTTCGAGATTTTACGAAAAATGTACGAAGATCCGAAAACATTTCATGTCTATTAATAAAAAAAATTTTTTCGCATACTTCCTTAACTCAAAATATAACAAAAATTTAAACATCTTAGTTGAGATGAATTTCCTAGATGAACAAAATATTTCAATTGAATCCCGCGATTCTAAGTACCCACAAAAAAATAATGACTTACAAAAACATTTGTTCCGCTTTTCTCAAAAACGGTTACACATATCGCCTTAAAAATGGTTTCGTTCGTTTTCTTTTGTTAAGAACCTAATAAAACAAACCTATAAAACAAAGTACCTGCAAGCATATGAACTCAACAACGTAAGCGTTACGATTTTCTTTGCGCGAATTTCGCCCCAAACACCATCTTCCAGTGGTTACACCATCTTCGGTTAACGAACTTGACCTTTCAAATTAGACGACAGATTTTTGTACCAAATTTCGTCAAAATCGGACCATTTTTGAGCTTGCCAGAGAGCGAAAAGACAAACATATATATATACATACATATATATATATATATATATATATATATATATATATATATATATATATATATATATATATATACTAATTTGAACCACCTATATTTTCGTGGTCTATGGGGTCTGAAACGAGGGAGTTTCTAGTCGGCACTTCCGGATTGCGTCGTGAGGTCAACCTCATAAGCGGATTCTCCCTATGGAGGTAGGGAGTAACCGCGCTAAAAGTATCAATATAGTTTACAATATAAACAATTTTTTTGGGTGCATTATTTTTATCTCTTTTCTTTCAATAAATATTTTTATTTTATTAATATTGTTTCTTATCTGATCTTTATTAATTATTAATTTCTTTCATTTTAGCACTTTCCTCCGAAGGAAAGTAGCTATTGAGGTTGCACTCATGACGAAATTTTCTTCAAATCTTTATCGATCCTACCTAGTAGAAACCGAAAATGACCCCCGTTTAAATTTATATATATATATATATATATATATATATATATATATATATATATATATATATATATATATATGTGTGTCTTTTAGCGGCCAGAGTTTTTGTTTTTTCGTCACGAAACTTGGTATACAGCGTTCAATTAACAAACGATTGAACGAGTTCGTAAACCACCAAAATCGGTCCAACGGAAGGGGGGGGGGGTTTACTCTGGACCAAAAACACTAATTTGACCATGCGATTAGATATATTTTGGCGAAACTTGGTATTCGTAGTGGTAATCTACATAGAAAAATTAGTTTTAAAAATAAACTAAATCGGTCCATTAGAAGGGGGGGGGGTTTACTCCGGACCCACATTACCAATTTGCCAGTACCAGCTGTAATTGCTGTTATACTTCGACGAAACTCGGTATTCGTCGAGGTTATCAACCGAGAAAAATGGGTTGTAAAAATAAACTAAATCGCTTCATTAGAAGGGGGGTTTACTCCAGTATTAAATTACTAATACACTCATACCGGTTATAATTTGTGCTTTTAGCGCGGTTCCTCCCTCCCCCATAGGGAGGAACCCCGATTATAAGGTTGATACAATGAAACAATCCGGAAGTGCCGACAAGAAAATTTCGCGTTTCAGAACCCCTAAAGGCCGAAAATAACGGTGGTTCAAATTTGTATATATATATATATATATATATATATATATATATATATATATATATATATATATATATATATATTGGTCTGTTCGCTCTTTTTTGGCTTCCCTGATGGTCCGATTTTGATGAAATTTGGTACAAAAATCTGTCGTCCAATTTGAAAGGTCAAGTTCGTTAACCAGCAAAATCCGCCCACTGGAAGATGGCGTTTGGGGTGAAATTCGCGCAAAAAAATCGTAACGCTTACGTTTTTGAGTTCATAAGCTTGTAAGTACTCTTTTTATAGGCTTCTAGGGCTAGGAAAACGAATGGAACCATTTTCAAGGCGATAGCTTTAACCGTTTTCGAGAAAACTGAAAAAATAATTTTTGAATGCCGTTTTTGGTTTGGGTACTTAGAATCATGGGATTCAGTTGAATCATTTACTGCAGGTTCTACTTTCATTAAAACGAATATCTTGAAATCTTCGTTGCGTTTGGAGTTAAGGAAGGGTTAGAATAAAATATTTTATTAACAGACATAAAAAAGTTTTGGTAACTTTGTATACTTTCCTTAATATCTCGAAAAAGGTTGAGAATTTGGGAAACAAAAGAATACCATTAGAAAGCTTACTAAATGCTCTACAAAAAAGGTTCTAATGAAAGTTTTGATTAGGCGATGTGAATCGGAGAAATAAGTGCTTAAAACTTTAAAGTAATTGATTTCGCTTATTCGAACTGTTCTTTTTGTCTTTGATTTTGATACTTAAAATTATGGGATTCACTTGAAACATTTTCTGCATGTTTGAATTTCATCAAAATTTTGGTGACTTTTGGAGCTAAGGTAGGATTAGAATAAAATATTTTATTAACAGACATGAAATGTTTTGGGAACTTCGTATACATTCCCTAATATCTCGAAGACGGTTAGGAATATTGGTAAACGGAGGGTTACCATGCGAAAGCTTACTAAATGTTCTACAAAAAAGATTCTGAAACAATTTTTTATTAGGCTATGTCAATCGGAGAAATAAGTGCTTAAACTTTGAAGTAATTGATTTCGTTTATTCGAACGGTTCTTTTTGTTTGTTTTTATTCCTTGTTATTTTTTAATTGCATAAAGTTGGATAATGTATTTGACAATAAAACAGATTAATTAAAATAAGAAAAATAATTCATTGTTAAAAATATATCAGGCTGTACCGTATGAAATGTCAGTACTGGATTTGTCGATTTCCTTCAAATGTCTTGAAACTGTCGAGGCTCCTACTCCGAGTTCTTTGGCATATTCCCTAGTGTTTTTAATTGCTTATAGCAGTCAAATGTATTTGTCAATGAAACAGGATACGTATAATTAGAATAAATATTTTGTTTGTTCGAATTCGAAGATGCCGTATGAATATCTAGATTACAGTACTGGTGTTGATTTCGTTCTTTAGAATTATTCTTGGTATTCCCTATTTTCATCTGTTACCCATAGTTTATTATTGTTAGTTGGTTTTTCTTATTGATTATAGAATATAAATCTATTTGGCTATAAAACAGGATACGTAAAATTAGTGACAATATTTCGGAGACAATATATACTTTTCTACCACCACGAACGGCTTTTTTCCTCTGTTTTTATCCACTAGATAGGCTTTATTTTGCATATTATTCTATATAAGTTTTATTCAGCAGGGGATTCTGTTGAAATGTCGTGTTTTTGCTGTGGATTTTAAATACGATGTATCTAAGATTGGATAACATTAGCGAGTCTACATAGTTAAGAACCGACGACGGAGGATTACTTCTTGCTATGATTTAGTCTACATATGTATATTAAGTCCTAAATCCAAAAAATAAACTTCACAACGGTTAGATACTATGAGCGAATATGGCGGTTCAATGCCCGTAGAAACAAGGGGGCCGCAGGAAATTTACCTGCTAAGAGTTAATCCTCAAGAGCTGTAAATATACCCCAGGTATCTGCCGACACAAATACAAAGCCTAGGCGGAGAGCACCCCAAAAACACAGATCCAAACATAGGTTATATACTTAATATTCATAAAGACTACTTAGTTGTAAACCGATTCATCAATTAGCAATCAATAGTTTTCAACAAAGGTTATATACTAAATATTGATAAAAAGTATTTAATTAGAAAAAAAAAAAATATTCCACAAGACTTGATTTTGGTCCATTTGTGTCTACTCCATAGACTTAATTAGGTATATTATTCTTTTGTAGTTGGGCAACTAAACTTTGTTTTATTTTGTTAAATAAAGTCTTTTTCTTGACTTGTTATTCGTCAAGACTTTTATTTGTCCTTGTGTATTTACTAGATAGGTTTTATTCGGCATATTATTCTATATAGGCTATATTAGGCAGAGAATTCTACTCAATCTTGTGTACTTCTTCTTGATCCTTCTGTACATGGGCGTATATAAAAACAATTTCGGGGGGGGGGCTGAGACCATTTCCAGGGTATGGAATACTAAATATTTAGAGCTTGGAATAGTTTTAGGCAACTAAAACGCTATTACATGTAAAATGAAATATGTTTTATGAACTAAGTGAACTTATTTAATTTATTTTTAAGGGTTTTACGAGAAGTTTTTATCATCAATTCCAAATTTCGGGAGGGGCTGCAGCCCCCTCAGCCCCCTTCATATACGCCCATGTTCTGTATCCTCTAGAAAGGCATTATTAGGCATATTTTGTATTGATTTATAGAGCTTTGCTTTAGAATGAGAGCCAGATTCTGTAATTTCCGCTTCTGTGTAAAAGTTAGCTACTGTCGGTGTCCCTGACGCCTTAATATCACTTTTATTCGAGATGTTCGAGAGGATTTTGCAATTTTCACGAGATATATAAAAAAAAATAAGTTTATTTCTTTTCTAAGCTTATCAAATGGCACTAGGGACATGAACGGAACCGCGCTAAGATGCTGCAGTTCCTGCGAGTTGGACTTTTATTGTTATGAAATGCGGTATATGTCGTGTGTATCTCATGAGAAAGAAGTGATGTAAAAATAAACTAAATCGGTCTATCGGAATTGGGGGTTTACTAAGTATTATACTTCAATAGAATTAGCCCGTCAGACGTAGGTTCCCAAAGCCGCCACAAGGAGCGCTTTCCAGCACTAGGGGGACTGTATCCTGTTCCTGCGTCAGATATAAAGACGGAATATTAAGTTTTTCTGATTTATTTAGTAGTGTAGTACCATGTATAAAAATAACTCTGGAAGCAAATTAATTACAAAATTAATAAGTGAACAGTTCTCATTACAAATGTAAATGAGCAGAACTATTATAGCTTTTATTTTATTTGTATAGGTTATTTAACGCAAATTATCCAGTATGCAGTCTACACTACCCAAATTCTGAGGAAAGTGCTTAGTTATGCAGCTCCTGCGTGACGGACTTTTTTAAAAATTATTATCATTGATATTATTTTTTTATGAATTTATTTTTTATTGTTTTGTTTTATTTCATTTTTTTTTTTTTATTTTTGTTCATAGATCTTAATACAGTTTTGCTTCCTTTATGAATGTAATGACTAGACCATAACATTTAAAGAATTTCTTAATGCTTTAACCTTAATGCTTTAAAGATATTGATGTTATTGGGTTTGCACCCCAGTAACTTAATCGTAATTACTTTTTACAGAAATAGAATCATTACCATGTTTTATTTTTTGTTGTTCTGACCTTATAGTGGTTGACAACACATTAAATAAAGAAAAAAAAGTTGGTTATGAATCAATTGTATTTTGTAAAAATTATTTCGAGTTACAAGGATACAAATAACATCGCTAATCGTAAAAAGTCTCCCAAAAAAAAAAAAAAAAAAAAAAAAAAAAAAAAAAAAAAAAAAAAAAAAAAAAAAAACTTGTAAATACTTGTAACTGCATTGCATTAGTTATATACGTATAGGACGCTAGTGCAAGTGTAGTTGATCATTGTAGTTTTGAAGTGGGCTAAAGTTTCTACATTCCCCTTAGGCTGAAGACGTTTCTTGATTAGGTATTTCGAGTGGTTCCGTTTATAGTTTATTGAATTAAAATGTCATCTTGTGTTTCTGATGCACTTCCTTTGAATGCAATAATGATTTGTTAGTGCTCATTCTCCTTTGCCTTCAAGATATTTCATAAACAATAGCGGTCTAAACAACCTGTAAATGTGGCTGGTAAAAAAGCCAGATCCCAGATTTCTTTATGGGAATTAAAGAATGGCTCCTTCGCGCTAAAACACGTTTATTGGTTTGGACTTAGAAATCAGAAAAAAAGTAGATTGAAATAGATTTCCTTCTAAAACTACGAGTTACCGTTTTGAAGCTTATTAAATAATGATACTTTTGAGGCGGAGGCAAACCTTTAAGTCTAAATATAGGTGGTTAAGAAAATATTGAATAATTTAATAAAAAACTAATATTAAACGTTCTCACCTTAATATAGCTCTTAATTTACGCGGTATTATTTCAATAACCAGTGTATCTTATTGGAAATTTAATGCGATTCTAAAAATGTGGTATTTATTTACGATAAATTGGTCAAAAATTCAGTTTTTCTTTAAAAAAAGCCGGTAGTTCTTAAAAAAGACAAATGTTTGCGTAGCTCCACTACATTTTCAGATAGAACGCTCATTTTTGCGCCTCCGAACTACAAATTATATGCACAATAAATCCCTAGAGTTATGACACCTCAATGAGGGACACCCTGTATATCGTTCGGATAGGGAAGTGAAATAAATATCGGGAAGTATTATTTAATAATTTTTTAATGATATTGAAGCATTATTTACCTTCAACCTATATTTCGTAAATCGCTAGATTCATTTACATGTAGTGGGTTATTGTACAGGTGCCTGTCCTTGAAGGAGTTTTTGAGTGTTTCTTGGAAAGCAGAAAATGGTTTATAAATAAAATAACTCACAGCGAATCATTTGCTTTGATCTTCTGTCTTAATACCATTTGATATCTTATATTTTATACATATTTCTTTACTACATTACTAATATGTAGAGGAGAAGGTGGTAATATGAGCCCCCAATTTGTTTTTTCCCTTTTTTTGTAATTGCCTATGAAGTTTTTTTAGAATATTCGCTCATAGCGTTAACTACAATTATTTGTGAACGTACTTATAAAATAAGAACTTTTTTCGGTAGTTTTAAGTATATGAAAAAAATAGAAATTTGACAAATGTCAATTTGTTATTAAATCTTTTCGTGCTGGTAATATGAGCCCCTAAGAAAGAGAAATAAAATGACTTATGTATGACATTTTCATTTATTACAAAATCTTCAAAATGAATTGCAAAGTGGAAAATAATTTATAAAGTAATTTGGAAAGCGTTATTAAGGAACCATTTAATTGCTTTATGACTTTATCTTCTATTTGCAAAAATCACAAACGTAAACATCCTTGTCAAATCCAGCGCCACATTTCGTACCCAAATTTTGTACCCACATTTCGCAGATTCGTTGGACCCACAGTTCTCCGAGGTTATCTGTTAAAAATAGGCCCATATTTTCCCGGGGGGAAATCATGAACGGAGGTACAAAGGTTCTTTACTCTCAATCCAATGATTTGCGGGATTTTACTTTGAACTACGGATATTCCAGTCTCGTCCACATTAAACACCCTATCACATAACTATACATTTTTACTTGAAATATTTACATTGTATCTACACAGAAATAATCTCTGAAATGTCCTCTACACTAGTCAATAAGGAACTAGATGGATTTTGAATGGACATATACTGCAATAATAAGCTAATTACTTACTTCTAAAAGGTTTTTAGATCAAGGAAACAAATAAACCATTTTTCCGCACAAACTATCAGCTGCAACTGAGTGAGAACACTCCAGTGGTGAGAGCATTTAATGAACTATCATTTAAAATAATCACCGCCAAAGTGAGCCGGCTGTGTGAGTAGAGATTGAGGGGGCTCATAATACATGCAGGGCTCATATTACCACCTTTACCTCTACTTATATTAATGTTATTACAAATACTATATATACATGTAATTAAAATGGGCTTAAAATATGTCTATACTTATATGATACATATTAAAATGCTAAATGTTCGAAGGATCGAAGAAATAAATTGGAATTGATGGAAATATACGTGAGCCACGCAAGCCCAGAGTAAAATGTGATCTTCAATGTCTTCTCCATCATTTTTATCCTGAAAAAGAGAAATATTGATAATTTGGTTGAAGTTATGTGATTCAATTATATTATAATTGTGTATAAGTTTACCTTTCGTATCGCTTTTTATTTTTTTCTATATTTTCTTTTGATAAATCTTCTCTGAAATAAAATCTAAGTATGCCTAAATAGTTATTACGCATCTCCTTCGGAAATGAAATCTCTTCAATGTTCTTAAACTGTGAATTTCCAAACGTTTCCACATCCTTTCCTTCAAGTGTGTCTTGTAATTTCAGGAACTTTTCATTTGGGAAATGGACTTTGCAGAAAGCAAAGTCTTTAAATAGCCTTTGGCTGGCATAAGCCAATTTTTTGGCTATCTTCAGAAATCTGAAATTTTAAAAGAAATGTATTTAGGTTCCCTAAACGTCTTAAAAATTAAACTCTTGAATTATTGAGTCCATTTATATTACGCAAACTAACTCTTTTTAAAACATAGTTTCTAATTTTGACATGTAACAACTTAGGTTCTCAATAAGTTGATAATCTAATAAAAACACTCACATTGGCTTTCCTCCATAAATTCGAATGCCGGCGTCCAAAATACAAGCTGGTAGTAATTGGTGGAAGAAAAACAGTATATGGTATTTGTAAGCATTTTCGATTAATTGCAGATCCCGGGTCCACACAATGAACTTTGACGGCGTTTCCTCTACAAATCTGTACGCCTTACAGATTTTTGAAATGTCTGACGTCTTACAAGTTACAAGTTTTCCAAGAGCGCAGTTGTAGACTGGAGTTTCATCCAAGGGCTTCCTGAAAAATATGTCAAAGCGACATTCTGTAATTAGAGTAATATTTCACTAATGATAAATTTGTGTAATTTATGAGAACCATCGGTGTTTGGGCGGGGCTATGAAGCATACTTCATATAAACAGGCAGCAATGCGTCATCGTAGCACGTATCCATTCATATCTTACAATGAAATTGTAGTGTGTAGGTAGTCAAATTACAGAATAAAATGAAAAAAAAAAAAAAAAAAACTAAAACAAAAAAAACTTTGGTGCCAGAATTTCTTTGATCGCGGTTATCGAATAACTACTTTCTTATCATGAGTTAATAAACTTAATAAAAAGGGAAATTTCTCGATTGTCAGAAAAATATGACTAATTTGATTAAGTAAAAAAGGCCACAAAAAAACAATACATTCTAAATAATATCGACGAATATCCATTGGGAACATTTCGTAGATATTATGACTGTAAATTCTTTTCTTAAAATTATAATTAATACAAGGCTTAATGCCCCAAAACACTAAGCCATCTTGATGAAAGTCGAATCCTAACCAGTACTTATGAGCGCACCATTTTTGAACATTTACCTGTAAATTTGCGGGAATGTATTCAAATTAAACTCCCATGTGTAAGTGGCCAAAGATTAAGAAACCAAAAAAAAAAATCTCTAATATTCACATTATACAATACTAAAAAAAAAAGGATTTGAGAGAAATTGGTACATGCCACGATAATCCACTTGGTTCGTGAATGGAAAAACGAGCAGTGATATTTGAATATAAATTAAGTATAAATCTCGCGAACTTTTTTTTTTTTGTTCTTTTAATTCCTTGTAAAATGTTTGTTCCCATAACTTCCTGTTTTTATGAATAAAAAAAAATTAATACCTTCAATAATGAGAACTTTTTTAGTGTAATTTGAATTTTTCCCTTTAGCTTTTCTGTAATTTCGAGTTTAATATTTAAAACGTAATCATTGATTTATTTCATTTGTCAAAACATTTATTTTTTATTTTCTCGAATAATAATTATTCATAATAATAATATGATAATTAATATTATGTCGAGATAGGCATGCGACTAATTTTAGTTGAAAAAAATAACATTAAATGAATAAATGGAAAAGACTTAAATAGAAAAAAAGCTGAATTAGAAATATTCTATTAGAAATATGTTTGAAGAAAATACCAGTTCATAACCTACATTCAAGTACTCTAATAGTACGAGGAACGTTCGTTTTGACAGACAAGGAAAATTCTTGGATTTTCTACATATTTTTCTAAACCTGATAAAAGCCCTTTCAAAGTTAGAAACGATTAAAGTAGAGTTGTTTGGCGCTGTTCTAAACAGTCTTGATACAGTTTCGCCTCATCCTTTTGGTTGCAGAATTTTTTTTTGTCACGTTTCGATATTTTTTTATTAAAATAAAATAATATCACACATACAAAATAAATGGAAAATCTCTTGGATCAACGCACTAGATAACGAATTCAGGGAAATAATGGAATATGCCTGTGTTTCTTCACCAGGCGGAAGGAAATTGTGGTTTATCAGACTCTATAATATTAAATTTACAAATTCAAAAAAAAAAAAAAAACATTTCATGGAGCCAATCGCCTACGTTAGGTAGCTCCTTAAAATAATAAATAAATAAATTCAAAAAAATTTCGAAACTATTTAGTCCTGGGCACATCTGCTTTGAGTTGGATGTTGAGAGTTTTGAGGAGATATTTTTGACCATTTTTTTTTTTTTTTAAATTCGTATTGATATGAATAAGATAGTATTATTTCGTGATATCATTAAAAGATACCTAAAAATATATAGATTATCTAGCAAAGCCCCAAACTCAGATCCACTGCAGAGTAGTAACTACCTCAATCGTTGGGCTCTATTTTGTTCCACAAAAATTTTTTTACTTTTTTTGATTGCTTTATCTAATAATTTGCTCGAATCAAAGAGATATTCTAAAGGTTGTATTTTTGGGTTATTACGTATTGCAGTAGTGACAGAATCACCTCCCATAACTTTGGTGAATTTTTGCAGAAGAACGCACAGATTTTTTGGTTCGAAATAGCCCAAATTATTTCGTTGGGGTTTCCGAAAATTACTTTGTTGACTAACGATTTGAATATCAAGATTATAGTGCTAAATATTATTATTATTTATTAGTTTTGCTGCACTGCTGGCGATTTGAAAATTTAAAGGTGTATGGAAACGTCAGCTCTTAATAATGAATAAATTATAATGATAACGTTGAAAAAGGGGAAATACAACAAAAATTTAAATAAAAAGAAAACTGAAAAAAATATTTATGTAATCGTAATTGAAAAATAAAACAAACATATAACAAAACAGAAAGAATAAAAGTATAACCTAAATTATAAGGTGCTTCGTATTTAGGCTTAAACCAGAAGACACCGGTGGTTTTAGACATCGTGTTCGGATCAGCGACCCCAAAAACCTATAGTAAATATGGTCTCCTCTCTGTCCTAGAACATTTTTTTCCTTGTAGAAGATTATGTATGTATATATATATATATATATATATATATATATATATATAAACTATCATATGTCAGAAGTTCATGTCGTTCGGTAAATTTTATCTAGATCTAAAAATCAGCACAAGAGTAATTTTTTTTTTTTTTTTTTTTTTTTTTTTTTTTTTTTTTTTTTTTTTTTTTTTTTTACGGCGCATCGACGTATAGACCATTAGTGTCGACATCCAGGGTGCAGCGAAAAATGTTCCCAACGAGCCGTGAGATGAGAAAATTGAGGTGATTGAAAGTGGCGAGGTAAATAGGAGGGGGCTGGTACTGTTATTTAAAAACTAACGTGGATACTTTATGTTTCCACAATTCCTTCATCATCCTCCATATTGTTTCTTTAGAACCCCGTGAGAATGCTAAATTACGAATAAAAAAACAAAACAAACTAAAAATTAGGGAACGGATTGGGTTTACCTAGCTAATCTGTGAAGTTGCTGGAATTATTTCTGATTGAAAAGAGAGTTTACTTTTTATAGGTTATCCATGCTGCAATGATGAGTGCTTTTGCGACAATATCCACAGGTATGTAGTCATGATGAGCCTCATCGTTATGTCTTGCAACTCTAAGAATCCCAAGCCCGTTTAGTATGCAGAGTGCTGCCATCCCGTTTAAACTGTCAACCCATCCAGGTATTGGTTCATCAGCTGATGACATGACTGAAAGTAAAAAAAATTTTATAAAGATCTTACACGTCCGTTGTAAATCGTGTTGTTATCCATCATTGGCAAACAATATAGATTTGCTGATATGTATAAATTGGTCGTTTTCTCGCTCTGTGCATGATTAAATCTTAGGTCTAGGCGCACGGTAGTGCGCCAGGCCGATTCCCGGCCTTAGCATACTTTGTGTATATTACAGGAGGTCTTAGAGCCGATTTTTACCCTCTCATAACTTTCAACCGGGTAAAGATAAAGTTATGAAATTTTACACAGGTATTATACTACTAGATGTGAGTAAAACTGGAAATTTTCATAATTCTACATCAAATAGTGTCTGAGTTATAAGCGATCGAAAATCGGGATTTATAGGACTCACTGACTCATCAAAATTATTAGGCACTTCCCATGATGCTAGAGACTTGAAATTTTGCAGGATCATAGATATGAGGGTGTTGTTAAAGGGAAAAAACGAAAAATCCTGAAAAGTTGTGTTTGACGCCGCTTCCGGGGCGGGGGCGTGCCAGTTTTGTACTTCCTTCGGAAACCCATCATTCCGTCCGAAACCCATGATGTGGGGTATCAAATGAATCGTCTCCGTATGAAGAACCTATATTTGATCGTTTAAGAAACATTTAGGCGCATATAGGCTCGGTCAAAATCTTATACTAGCTGCCTGTCTCTTTGTTTGTTCCTTATACAAATCCGAACCGTTAAACCGATTTTGACCAAACTGTGGACACAGGTGGGTCTTGATACGGGGAGAATCATAGGCTAGTTCAATATCGTCTATCAGCTGTTTGCCTAACTGTTTGTTCCTTATACAAATCCACACGATTTGACCGAATTTGACCAAACATGGTACACAGGTAGGCCTTTATCCGGGTAGTGTCATAGGCTAGATCAAAATCGTCTATCAGCTGTCTGTCTGCATGTTTGTTCCTTACACAAATTCACACTGTTTGACCGATTTTGACCAAACTTGGCACGCTGGTAGGTCTTGGTCCGGGGAATGCACTAGGATAGGTAAAAAAGGTCTTTCAGATGTCTGTCTGCATGTTCGTTCCTTACACAAATTCACACCGTTTGACCGATTTTGACCAAACTTGGCACGCAGGTAGGTCTTGGTCCGGGGAATGCACTAGGATAGGTAAAAGAGATCGTTCAGCTGTCTGTCTGCATATTCGTTCCTTACACAAATTCACACCGTTTGGCCTATTTTGACCACACTTGGCACGCAGGTAGGTCTTGATACCGGAGTGTCATTTTTCCTATGACGTTTTGTACTTTTTGTTCCATCGGAAAGCCATCATTCCTTCTGAAACCCATCATGTGGGGTATCAAATGAATCGTCTTGGTAAGGAGAACCTAAATTTGATGTTTTAAGAAACATTTCGATGCATCTTAACAACAGCACTTGTGACTTCTTTCTTAAATGTAGTAAATAAAGTCGTAGAGGTTAACAGCATAATATACTTGAAAGCAATACTAAGTTTTTCAATGTCGAGCCATCTAAATTACAAAGTTTAGAATCACAAACCCAAAATGTATCGTCTTTGTTCTTATCTTTTTCCTGAAAGCCTTCTACACTTTCCTTATGGTGATCTTTATCCTAGGGATAAGGTTCCTGTGTTTTACAGTGTAATAGTTTAGTTAAGAGAGCAATAAATTTGTCCTCTAGAGTAATGTCATCTGGAAGAGCTTCTAACTTTTCTAGTCTAGTGATTAGATGTATGTAGGTTGATTATTGGTATCAAATATCAAGCAGTAAGGAGAACTTTAAGCAGAATCCAAAGACCCAGGTTCTATATGAAGTACAAAAGCCATTTGGTATGTGGCAACTAAATTGTATTTAATACTTGGAAAAAAAGTAATGACATCCCCCCAAAAAAACCGATTTTAATTATACTCTACTCCTTCTCCCGATCCACTCGAGTCCCACCCAATTTAGTACTGACTTAGGATCAGGGCTTTTCTGTAACTTTAAAAAGAGATTTTGTGTGAGGAAGAAGTCCCGACTAGCTAAGGAATTGTATTTTGTTAGCGCTTCTAATACATTATTTTTCATCGTTTGATTTTTAGTTTTTAATATTTTTATTGCGGAAAGCTTCCTATTATTGCTTTAAAATTAAATTTATGAACCTCATTTTAGTGTTTACCTAATTCGGCTGGGATTAATGCTCGTTGAAAAGCGAGATTTTTGTCGTTAAAGCCTGCAAAGCAAATCTGTAAAATACTCATTTTAGATAACACAGGTCTACAAAAATAATCTTTCTGGAATTTGATTTGATGATTTTGGTCAATCTCTATGCTCCTTGGCGTGCTGAAGCCGAACATGAGGTCAGTCCCTCTCTATCACGTAAGGAAATTGTTCAATCTCAAGTAAGAGCAGAGGTACTACCATTAAAAGAAAACAGAATTGGCGAATAAGATTTTTCATTTTTTTTCCATGATCTTTTAGTTATTTCAATGTTGTTTACTGTACAAAATACATAAATGTGTAGAAATAACAGCTTCAGAATTAACAGTGGCATATTTAGTTATTATTTTTATGAAAACGTATTTTTTTCTCTTGAAAATTTCTCCGTGTTCGTTTCCGGCTGTAGGACTCTTCAGATGATCACGCTGCGGCATCCAACAATAGTCAGCCATCATGTTTACGTTCCATTTGCCCTGATACATACGTTCCATTTCCTGGATGTCCTGATGGAACCTTTCCCCTTGTTCTTCACTTACTTCCCCTAAGTTTTCCGGAAAATAGTCCACATGCGAATGTAAGAAGTGAACCTTCAAACTCATGTTGCAACCTTGTAATTGAAATGCCTTCCACGATACTTCTGTAGTTGGGATCCTTCACGTTACCAAGGAACTTCTCAACAACATCTTTAAAAGAATTCCAAGCTTCCTTCTCCTTCTCATTCATGGTTTGAGTGAAATGTGGATCTGTGAAAAGTTTCCGAATATCTGGGCCTACAAAGATCCCCTCTTTTAGCTTTGCATCACTTAATCGTGAGAACTTGGAGCATAAGTACTTAAAACATTCACCTTCTTTATTGAGAGACTTTACGAATTGTTTTATCAACCCTAGCTTTATGTGTAGAGGAGGTAGCAGGATTTTGTCAGAAGGAACCAAACTTCTCCTAATTACATTTTTTTGGCCTGGCGACAGAGCTCCTCGTGATGGCCAGTCTTTGATGTTCCAATGGGAATTTCTGTCTCGGCTATCCCATAAACATAAAAAACAAGGGAACTTGGTGTACCCTGATTGCTGACCTAAGAGCATAGTAAGTACTTTCAAGTCTCCACATATCAACCAGTTATGCTCATTATAATGAACTCGTTCGAGAACTAATGACAAATTTTCGTATGTTTCTTTTAAATATACCGAATGGCCAACTGGAACTGAAGCATAAGTATTGCCATTGTGCAACAAAACAGCCTTTAGACTTCGCTTTGATGAGTCTATGAATAGACGCCAATGAATCGGGTCATATTGTATACCAAATTGACCCATCAGACCAAGAATGTCTTTGCAATAAATAAGATTCTCATCCAGAGCAAAGTAAGGAACAAAAATTGCTTCACGGTGTCGATACCATGAAAAAGAAGTGCCTGGCTGTAATAAATTTTTGTTTTTAAGACGGGAGCCAAGTAACTGAGCTGCATCTTTTGGAAGTCCAAGATCTCTCACTAAGTCGTTCAACTCCTGTTGAGAAATAAGCTGAGGTTCATCTTCTGAACTGCTTGCTTTGAACTCACTGTGTACTTCATCGCTCTCCGACATACAGTCTTCTCTAGTAGCTTCCCTATCTTTACTGCCCAAGTCACGAGGGGGCTGAGGAACTGTCAATCCAGGACCGTGTGGTACCGGACGACTAGCAGATTCCACATTAGGGTAGTTCATGAGCTTATGATTTTTGGAATTATAGCCTTGAACATGACAATTACAAAAGTAACAGTCATTAACGTGTTTTTTTTTTGCTCCCTCCACATCATTGGGATAGCAAATCCGAAAGATTTTAACTCTCCTTTGTACCATAAGCGAAGTTTTTCTACGCAGCTATGGCATACTTTGTGAGGAGCCCACACTTTATCTTGATCTCCTATTCTCAAGCCAAAATATGCATAATATACATTTTTGACAAAACCTGTTATATTTCGTTGGTATTTCTTAACTGTGTACTCACCACAGATAAAACAGAAGTAGTCTGGACTGGTAACACAACGACGATGAGACATTTTGTCTAAATGCACTTTCAAACCTTAAAATACGTTCTTAATCACTTTGACACAACTAAGAGACCTCAGTGAATGTGTTCACTTCAGTTGATACTACTGAACTGAGAGAATGAACAGAAATTTAGCTCCAAGTTCCTGATACAACAGTTTCAATCTCGTTTAGCTTCAGACGGTGACATCTGAGACCAAACAAGTACGTTCCTGTCTGAACAGGTCGTGCCTAGACACCCTCAGGCCTACAACATCTACTGAGGGAGTCATTGCCTACACCACCTAGTGAAAGATGTCTGTTTATAAAAAGAGAAATCGTTTGGAAAAAAAAAACCCTACTTATTACCAAATTTATGTGTATAGCAGGTATATTATGTTCTATGGATTTGAAACAAATCCGTACGTGATAGAGAAAAACGGACTTCATTCTCGGCCTCAGCACACCGAGAAACACAGAGATTAGCCAAAATCATCAAATCAAATTTTTGGTTGTAGACCTGTGTAATGAAATCATTTAATTTTTTTCTATATCTACTTTTCAAAGAAAACAGTACGTGTCTGTTACATTGCTCTTTTACCGAAGTTAAAATTATTTTATTCATACTCGCACATTTATTCACCCCCCTGCTATGCAATCTCTCTTTGCTTTCGTTTTTCTCACTGCTTATACATTTTTATCTCAAAAACAGTAATTTTTCATGTAATTTACCTCTGAATTTGGAATTTATAAAGAATTAAGTACGTCTTTGACCAAGGGTTTAATATTAATAATGACATGAATCCTTTACTGAGTGGCATATACATCATTGATTTATCTGTGTTTAGAATTATATTTCTATCTGAATAGTAAGTAAACTAAATATGCCATATTAATTGCACAAGTATAATTGAAGGGGTCGAAGCAAAATAGTGCCAAGCTATATTTTTAACAAAGCTTAACTGAAGCTGCTGTATGTTGACTATTATGTGGGCCTATCAGCTAAATTGGTTAGGGGCAACAAGATTAAGTAGCATAAAGAGCAGCTCGTAGTCATATCATAGGATCATCATATACTGATAGTCTCACATAGTATACAACAGATAAAGCTAAAGCTAAGCTTTGTTAATAATGGTGCTTGGCACTATTTTGCCCCGACCCCATCAATTGCTAACTAATATTTTACTGACCTGCGGAAGGCCTGACTATGACTGTTGGGTAAAACTGGGTATACTCGGAGACTATCTGTTCTGCTAGAGCCTTGCTGAATGTGTACGGGTTAGGATGTCCTGAGAGTAACCTGAAAATTAAAATCACATCTATGTATTCACTTAATTATCTTCATTCTTTAATTCCATCTATATTTTTCAATGATTTCTTTTTTTGCTACTTAAAACATTAATTTACATGATTCAACTGTATATTTTTGTGTCAATTTGGCAATACCTGCGTGATTGAATGCATAGAAAACAGTTTCTTTTTAACCCTTTCCGTACCGTGGACGGCTCCAGCAGTCAAAAGCGGTCGGGACCCACATACCGTGGACTTGTGTAGAATTCGAAGGAAGAAGGGACCCACGTACCGTGGACTTGTACAGCAGTCGAGAGCTTATATTCGTGTTTTGTTAAATTTAGTAAACCTTTTTTTTTTTTATTGCGTGTCCTCCATTTTTAAAAAAAATATTTAATATTTAATTAAAATGTTTAATATATTACATATTTAATTAAATAATTCAATAAATTAACTGTAAATATTTATAATTATGCTTTTGTTTTTGTAACTAAATTTTATACATTAAAAAAAAAAAATTAACTCCACCGGTGTAAAAAGTCACGGATCAAAAATGAAGATGGAAAATTTATTTGCCGTAGTTATTGAGTATTTAATTCCCTTGCTTATTATTCATAAAAGAAATGGAAAATGGTAACTGAAAAAAAAAAACTTCTTTTTTTTACTCGTATATATAATATAGCTTTTTTATTATTTATTTTTAAAGAAAGTTAGTCAACTTAAAATAATTATTTAAATGCCAAACTAATTCAGCATAAATAAAAATTAATAATCACTGTAGACAAAATAAAAATCAAAATGATAAAAGACGAGTTTAAGTACGGCGAGGAGATAGCTGAAAGTCGAGGCGCTGTGACCGAGAGTGGGAAAAGTATCCTATACAGGGGAACCAACGCCGGGTTCTAGTATCCCGTACAGCAGAACACATCTCCTAGCGGCTCATTGCGTACGGAAAGGGTTAACTAAAGAATGTTACAATAGAATCAAATAAAAGTCCAACTCTGAATCAAGTACTATTTACAAATAAACTAACTCATAAAATGGGAGTGAATATAAAGCGATTTTGGGAGCAACGAAGAGAGATTTGTATCTGGTGAAGAACAGAATTTGCCACGGCATACAATGACATATAATCTCAATACGAGGAGGTGGCTGTGAAGATAGGATGTGGCTGTGAAGATAGAAGGCGGCTTAGAAGATATGAGGGGGGTGGGAGGATAGGAGGTGGCTGGGAAGATAGAAGGCGGCTGGGAAGACTGAAAGTGGCGAGGTAAATAGAAGGCGGCTGGGAAAATTGACGGTGGCGAGGAATAAAGGTTGTGGGTAGGAGGATAGTAGGTGGCTGAGAAGATTGAAGGCGGCTGGGAAGATTGAAGGCGGCTGGGAAGATTGAAAGTGGCGAGGTAAATAGAAGGCGGTCAGGAAAATTGAAGGTGGCGAGGAATAAAGGATGTGGGTGGGAGGATAGTAGGTGGCTGGGAAGATAGAAGGCGGCTGGAAAGATAGAAAGTGGCGAGGTAAATAGAAGGCGGTCAGGAAAATTGAAGGTGGCGAGGAATAAAGGATGTGGGTGGAAGGCTAGTAGGTGGCTGGGAAGATAGAAGGCGGCTGGAAAGATAGAAAGTGGCGAGGTAAATAGAAGGCGGTCAGGAAAATTCAAGGTGGCGAGGAATAAAGGATGTGGGTGGAAGGCTAGTAGGTGGCTGGGAACATTGAAAGTGGCGAGGTAAATAGAAGGCGGTCAGGAAAATAGAAGGTGGCTAGGAAAAAAGGATGTGGGTGGGAGGATAGTAGGTGGCTGGGATGATAGGAGGCTGCTGGGAAGATTGAAAGTGGCGAGGTAAATAGAAGGCAGTCAGGAAAATTGAAGGTGGCGAGGAATAAAGGATGTTGGTGGGAGGATAGTAGGTGGCTGGGAAGATTGAAAGTGGCGAGGTAAATAGAAGGCGTTCATGAAAATTGAAGGTGGCGAGGAATAAAGGAGGTGGGTGGGAGGATAATAGGTGGCTGGGAAGATAGGAGGTGGCTGGGAAGATCGAAGGCGGCTGGGAAAATAGAACCTGAAAGATAAAGAGTGGTCTGAAGGTAGGAGGCGGATGATCTAGAAGAGCGTACCCTCTAATACAAATGTGTACAGAAGCTTAAGAGAACAAAAACAAATCTAAATTACTTTAAGCTGGCCTTATGCAAGGGTGCCATGTTTTCTTCTTATTTATGAACAAAACTTGGTCATCAATAAAGATATTGAGAACTCACTTTTCATGAAGAAATGAAAGATGTAATGATTCTGTCTCTAACATCTTAAGAATCACTCTCCAATCCTGAACTGGTGGATATATTTCTTCGCCCCACTGTGATTCTGGCCTGTAAAAATTTGAGTATGTTGTCGATGCGTAGACAAAAACCTACAACAGTAAATAGATTTGTATGCCTAACACTTCTTTTTCATTGAGAGGCAGTATTGTGGGGCGGAGAGAATTTTTTATCTTCAATAATCCACATTTTGTTTTGCTAGTATTCGTTGAAACGAAGTGCCTTAACTATTAAGCCACTTCGCTTCATAACACTGCAAGTCATCTAATAGAGACAAAGCATCAGACGAAGGGCAAAGAGTTATATTAACCTCAAGCCTCTCTATGTTGTGTAATAAAAAGCACCAAGCCGGCACTAGGCTTGGAATATAATAAACACCGTATGGCACACAGGACTTAATAAAATTGCCATTTCAAGGATTAATTTTCAAAAAGTAAAAAAAAAAATAAAAAATGGCCTTTTAGCGCGGTTCCTCCCTCCCTTCATAGGGAGGAACCCCGCTTATAAGGTTGATCTCATGAAACAATCCGGCAGTGCCGACTAGAAAATTTTGCGTTTCAGAACCCCTAAAAGACCGAAAATAACGGTGGTTCAAATTTGTATATATATATATATATATATATATATATATATATATATATATATATATATTTATTTATTTACATATATATATATATATATATTTATTTATATATATATATATATATATATATATATATACATATATATATATATATATATATATACATATATATATATATATGTATATATTTATATATATATATATATATATATATATATATATATATATATATATATATATATATATACACATTTGTCTGTTCGCGGCGTAGCTCTCTAGGTAGAAGACGAATGGTCTGATTTTGATGAAATTTGGTACAAAAATCCTTCGTCCAATTTGAAAGGTCAAGTTTTTTAACTAGCAAAACCCGCCCACTGGAAGATGGCGTTTGGGGTGAAATTCGCGCAAAAAAATCGTAACGCTTACGTTTTTGAGTTCATATGCTTGTAAGTACTTGTTTTATAGGCTTCTTGGCCTAGGAAAACGAATGACAGCATTTTTAAGGCGATAGCTTCAACCGTTTTTGAGAAAATTGGAAAAATAGTTGCTTAATAACGTTTTCGGTTTGGGTACTGTATGTTTGAATTTCATCAAAACTAACATGTTAAACTTTTGGTTACGTTTGGAGTTAAGGAAGGGTTAGAATAAAATATTTTATGAACAGACATGAAAAGGTTTGGGAACTTCGTATACTTTCATTAATATCTCGAACACGGTTGGGAAATTTTGATAAGTGTATAGAAACTATTTGAAAGCTTTCTAAATTCTCTACAAAAAAGATTCTGAAACAATTTTTGATTAGGTGATGTCGATCGAAGAAATAAGTGCCTAAAACTTCAAATACGTATGTTTAGTTCATATGAACGGTTTTTTTGTCGTTCTTTTTGTAATTTTTGTCTGTTTCCCTTAGTTTTTTATTGCTTTTTATTTTTGTATATTCTTATGTTGTGTTTGTAAGGAAAATGTATTTGTATGTAAAACAGGATAGGTAAAATGAGACCAATTTTCTATTGCTAGAAATAATGAAAAGGTTTGGTAACTTCGTATATTTTCATTAATATCTCGAAAACGGTTGAAAATCTTGGGAAGCGTAAGGTTACCATTCGAAGGCTTACTAAATGGTCTACAAAAAATGTTCTGAAGATAGTTTTGAATAAGCGATGTCAATCAGAGAAATAAGTTCTTAAATTTTGAAGTAATTGATTTCGTTTATTCGAACGGTTCTTTTTGTCTGTTTTTATTCTTTGTTATTTTTTAATTGCTTAAAGTTGGATAATGTATTTGACAATAAAACAGATTAATTAAAATAAGAAAAACAATTCATTGTTAGAAATATATCAGGTTGTACCGTATGAAATGCCAGTTTTGGATTTGCCGATTTCCTTCAAATGTCTTGAAACTGTCGAGGCTCCTACTCCAAGTTCTTTGGCATATTCCCTTGTGTTTGCAATTGCTTATAGTAGTCAAATGTATTTGCCAATAAAACAGGATACGTATAATTAGAAACAATATTTTATTTTTGCGGAATCTTGGTATTCTCAGATGCCGTATGAATATCTATTAGGCCCCCTTCGTATATTTTCCTTATTTTTATTTTTTTTTTTTGTTTTGTTTCTGTTTAACGGCGTATCAACATTAGGGCTATTAACGCTGGGCTCTCTACAGGTTGCCACCCTTTTCTATAATGCCAACAGCACATGGTCGGTCACCCATTCAGGTTCTGGCCACGCTCGACGTTGCTTAACTTCGGTGATCTACGGGAACCGGTGCATTCAACGTGGCTATGGCCGTTGGCTATTTTCCTTAATATCTCAAAAATGGTTAGGAAATCATGGGAAGTGAAATGTAACAGTTCGAAAGCTTACTAAATTCTCTACAAAAAATGTTTTGAAGAAATGTTTGATGGGGTCGTCACATTAGGAGAAATAAGTGCTTAAAACTTAGTTCGTTAGTTTCGTTTATTTAAACGGATCTATTTGTGTGTTTCCCGCAGTTTTTTTTTTCACTGCTCATTATTTTTGTACTGGCTTACAGCAGTCAAATGTATTTGTCAGTAAACAGGATACGTATAATTAGAAGCAATATTTTGTTGGTTAGAATTCGAAAATACCGTATGAATATCTAGATTACAGTACTGGTGTTGATTTCGTTCTTTAGAATTGTTCTTGGTACTCCCTATTTTCATCTGTTACCCATATTTTTTTATTGCTAGTAGTTTTTTCTTATTGATTATAGAATATAAATCTATTTGGCTATAAAACAGGATACGTAAAATTATTAACAATATTTCAGATTTCTGAGCGAAATGCCTTGTAAGATTTTCTACCACCACGTACGGCGTTTTCCTCTATTTTTATCCACTAGATAGGCTTTATTTGGCATATTATTCTATGTATGTTTTATTAAGCAGGGGATTCTGATGAAATGTTGTCTTTTTGCTGTGGATTTTAATTACGATGTATCTAAGATTGGGTAACATTGGCGAGTCTATATAGTTAAGAACCGACGACGGAGGTAGACTTCTTGCTATGATTTAGTCTACATATGTATATTAAGTCCTAAATCCCCCAAAAAAAAAACTTCACTGGCTTTTCTTTCGAAAAAAGAAAAGGCATCACCCCTATCCTGGCTAGAAAAGGGCGGTAACCTATAGATAACCCGTCCTAAAATTCGTAGTTAATAATAAATGGACGTTAAAATTTAAATAAATAAATAATAAAAAACTTCACAACGGTTAGATACTATGAGCGAATAGAGAGTCGGTTCAGTACCCGTAGAAAAACAAGGTCCCCAGGATATTTACCTGCTAGGAGTTAATCCTTAAGAGTTGGAAATATACCCCAGATATCTGCCGACACAAATACAAACCATAGGCAGGGTACAGAGAGCAATTTAATGATTTCATTCACCAAAATTTCTTAAACTATACTAGATTCTGAAATAACACACTTCCAAACATAGGATATATACTAAATATTCATAAAGACCCGATTCATCAATTAGCAATCAATAGTTTTCAACACAGGTTATATACTAAATATTGATAAAAAGTATTTAAGTAGAAAAAGAAACAAGCTTCCTCAAGACTTGTTTTTGGTCCATTTGTATCTACTCCATAGACTTAATTACGTTTATTATTCTATGTAGGCTATATTAGGCATGGTATTCTTCTCAATCTTGAGTACTTCTTCTTGATCCTTCTGTATCCACTAGAAAAGGCTTTATTAGGCATATTTTGTATTGATTTATAGAGCTTTGCTTTAGAATTAGAGCCGGATTGTGTAATTTCCGCTTCTGTGTGTAAGTTAGCTACTGTCGGTGTCCCAGACGCCTTAATATCACTTTTATTCCAGATGTTCAAGAGGATTTTTACAATTTTCACGAGATATATATAAAGTTTATTTCTTTTCTAAGCTTTTTAAATGACACTAGGGATATGAACGGAACCGCGCTATGATGATGCAGTTCCTGCGAGTCGGACTTTTTAGTGAATGACCTAAGTTGCCTTGCTGTGAAGCTGAAGTGACATTTCATTGAGGCATTAATTGTTATCCTGAGGTATTAACCAAATATTTGATAATATAATCACTCGTCGTGTATATTGGTATGACCAAGTATTCTGATATTTCCTCTATATTCCTTTGAGTAGTATTCTGAGTACGGTTTCTTCCTCTCACTAGGCCATTTTGTTGTAAACCTTAGGCTTATGTAAAACCAAAAATCGAGTTTTCACAATCTCAGATTGTCATTTCATCATTCATGTTTTCCTATGTTCTGCTGAAAAGGAAGAGGTTCCTGTTGTGAAATTCCTAGGAAGATATTACTAGTCACTATTCTATTCTATATATATATATCTTATTCTTACAAAGAGTTTGTTATTGTTAACGCATTTTACTGGAAACCTACACCGATAGGAGCGCTTCGATAACTTACATTAGCTGTACTTGTCCGTAGTAAGGAGGTAAAAAATCAGGTTTCTCTCTCCGTTTCCGTTGTACAGAGGTGTCCGCAATATAGAGGTTTATTTTACCTATAGAAAAATTCGGGACTGCGAGAAAATGTCCGTTAATAGAGGTGTCCGCTGTAGGGAGGTGTCCGTTATGGGAGGTTTCACTGTATATATATATATATATATATATATATATATATATATATATATATATATTTATATACATATATATATATATTTAAATAAATAATATATATTTATAATTATTTTATTTATATACACACACAAAGTATATGATGTGTATTGATATACAATTATAAGCGCATTTCCTCCAGGCAACCAGGAAAAGTGCTTGGGATCTGATATATTCTTATAAATCTCGAAACCGAGTTGGAAATCGTTGTAAATTTAAATTTTACCGCAAATTTCATTTGAACCTACACGGCCCTTACGCCTTAATAAACTCTCTATCCTTCCAGCACATCCCCTCAACTCCTATTATGACGCCTGAGATCTCACTTTACTTTAGTTTACATTTTCACAAAAGCTGAAGACAAACTAAACTTCCACCATCCATGTTCCTTGAGTTTTAAGGATTTGTGGATATGAACGCGAGGAAGTTGTAATTTCCAGTATTGGTTATTTATAACAGTATAAAATTCACTTAATATTTTATAGAAGACTTACTTTTAAATTAGTTATTAACTTGCAAAGTTCTGCAACCAAGTAAGTAGATCTAGTGTTCTGAATGAGTGTATCTGCAACATTGTCTGCAAACTGAACTGTTGCTGCTACGTGGTATACGATGTTCACTTCTTCGATGAGAAGCTGTAACATTTGATAGCACTTAGAATTTTTAAAGGAAATTTTATTGGTCTGGAAAAAAATGTTTTAATTATGTTTTCAAAATTTCCGCTATGACAATGTATTTATTGTCTTTGAGATAAATCACAATCATTTGGACAGTCTAAAATGAATTCATCTTTACTTATATTATAAGCTGTGTCTATATATATATATATATATATATATATGTATCGGGTTTTGCTTGGAGGTATAGAACGGGTGATATGATTATCATAACACAATATATTTGAAGAGGTGAATTGGTTGTAGGCCTGTGAGTCTTACGTCTCATCGACCTCAAATATTTCTAAAAATATACTAACTTAGATATATGCACAATGCAACAGGACAAGAGGAGAGTTTGAGACTTCATACACGCCTCTTTTTCAATAAAGATCTCATAAAAAATGTACCCTAAGCAAAATGCTACTTGAAGTTCGTAAAGTTCTACAGAATTTAAATCCAATAGTTTCTATGATTAGCACAATTTAGCTTTCTGAAAGGTACATGGCTCGTTGAATGTTATAAATCAAGGAGTAAGTATCACTTAAATCACTGCATGATAACTCTTCGGAATTATGAAGACACGAAAAAGTGCATAGCTACAAGTTGTAGAAATAGCACTACAAGTTCTAACTACTAATACATAATTTTGACTGAAAAATATCTCCAACAACTCCAAGGCTGACTATTGCACCTGGTGGAGTAAAATGTGTGGCAAGATTATCATTTTATATTATAGGTAGAGGCTTTGGTGACTAAATACTCAATAATTAATGTGTCAGAGATTGAACTGTCGTGGATGGCCAGAAACTCGTTAGAAAGAGGCAAGTAATCGCTAATCACCGCTCATAGGAAGCAAATAAAGAAGACAAGTTTATAAGTTTAGAATTTAATATTACCTTTCTATCTGCGTCAGATATTCCTAAATCAGGTTTCTTCATGTCGGCATTTATTAACGAAACTTTCTTCAATGCTTCCGGATTTTCTCTTTTCAGGCGGTCAAATAACTGAAACACGTAAACTTGTATTGAATTTAAATTTCATTTGTAACTAGGAAGGAAATATATTGAACAAAATGGACTGGAATGCTATTTCATACTCGTAGCCAATACTTTAAAACAATAAGGAATATGTCTTACGGGTACTGAACTGACGTCTTTCCAGCGTTCTTCAATGGATATTCCTCTCTTCGGCCTTAAGGCTATGTACACTTTCTTCACATCCGGACAGCTCCTAAGTAACTTCTCGAGCAGAACTTTACCAACGAATCCTGTACCGCCGGTCAGAAAAACTGTCTGACCAGCGAAAAATTCAGGAATGGCCATCGCAGCTTGTTTGGATGCGCCCTGTCACTCTTCCGTTTCCTGGAATATTTTTGACCAAAGTATAATGTCATATAGTGCTAGCATTGTCCATTTTTTGTACAATCCACTATAAACATTGTAATCTATACCGTCATTACATAGACACCACTATTACTATTTTTAACAACAGAATTTAGGGCTCGATGCAGCCTTCACTCAAGAGGAATCGATGAACGAAGCGGATTTAGCTCCATGGCCACTGACGTTTTTTTTCTCAATAATGGTTGAGACAAGTCAACAGGTTTATTATTTGCCTTGCAAAAGCCGAAGTTAAAAGGTTCCTCGCATAGGTATCTTAGAACTAAGATTTTATTTGTGCACTCAGTATCATGAGACTGAGTGAGAAAAGCGAATAAATTTAGCAGAAGAGGAAGGTGTACTGTGAAAATTCCTCTAGGAGGCGTTTTGTGGATTTCTTGATTATAAAAAAAATAATAAAAGAAAACATGAGTGCGATGTATTGAAATTTGAAGTCCGACTCTAGCGGGCACAGTATATTTTATGATATATGTTTCCTTATTCTCTTAGTTTTATTAGCATGCGTTTTATTTATGTGAACACCTTATATTCATTATGCTTTCCCAGATTAGGAAATTTATAATGCACTTTATTCTTGAAAATTGCGACCATTTAATTGTTTATTCCTTCTTTTTCTTAACTTGTTGTTACAAACATTCGCCTTTCTGTAATACATTTTTGTTTTAATTACGATTTTTTTATTTTATTTTTTATTTAGTAATATTTTAATTTATTGTTTCATTTAAGTTATCACTTATGCCTTGAACGATGTTATTCAGAGAGCTATTTTGAGGTAACACATAATTTCTCTACTCTCATATTTATGACTGAAAATATATAGCCATACTTGTTACATGTACGTACGGTATGTGACTAAATTATTTGTTAATTACTGATAGTAACATAAATAATAATGGCGTTTTCTACAATGAAAAGAAATGACTTTGCCAAGTTTGTAACATCGATAAATATCTATCAACATTTGAACACCTTGATTCGAACACTGACTATATCTCAATGTAAAATTGACGTTGACTGAGGACACTGAATATGTCAGGACACTGAATGGAACAATAAGCTCTCCAGGTGCATACAAAAATAGATAAAGAATTATAACAATTTATAGAATAAGCATTTTTCGATCAATTGCTTTTATAAATCATGTACTATTATGAAAAAATAATAGTCCAAAAGCCGGTAACCGCACGTTTCATGAAGTGTTTTATACATCTTGAAATTTTGCTATAATATACCTCTTGGGTAGATAAGAAGGTATCTACATATGTGTTGGCTTACCGTGGAACACCAGGTAGTGCGCATAGAGGAAAGGTGCAAAAAAATATTGCCGAAAAATAGAATTTTATTCAGAAGCCAACTATCTTTAATTAAAAATGAGTCTATCTTACAATGAATAATGAATAAGGCAGACACGTTTAAGGGGGATAACATGTAAAAAAAACCTATTTTTTTTATTCTAATATACAAGATTTTTTATTCAGCTATACAAGATCATGTAAGCAAGAACCAATGAAAGCGCAGAAAATAACGACGACTGCCCAGATGATCGGTGCTCTCACTTGCTCGTACGGTTACACGCAGCTTATTGCAATCTATCATAGGCAAAATTTATTTTCATGATTCCTGATTATTAAACCCCACAAAAGTGTCTGCCCTTTTGTAATTTTTTTCGATTATGTTTATTGAAGACGCTGTTTAAATCGCAGCGTGAATAAAGCAATACATTTAATATTAAAAAATAACTAGGTTTGGGTTTTTTATTTATTTACATTTTTACCCCCTTAAAAGCGTCAGCCTTATTTATTATTCAATTTAAATTGCCTTAATTTTCATTTTTTTTACAGTTATAATAGTTGGCTTCTGAATAAAAGACTATTTTTTGGCAATATTTTGTTGCACCTTTCCCCTATGTGAAGTACCTGATGTTCCACGGTAAGTCTAGCCAACATATAATTACCTTCTTATCTACTCAAGAGGCATAAAATACTTGATGAAAATTGCGTTACCAGCTCTCCGACTATAAATAGATATTACTTGTACTTTGTAAATAGATATTACTTGCCTCTTGTAGTAACTGTAAGTGACTTCAAACGAATCATAGCTCCCTCTTTAACTCGATTAGGGTCGTTCAGAGTTTGACCTTCATTGTTTTCACATTTGAATACATTTATATTTAAATTAGGCGCATTAATTTTCACCATTCATCCCACTGATATATGATTACAATGTTGGCCTTTATTTATTTTATTTAATTAAATGAACAAGACCCTGCATAAAATGTGATAATATAACTCTTTTATTTAACCAATAATAAATTAAATTCAGCCTACACGAGTGCTTTCTCTCGACGTTTTTTTTTTATAATTAGATGTGTAGTTACTTTTTAAACTTATACTTACTTATTAGGAATTATTATAAGAAGAAATTATTATTTTATAATAATGTATGCGCGTTTAATTTAAAAGTTATTTTTATTAAGAATTTTGTTTTATTATTTTTATTTATTTATTGTTTTTATGTTTTTTAATCGCTTTCCTCCGAAGAAAAGTAGCTATTTTAAATTATGTTGAACTTGCAGCTTTACATAAATTCATTTAATTTTTTTAGCCAAGGAGATTGTTGATTTATTTCGGGGGGGGAGTAGAGGGGAGGGGGAAGATAAAACATATACGTTTAATGATCTTTATATAGGCATTATGAAAGAATGTATATACAGGGTGTCTGGCGGCAAATTTATACTTTTAAATACGATTATTTAAAAAAGTAATAAACGGTGCGGAGGTAGAGTGGCGCCGTTGGAATTATCGATTGTGCGGATTTGTCAGTCACGATGCTGCAGTGGTCCAGTGAGCATCGCGCGTTCGCTGTGGAGACATTTTTTAAGAGTAATGATTCTTGCGTAATTGCTCGTCAACAATTTTGTTCAAAGTTCGGTATTCGACGAATACGTGATGGACCGAGTGTGATGATCCACGCATGAGATAATTAGACCATTTTTTTTTTCAAAAATTCTCGAGGCCAGGCGACGAATGTCAACGGTGAAAATTATCGACGCATGATTTCGGAATTCTTTTTGCCAAACCTGCGAGCTCATCCATCGTACTCTTCACACACGTGGTTCCAACCGGATGGGGCGACTGCACTCACAGTCAGAGCTTCGATGAATTTGCTTCGGGAAAATTTCCCCAAAAAACCCCATGGCCACCGAGGTCGCTCGGTCTAACTCCCAAGGATTTGTTTTTATTGGGCAACCTCAAATAGAGGGTTTATAATGACAATCCGCAATCTCCTGTGGCTTTAAAGGAAAATATTCGTCAAGAAATGAGCTCAATTGAACCAAATTTACTGGAGCGTGTGGCGCAGAACACAAGGCTCCGGATGGCATACACTTTAAAAAATAAAATCCGCATTTCCATTCTATCGTTCAATGCTCCTAATAAAGCGATGTTACAATTATTACGTTTTTTATTTAAGTTTGAAAATATAAATCTGCTACCAGACACCCTGTATATACATGGTGTCCCCAAATATACTGCAATCAGGAATCGATGCAGGATGAAAAAAGAAAGAAAAAAAGTCCTTTGGCATTTTTCTCGTTTTTGGTTCGTTTCCTAGAAAAACGCAAAAAACTAAAACACAATTGTGTATAGGCGTTTTTTCATAATGCCTACATAAAGTTCATTAAATGTACATGTTTTATCTCCCCCCTCCGGTCTACGCCCCCCCCCCGAAACATACCTACAAAAAATCCTCTTGGTGGAAAAAATTAAATGACGGCATGTAAAGCTGCATGTTCAACATAATTTAGAATAGCTACTTTTCTTCGAAGGAATGTCATAAAACAAAAAAAACTGTTCAAAGGTTTGGCCCCTTGCAGCAATACAGGCATCACAACGAACATTGACAGACTGGATGGCATTTGTGCATTGCTCTGCTATAATCTGTTCCCGGGCCATCTGATGCGACGGAAGAGGTGCTCCCTTGAGCCAATGGGCTCCCTGGACACCGAATCTCTAATGTGTCCCCATAGAAGAATAGAAGAAATCTAAGAGGCTCAGGTCTGAAGATCGAGCCGGCCAATCCAACACCATGTATAATTATCCAACCAATTTTGGACGTCCCTCCCCAATCTTCCCAATCTTTGTGACAGAAGGACTTAACACCCTCCTTCAGATATAAACCACTTTCTAAAATCACTGGTATGGATATATTGGCAGAATATATGGATTCATAAAAGAAATAATAAATTAAGAGAGTACCAAGAAAACGTTAAAGCCAGGTTATGCACCTATAAAAATAGACGAGAACAGGTTATTTTTACAAGACTGCGAATAGGCCACACTTGACTCACTCACGGCTACCCAATGTCATAGGACCCCCCATCTAAATGTTCGCATTGTCTTGTACTTTTAACCATTAAACATAATTTAACTGAGTCCCCCAAATATTTCGAGAGAAGAAACCAATTTAAATTAAATATTCCGCTTAGCCCGATTTTAGAAGGCAATAATATTAATAATCTCCTTGTTGAATTTGCCCATATAAAGAAAAAAAGAGGTAAAAAAGAACACCGACAGTTTATTATCGAGGAATGTGTTAAGTCGAGGGGTCAAAAAATTATTCGAGGGGAGACCTATTATTTCATTATCCCACACAAAATCGGAGGCATACTCAGTCATATATTTTTGGGGTGGGGGGGGGGATTAAAGGAGGTGGGGATGGGGCTGGGAGGGTGAGTAGAGGGGGTAGAAGATGAAACATATGCTTTTAATGATTTTTATGTAGGCATTATGAAAGAATACCTATTCACAATTGTGTTTTAGTTTTAAAGTTTTTCCCGGAAACGAAGCAAAAAGTCCGTCACGCAGGAGCTGCATAACTAAGCACTTTCCTCAGAATTTGGGTAGTGTAGACTGCTTTCCAGAACAATTTGCTTAAAATATCCTACATAAATAAAATAAAAACATGAATAGTTCTCTTTTAAATTTGTAATGTGTAACTGATCAATTATTAATTTGCTTCCAGAGTTATGTTTACACATGGTACCTATTACACTACGTAATAAATACAAAAAACCTCATATTATCGTATTTTGATCTAACGCAGGAACAGGATACAGTCACTCTAGTGGTAGAAAGCGCTCCTTGCGGCGGCTTTGTGAACCTACGTCTGACGGGCTTTTCTATTGAAATATATTACAAATTAAACCCCCGCTTTCCGATTGACCGATTCAGCTCATTTTTACAAGACTTCTTTCTCATGAAGTACCCACGACGTATGCCGCGTTTCGTTACAATACAGCAGAAATTACGACCGGTATGAGTATATTAGGAATTTGGGTCCGGAGTAACCCCCCCCCCCCCTTCTAATGAACCGATTTAGTTTATTTTTACAACACATATTTACCTGTAGATTACCACTACGAATACCGAGTTTCGTCGAAATATACCAAAAATCACGGCTGGTAGTGGCGATTTGGTATTGTGGGTCCGGATTAACCCCCCCCCCTCCTAATGAACCGATTTAGTTTATTTTTACAACACATATTTACCTGTGGATTACCACTACGAATACCGAGTTTCGTCGAAATATACCAAAAATCACGGCTGGTAGTGGCGAATTGGTATTGTGGGTCCGGAGTAAACCCCCCCTTCTAATGAACCGATTTAGTTCATTTTTATATCTCACTTTTCTCTCTATATTACCACTATGAATACCAAGTTTCGTTGAAATATAACAAATATTACGGCTGACATAGTCAAATTAGTGTTTTGGGTTCGGGGTAAACCCCCCCTTCCGGTGGACCGTCTTTGGTGGTTAACGATCTCGTTCAATCGTTTGCTAATTGAATGCTATATACCAAGTTTCGTGACGAAAAAACAAAAACTCTGGCCGCTATAGTGTTAACAGACACATATATATATATATATATGCATATATATATATATATATATATATATATATATATATATATATATATAGATATATATAGATATATAGATATATATAAATTTTAACGGGGGTCATTTTCGGTGTCTACTAGGTAGGATCGATAAAGATTTGAAGAAATTTTTCAAAAATTCCGTCATGAGTCCAACCTCAATAGCTACTTTCCTTCGGAGGAAAGTGCTAAAACGAGAAAAATGTCGAAGGACTTTTTTTTCTTTCTTTTTTCATTCTGCATCGATTCCCGAAGTTTTGCCGTTTATTTTGGGGGCACCCTGTATATATAGAAACAGACTTTCCTTACAATACGATGTAATTGAAATTGTATATTAAAAAAAATACCAATGTAAAATGTGAGTGATATAGTTATGTGGGCAGAAATATTCGACCAAGACGTACAGGAAGTCTAGGAGGGGAGAAGAAGGAATTCATGAAAAGAAATTGCCTGTGAAAATGAAAATTTAAATATTAAACTCTTGTTCAAATATTCTCTTCAGCCCTTCTCAGATAAAGTCTAAGCTTCTTATTTACCAGAAATTTCATTAAGGTAGAATTTTTGAACTAAATTCCTTCAGGTGAACTATATTAGCTAAGCCTCTGTATCTTTCATAACTTCCCCTTATAGGTGTTTTTTTTTTCATATACTTATCTTATTATTTATTACCTGGATATATTATCTGTATTTTTCTTCAAACCCAATGTTTCTGTATGCATTGTCAAGGACGTGAAGTGTGGCAAATTTTATGAACCGCTCAATATTATTCTACTCGGAAATAATAAAAATCTATATTCTGAATAAATATTTTTTGGGAGGGGGTGAATTATTTTAGACCTTTCAGCGGGGTTTACATAGGCCTGATGACGCAATCCGGAATTACTGATGAGAAATGTCGATGTTTCAGAGTCCATGTTAATGTTTGTGTGAATGGTGTATTTAGAAACTTGAGTTTTGTGTAAAATCTTGAACAAAATTCCTGACGCCTCCAATGGCGGCTCGCTCGCTTCGA
Source organism: Gonocerus acuteangulatus (assembly GCA_946811695.1). Taxonomy (NCBI): domain Eukaryota; kingdom Metazoa; phylum Arthropoda; class Insecta; order Hemiptera; family Coreidae; genus Gonocerus; species Gonocerus acuteangulatus. The sequence continues at coordinate 91,661,015 of OX328123.1, forward strand.
CATACAAGCTGGCACATGGGCTAGATGCCCTGTCGCTATTCTGATTCCTGCGTTATGTATCGGATCTAACATTTGTAATGATCTTTTACTGGCAGATGCTTTCTCCAAATCCAGAGAAGCTGCTAGTACCAACTTCTTCTGGATGAAAGAATTTAGTACATCGTTTTCAAGCCGGCTAATGTGGTCTAATGTGCTGTGATCAAGCCTGAATGCAAATTGATGTGGTGAAAGTAGATTCTCTATCGGGTCAATAAATGTAATTCCATTCTGTACGAGTCCTGTAATTGGTTGTCTGTACGTTTTATGCTTGATTTTATTGAAGTTACCCCAAATCTTATGTGATGGTGTGCGTTTGTTAATTGATGGAAGAAATTCCGTCCAGCACTGTATTTTATAGTTACAGCACTGTCAGCACGGTGTGTGTTAGCACTGTCATAGTTTTAATCACCCATTGAGCTTTTGCCTTCAACCTTGTATTCCTGGAGATTCCTGTCAAATGGATGCCTACGGAATAAACGAATTGCTCTTTTCCGTTCATTTACTGCTATTTTACACTCTTCATTGCACCAAGGAACTGGAACTTTGTGATAATTTTTCATTTTTGGGGGGAATGCTGTAATCGGCTGCTTCAAGTATAAAGCTCTCTGTTAAACACAGTCGAAACAAGTCCCAGTCTGCTTTTTTGTTGTTGTAAGTTGGTTCTGTCTGTATATATATATATATATATATATATATATATATATATATATATATATGTATATATATATATATATATATATATATATATATATATATATATATATATTTTCCACTTGTTCTTTTTTCTTTATTTGGCAGAGGGTCGATGAAGCAGAACACCATTTGTTTTTGTTCAACTATTTTATTTCATCTATTTTGCCCGACTTAAATATGAAAAAATATTTTTCCTGAAGAGGTGCAAATTAAGGCACGAAACATGTCGGGCAAAATAGATGAAATAAAATAGTTGAACAAAAACAAATGGTGTTCTGCTTCATCGACCCTCTGCCAAATAAAGAAAAAAGAACGAGTGGAAAATATATATTGGGTCATATTCAGAAGAATTAATATATATATATATATATATATATATATATATATATATATATATATATGTATGTATGTATGTGTATATATATATATATATATATATATATATATATATATATATATACATACATACATACATATACTGGGTGTCCCGATTCTAAATGGCAAAACTTCAGCAGCGTTTAGGGGACCAAAAAACTAAGACAAAAAGTCCTTTAGAGATTTGCTCGTTTTCGCTTTGTTTTGGAGAAAATCGCTAAACAAAACAACTTTTCATTTTTGAACTTACTTATTTAAATTTTCAATTGAAAAACATTGTCACTGCGAATTTTAGTAATTGCTATTACTCATTCATTGTAGGTGCAAGTTTTTGCGTGCCGATTCACAAATAGAAGAGTGCTTGGAATTGACAAGTCTTTTATTTAACTTTTAATAGACTACGAGAGCCTCGGTCATTTTATTTATTCACATTTTTTTATGTCATCACCTATTTAGCTTAGTTATTAAATGTTGCCCTCTTGGGGAAACTTAATCATTACATCTAACACTGACTTGACAAATTGCATAAATACTGTTCTGATGATATTTGGTGCACTTCGTCCATGATTCGATCTCTTAAATGCCCTCTTGAGTTGATTGACACCGAAAAAACTTCCTTCTTCAAGGTTCCCCATACAAAGAAACCAATTACTAAAATTCAATATCTTTGCATAATTTTGAAGTAATAAAAACTGCAATATTTGAAGATTGCACGGTTGGTGATTATTACCTTTCAATGTTCGTCATATTGCATGCTGCGATATTTCTAATGCAGGTGTTGGACTAAATTTTGTCTCCGACAATCTGTTCTTAATGCTGCCAGGAAATGGTCGCCTTCATTATGATTTAAGAATGACCCAGTCGCGTTATTATTAAAAGTTAAAAAAAAAGACTTTTCAATTAAGCATTCTTCTATTTGTGAATCGGCACGCATACTCTTGCACCGCTTCTAAAGCATCACCGTTGCAGAAACCGAAGGCAAAATTATATCAGCATCAAGAAATTGAATTTTAGTAATTGATTTTTCTTGAAACAATTCACAATGACATTTTTCTCCATTGAAAATTAAAATAAGTTAGTTCAAAAATGAAAACTTGTTGCGTTTCTTGTTCTGCGATTTTCTCCAAAACGAGCAAATCTCTAAAGGACTTTTTGTCTTAGGTTTTGGTCCTCTACACACTCCTGGCGTATTGCCATTTAAAATCGGGACACCCTGTATATATATATATATGTATATATATATATATATATACATACATACATACATACATACATATATATACACATACAGATACACACTATATAGCGTGTGTGTTCGCTCTAGCAGAATTATATCTTGCATTAAGCTTGTGTAGAACAGTCGTGGGTGTGTGTGAAGCTGGCGTCTCATTTCGTGGAACGCAAAATCTTTTGAGAGTTCTGGCTTTATTTTCAATAGTTCTTGATGAATTAAAGTTATAGTTTCGGCCTTTAAAGCAAAAAAAAAAAATTACATTACAAAATGAGACGCCAAGTTCACACAGCTAATCATTTTGTTCTTCGACATTTTCCTTATCAACAATTGTCATAATTTAAAAAAAATCATAGTTCTGTAAGAGTTCTGGGGATAGTTCTACATTTTAGAAGTAAAAAAAAAAGATAACTAGATTTTTGATCATTCTAAACTAGTTCTGATATAGTTTAAGACATGTAGAATGACTTTCCGAAGAGTTCTGATCGGAGAAATTATCAGAAGTATTTTTAAACAATTATTATACTTCCAAAATGCATATTTTTAAAGATGAAAGTACGACGCCGGTCGATATCTCAGAGTTATGATTATTCTAAAACAGTTATGATATAGTATAATACATTTAAAATGATTTTCCGAAGAGTTCTGATACGAGAAATAATCAGAAGTTTTTTAAACAATTATTATACTTGAAAAATGCATATTTTTAAAGATGAAAGTGTGACGCCGCACAGTGGGACGAAACGCCCAAACCCCGCGACATTGGCCGAATTTGAAACTTATTTTTTTTTCGACAACTACTTGTTCCACACAGTCCAGGGTATCTGAAAAAATAGCAGACTACGCAAAAATACTCGTAATACCCTATACTTTTAACTTTTACCCGCGAATTTCCCGCGGGTAAAAGTTAAAACCGGCGGTTATGCCGTATTTCTGTGTTCTACACATTATTGATGTGGCACAAAAGCATACTTTTTTTTGCACATGCAAATATTTTTGAGCTTGTTTCGGTCATTGTACGCTTCTGAAAAAAATAAACTAAATTTTTAAACAGCACTTTTATGTTTTTTTTTTACACCTTTTGTGATAAAAATAGGTGTAGTTAAACAGAAAAGGAAAATAGAAGAGTGTGGCCAGTTGTCGGGGATCTGATAAGAGATATAGTAAGATATATACCTAAGTGAAAGATATGCGTAAACATTTTATCCGCCCAGATCCGCCGGGGCTCAGGAGCCCTATTCATGTTTGAACAAGTAGTTGTATAGTGGCATACAAGTAGTTAAGTGGCATATAGCGGCAACAGCTTCATCGCCGAATAGCTCAAAAGCGGAGTACACAGCGCGTCGGGTCTCCGATTTGGCCCATTTTTTTTTTATTGATTCTGCATCAAAAAATAGTCGACACGTGTCAGAGCGTTTCGTTCAATGCGCCTTAGGAGCTGAGAAATAAAATAAAATATATTAAAAATGCTTTATTTTATTTAACGAGTTTAGAAAATGATATCGACATGATTTTTTCACAAATTTGTTTGTTTTAGAGAGTAGATTACAGAAAAAATACGATCGTAAACAATAATTTATATTTCGACAAAAAAAAATCAAAAATATGTTTATGTTTTTAAGTAAACTAGCATTATATATTTTTCACACCAAAAATAATAGTAGATTTAAAATCAGCACCCCCAAGGTTTACAAATTTGTAAGCGAAAACTTTACGTGACGTTTTGAAATTCAATTTCTCCCTTTGAGGCTCCTTTTTCTAACCATAGAAATTGTATTATCTTACATGATACTTGGTAGAAATGGCTCTCAAAATAAACATATCATTATACCTGGAAGAATATTGCCACACCACCATTTTTTATATGGTATGATGTGGAAGTAATATTTTTGTGAGGCTGGATAAATAAGTGGACTGTATGAATAATGAGTTGATAATTTATATTTATTGAGTACAAATGAAGAGTGGGGGGAAAATTGCCAAAATCAGAAACAAATGGTGGTTAATGGATTAATGAAATCTTGAAAGTTGTGGGACTGATGAGGTTGAAATAATGGTGAGCTGATGAAGTGGTGATGAAGGTGGGCTGCTGGAGATCCATGAAATTAGGTATATTAAATAGGTACCTGGTGACGGGTGCCTTGTGAGATTAAAATATGGTACTCCAAGCTGAGTACTGCATTTCTCCCTGTGGCTTCATCTTCGGTCAGTTTGTGTCTTCTTCACCTCCATGGCCCGGTGGTTTGAGGTGACTACTCGGCCATGGTATATATAGTAAAGCCGGTGAAAGAGAACAAAAATACTTTGAGCACTCTGTATAGCGAGATGGATTTCTTGACTGTCCCGACTTGATCGGCGGTGGTTCGCCCAGTTCTCAGACTCAGGGGCATCTCCCCGGCAGCTACTTGTAGACTGTGGACGGGTGTAGACTTGAGGCTTCCCATGCAGGTCCTTAACGCTTCAGACTGGACTGTGTCGAGGCGGCGAAATGTAGACGGCACTGCACCTCCGCCGTAGATCTGGCATCCGTAGTCGAAGTGAGGTCGGACGATGGACTTGTAGAGTGTTAAAAGGATGCTCGGATGTGAGCCACATTTAACTCCTGCGAAGATTTTCAAAGAGTTCAGGAACCTTGTAGTCTTCTTGATTACTTCATTAGAATGGAGCTTGAAATTTAGCTTGGAATCCAGGAACATGCCGAGAAATTTTATATTATTTGTTAGTTCGATTTTTCTGTTACGGAAACAGAAGCTAAATTTAGTGTGGTCTATTTTTTTCCTCGTAAATGGTATGAGTTTAATTTTTTCGTTGTTGAATGTTAGGCCTAAATTCTTAAGTTTTACATGGATGCTGTTTAAAGTGACTCCTAATGTGCTTAAACAAATTTCTAAAGAATTGTCCAAAATTAGTACCATGAAATCGTCTGCGTATTGTAGAATAGTGATATTACTACCGTTTAGTTTGTGTAGACCAGCTGTATATATATTGAAGAGCAAAGGAGAAATTGGGTTTCCCTGTGGTAGTCCTCTATCCGATTCCATCTCTACAAGTCCTTCGTCCGTCTTCACAATGTAGGTCCGCTTGCTGAGATAGTTGTTGATCCATCGGGTGATGTCTGACGGAACTCTCATCGTTACTAGTTTCTTTGTTAAGGTGTCCACTCTGACCATGTTGTAAGCATTCTCGACATCTACAACACATCCTAGTATGACTTTCTTCTGAGCGTAGGCGTCAGTCACTTTCAACTTCAGAATCTGGAGGGCGTCTATCGTGGATCTCCCTTTCCTGAAGCCGATGCAGTTTTGATGCAGGAGTGAATTTTCTTCTATGAACCATTCTAGTCGGTTCTTCAGCACGGAGATAAATGTTTTGGCTATAGTTGAAATAAGAGCAATGGGTCTGTGTGAGGACAAGAGGTGATCAGGTTTATTAGGCTTTATTACCGGGCATATTTCTATTTTCCTCCAAGAATTAGGCACTGAACATGTGTTCTTGAGGTTATTAAAAGATGTAAGAATTCTTTTAATATTTTCAGGTAAGAGCTTGATCATCTTGAAGGTGATTTCGTCGAGCCCTGGTGAAGAATGCCCTTTAAATTTTAGGGCAGCGTCGATTTCACATTCTAGAATTTCTCCCTAGTTTTCAAAATATTTAAAATCTATTGGTTGGAGGATATTTGGTCTAGAGACTAAATTTTGCTGTACGAACTTTGATGCATTAGGTTTATTTGCTCTTATTAAATTAATTTTGGGGTTGAATTTTCCTTTCATGATGTTGATTTTATGCCTATTATTGTTGGTATTTGCGTCTTCCATAAATGATTCCCACGCTTCCCTCTTCGCTTTCTTAATAGTGTTCTTGAGTTTGGTTGTGGCTTTCTGAACAGCTAAAAAATTGACTGGAGTAGGATTACCTAGAAATTCTTTGATTGATTTATTTTTGGCAGAAACGAGTGACCCTATAGCGTCATTCCACTAAGTCTTAGGCTGGAACGATCGTTTCCTTATTGGCTTGATACGGGGTATTGATTTTTCGGCTGCTTCATTAATGATTGCGGCTACAGTTTCAACATCGAAAGGTTCCTGGTCTAGTTTGAAACTGGCAAATTCCTCTACATATTTATCCTCATTGATCTTTTTGAAATTTCTTCTTCCCTGGCTAAAGACGGACTCCCGTGATTGAAGAGTGAGAGACATGATGATAGGTAGGTGATCACTTCCGATGTAGTCAGCGCTAGTAGTCCATGTCAGTGAGAGACCCAAATCTGGAGTGCAGAGTGACAGGTCAATGGCGGATCTAGAAGTTGATATCGCCGGAGGCCTAGGCAGCCTGGTCGGGCTTCCGTCGTTCATCAAGATGAGTTGGCTGCTTGAGATAATGTCATGGAGATGACGGCCGTGACTGCAGGTGTTGTCACTGCCCCTTGAGCTATGGTGAGCATTGAAATCTCCGCAGAGGATGGTGCTGATGCTGGACTGATCCGCGAGGTCCACGAGTCTCGTGAGGTCACTCTTCGTCACAGGCTTGTTAGGTGGCAGGTAGGCATTGATGACTGACAGCTTGGGAACGGTGTTAGTAATGGTTGCACCAACAAGTTCAGTGTTGCTAATCTTCGGAAGATTCATTCTCTCCCACTTAAATCTTTTATGAATTAGGAGAGCAACTCCCCCATATCCATCGTCTCTATTTTCTTTCAAAATGATATACTGTGAAGAAATATACTGTTTTGAGGATTTAAACCATGTTTCTTGAATTGCAGCTACATCAATTTTTAATAGGGCTAGCATGTTCATAATTTCAGAAAATTTATTATTGTCACTTTCCACATTCTGTTGTAAAATATTGATATTTTGGAGCTTTAAATACTGAATCATTTGTAGGAGTTTATAAATCTAAATTGTATAATTTGTTTTTTTCTTTAATATTATTTTCTAAAGCCAATTGATTTTTATTTAATGAATCTGTAAAAATCTTGAAGAAATTAGCGATAAATTCTTCACTCTGACTAGGTAGATTGTTAATGATTTCAAAAATTTTAGCAATGTAAGTATTTCCTTGAGAGGATGGAGGATAGGGATTCATTGTGATAGGTTGAAGTGGGAGAGAAAGTTGATTGTCTTCTTGAGAGATATCTTTAAGATGTTTTTCTGGGAGTCTAGAAGAGTTGGTAGGGACATATTTAGTTTTGGTGTACCTGTAGCTAGTTTTTGGTATGTTTTCAGATAAAGATGGAAAATTTAAGTCTTTAGATGGAAAAGGTGTTTTAGCAGCATTAGCATAAGAACTGGGAGAGATTGCTTGGTTTTGCTTTTTATTATATAGCTCCTTGTATTTCTCGCAGTCCCTACTCGTAGCTTGATGGTCCTTCTTACAGTGTAAACAAGTAGGTACCTCAGCTGTACATGGGTTGCCCGGGTGTTTCCCTCCGCATCGCTCACAGGTCTGCAAGGTAGCCCTACACTGGGGTGTGGAATGGTTAAAGCGGAAACACTTCCTACATTGAGTCGGATTCGGGATGTAAGGGCGGACCTCACAACGGGCGCCGTATATGTAGACATACTGCGGTAGTGTCTGGGAGTCAAAGTTTATCACACAAGTCTGAAGAGGGAAGACTTTAGCAGGGTCATCACGGTCTTTCTTTATCATCCGTCTCAAAGACATTACTGCTACTTCGGATTTTATTCCATGTTGAATGTCGGAATCACTTAAGCCAGTATCGACACTAATTATTTCAGTTTTTTGAGTAAGGAAGGATGGAATATAAGCGAATAAATTGTGATCAGATAAAAAAGGCAAATTTTTAAAATTATTGGCAATTTTGGCCTGATTAAATTCTATTTTCATTCGATTTAGGCCTATACATTTTATATTTAAAATAGATTTTTGAATTTCGCTACCAGATGATTTAAAAATAATTTTTCCAAAACTCATAGGATGCATTTTTCCAATATTTTGATTTTTCCCCTCGACATAAACAAAAAAAGGTCCATTATCAGTATTTTTAAAGGCGTTATTTTGTAGGAGTTTTTTTTTAAGTTAAATTAGCACTGATATTATTCATATTACTTGTTTTATTGACCTCATGATCATTGGTAATCCTTATCTTGTTGAGAGGATTGTTTATTTGACCAGCTGATCTCTTTAGGTTAGGTTGTTGTTGAAGCTCCTCGGTAGAGGTTATGCCAGGTGACTCTGGGCAAGGTGGCCCCTTGCCTATGATGTTATCTACTTCCATCACTATGGAGATTTTGAGATCTCTAATACAGGGGTTCCTAACCCCTTCAGAATGGTTTGCACCTTACAAACTAAGTTATAATAATTATTTGCTCACCAATACTTCCAAAAATCTTCTTATTCTTGAGGAAAACCATTAAGGAAATACTCCGACACAAAATTTTCAAGAAAATATCACTATTTTTATGTTAAATTGAAACAACAGCTCAGAAAAAAAGAAAATAGGCTGCTATGCATCTATGTCTACTAAACAGCTGACTGTATTATCAGTCTGTCGCCTTTATTTGATGATGGAGGTTAAATGTCCTTTACACAGTTCTTGTGATTAAGTTTAATAACCACTTCCACCGAGTTTTTCTAATATAATACTTGCAGCTTAGTAGGACAATTTAATTTATTGATTACATTGATAGTAATTGTTGTTATGAATTAAGATAAACACTAGGAAAGTTGTCGTCACAATCATGGCCTTTTGGCGTGGCTTCTTCAAATAAATCAGCTGTTTCCTAGTATTTACTAATTAGGAAGTTTGCATGTTTACCTTGTGTATTTTCCTTTCTAATGTATACATATGCAAATTCTAGGGAACTTCTCTTGTAAAGATTAATTACTACAGAGTGTTATGCTTTAATCATACCCAGGCATTAATTAGGCTATAAGATATTAATGTAATAGCATTGAATTCAATATCTAAAGTAATTACCACTTAAGAAACACGCCCAGATAGCTCGAGTATAGATGCCGTTTTCATTTTCACATTAACATGTTAATTCGCGGTCTTAAATTTCTACAATTATTCAACGCCATCGCCCGTAAATGTATTTACTGCGTTTTTTCTTTATCCAGTTCCAACTTTCTGCTCCCATTGTAAGAAAATGTGTAAGCTAAGCTATTAATTCTATATAAAGTTGATTGTATAGGTTCTTTCAGTAACTTCTCACATTAATATTCTTTATCTATTATTACCTAAAAAGTTTTGTATTACTTTCGGCTTGATTACGTCCTTTTATTTATTTTTTTTTGTTTCTTTAAAGCCCGAGTCATCTCGGCTAATTATAATTAGCATGACTATAATTATAATAATTATAATTATAATGACTATAATTATAGTCCACAATAGAACTCGTTTTTTTCTTGAAAAAATTATTGCTTTTTTCGTGCCTTACAAAAATACATCAATTGGGCTTTATTTGTAGGTAATATAAATGTTATACAATAAGTCATTTTGGGCATAGTATTTCATATAAATTTGGTCATTATATGGTTACAAAAAGTTAATTTTTTGTAATTGAAATTGTATCTTATATAAAATTCATTAAAGATATATATGTATATGTTTTTAATTATTGTGCATGGACTAAAATGATCATTAGCACCATCTTTTGCTTGAATGCCAGCGCAGAAGCATAAAATCAATTAAATTTAAAATATAAAATTATTAATTTTTGTTTATATTTTTTAATTTATGAGTCTAAAAAATTGTCCTTTTTATATTTTTTAACAAGGAAATTACACATTTAGATTTCCGTTATGTTGTATTGAACTTCAATCAGTCAAACACAGTTTCATGTGATTCCTTATTTAAAATATCATAGCGTTTACTGTGAATATAATACCTCTTAGCGGATGCCTGCCATCTCTTAAATTTGTTTAAAATATGATTAATATTAAGATATGAAGATACTATTTATATTTTAATATTAGGAGAAGATATATTTTAATAGTAACGTTAATAACAATTAGTTTTATGCGTCATCTTAGCGCGGTTCCAGTTTTTTTTTTTTTTTTTTTTTTTTTTTTTTTTTTTTTTTTTTTTTTTTTTTTTTTTTTTTTTTACGTCACATCTACATCTAGTTCATTAGCGCCGACATCCAGGGTGTAGCGAGGAATTTCACCAGCGAGCCGTGGGATGATAAAATTCCTGCCGGAGGTTGGGAATCGAACCCACCATCTCCCGCTTATGAATCCAAGGCGCTAGCCATTAGACCACGGGAGACCCCGGTTCCTGTTCATATCCCTATTCTCATTTGAAAAGCATAGAATAGAAACAGATAATATTTTCCTCGGCCTTTGTTCAAAGGGTTTTATGGCTATACCTGGGGTCAGGTCCGCAAGACCCTAGAATCCTCTTCTACCGATACTCCATTTCATACGTTTCAATGAATTGGAAACTGTCAAATATTTTCACACATTCCTGTGTTCTTTTACTATAGTATTAATTCTACAGATAAAATCAATTAAAAAATAAAATAAAAAAACCAACAGCATAAAGGCAATTGAAAATATTCAAAAGACGTCAACGAATCTTTTTCTCTTGGCAAGCTATATTTCTAACAATGAATTGTTTTTCTTATTTTGCCTAATCTGTTTTATTGTAAAATACATTATTCAACTATAAGCAATTAAAAAATAACAAGGAATAAAAACAGACAAAAAGAACAGTTCGAATAAGCAAAATCAATTACTTTAATGTTTTAAATTCGAATACAAAATTCGAATTTAACTTTAAACAATACTCAAATAACACAAACACGAACACTAACATTTCTTGGAGTGGCATTCGATCAACGCTTAACTTGGGTACCCCATATACAAGGACTCCTCAATAAATGCAACAAATCGCTAAATTTATTGAGGATTCTTAGTAACACTAAGTGGGGAGCTGACAAATGTACCATGCTTAGATTTTATCGAGCCTTTACCAGGTCGCTACTGGATTATGGTTCTATAGTATATTCATCTGCCAGTTCAAGTACTCTGAAAGTGTTAGATACAGTGCATAATACGGGAATCCGGATAGCTTTAGGAGCATTTAGATCCAGTCCCGTAAACAGTCTTTATGCAGAATCAGGAGAGCTTCCACTGGATAATAGACGTCAGATGATTTGTCTAAAATTTGTTACAAAATCAAAATCATTAAAGTCACAGTGTGTAAATTCATTTTTATTCAACCCATATGTAGACATATACACACAGACAGGAGCAAAACAAAAGCCGCTCATGGTACGCTGTATGATTGATAGAGAGAATGGACATGTTCTTACACAACCGACGTACACGCAAAGACATCTCTCAATCTGGAGAGTAAATAACTTAAAAATTGACTTGACTCTGACAAAATTTAAAAAGACTAGTACACTCTGTAAATACTTTTACCAGACTACGTACAAACATTTAACGCAGACAAACACAGATACCCTTTACCTATTCACTGATGGATCTAAGATGAATGATGGCGTCGGTGCAGCTGCTATTATAAATCAAGAAAAACATCTCGCCACGTTACCGAAAAGCACAAGCATCTACACCGCTGAGCTGCATGGTATTCTCTTAGGTCTATCTAACGTACAAACTACAACACAGAACATAACAGTTTGCTCGGACTCATTAAGTTGTTTACTCTCCTCACACATTTACAACACTAATCCTATCATCATACAAATTTTAGAACACATAATCAGACTTCAGACACACAACATACTGGTAACAATGTTGTGGGTACCAGGACATGAAAATATTGGACAATCAACAACGGCGGACGAACAAGCAAAACAAGCAAGCGGAAGAGAATCATTTGACTTGAACCTACTTACGACTGAAGACTTACACTTACAAATTACTGAAAATATCCGTCTTGGATGGCAAGCCTCATGGTACAGCGCAAGAGACAACCTCCTAAGGGAGATAAAAAGCAGTACTCATGAATGGCAAGCTAGTACACAGCTATCAAGACGTGATGAAGTAGTAATTACAAGACTTAGAATTGGACATACACATTTAACACATTCCCATCTCATGACTAGACAAGACAGTCCAATATGTCAGACATGCAACAGAGAACTAACAGTTAAACACTTACTTACAGA